>JAWWEE010000074.1:4499478-4596525 GCA_035221455.1 Xenops minutus | reverse complement strand
GTAAAGAACTCTTCTCTACTTTACCCACATAAAGTTGTCTTGGAAAGTTTTTTTTCCCCCTCTCCTTAAGGCAACAGCTGTAATGGATCCATTCAGGCACCAACTTAAACACTGGCAGATTGTGACCTTCCTGACAAAGCTGACTAGTCCCAAGATCCTTTGAAAGCAGTTGTTTCTCCTGACCTTACCCATACTTGTTGCTCCCCAAGAGTGGATATATGCAACTAAGACACCTGGGCACCATCTTCACCCCACTCATCCACAGATTTTAGCCCTGAAATGGCAAACCTCCAAGACAGTGTGGCTCTACTCACTTTACTTGTCCAGTACCCAACAAAACATGGCCTGAATCTGGAGCCTTATTGTATTACAAAAACCAGCACTAATAACAACAAGAGTAATAAAAATATGGATTTAAGTTCAGGCAACTCAGAGCTGCAAGGGTCCTGATTGCCAGCAGCAGGATAAGAAAATCAACTGCATACACTATGCCCTGGTGCAGCTTTCTAGTTTCCAGTGCAGCTGGGCTTGTGTTACTGAATGTTGTTTGACATGTTCTTCTGGTGGACACACATTTTTCCAGGCTCTCTGCCTGCCAGGGTCTGAGTGACAGCTACAGCAGCAGTGGTGGAAGCATCTGACAGCAACTCTGCTCCTCAGTACAGAGCAAGTTTCTTCTCCACCCCCGAGGGATGGGACAAACCTTTGCAAAGGGTTTTAAATCACTGCATGGAGGATGCATTAAGGCAAAGGAATGTTACTGCAGCTCAGAGAGATCAAAGTGCTGCATATCTGTGTGAGTATGCTCATGGTATTGGTGGTGTGGAGAACCTACCACAAAAACACTGCTTTTGGCACACATGGAGACTATGAAAACAGACATCTGATGCAGTTTTATGAATTGGTAGTAATTACCTTAGTAAAATGCCACAACACAAAAGAAAACAAAGCATTTTTTTCTGATATTATCTTAGAAAGACTCAGGACTGACACAAAAACTTTGAGGAGCACTACACCATCTGGTCATTCCTTCATCCCTTATATGCAATAAGCTCAGTCACAGAATTTACCAAATCACAGAGAATCTTGCCTGACAGTGTACATTATTTTAATGTATCCTGTTAAGAAAAATCAAGGTCATAGTGAGAATAAAGGTAGCTAAAGTTTCTATAGCAACAGTTACTAGGATGCAGTTGCCAAAGGTGCTTTCTTGTTGTTGCTGAAGTAGCTTTACTGCCTGCTTTTCCTTCCTGTTCACTAGTCTTTTTGGTAATATCAGTACAGACATGATGCAAATGTGCTTTCATTGTCAGTATGATCTTGTAGGCTATTCCTGCCCATGAGCTGAATACACAGGACATTTCATGTGTAAGGGGGAAAAAAAATTAAGCAACCTGACCTTGAGATCCAAAGGGGACAAAACATATTTAAAACATGTACGCTTTTCTCAAAATCCAGCTCCCTGTTGCAGTTGCAAGTGGAAAAAGTGAAAAGAGCAAATTGAAGTTTCTCTTCTGTGTCTGCTTGCTTACTTTGTACATTGACAGCATCTTGTTTCTATCTCCTAATGGACAAATTTCCTTGCTGTTTCTATTGCTCAACCAAACCTTCAGACAGAAGGGGAAATAAAAACAGCAGCCTAAGCACAGCAGAAAAATGTCCCTTTGAAATTACAACAGGATAGAGCTGAAATGTATCTTCCTTTGTCACGGACACATAATTCCAAGCTGCTGCAGCCCCCACAAGTCTTTACTCTGCAGGGAAGCAGGGGGCTCTGCAGTACTGGTCATCTCATCAAAGTGAATGGTTAATAGCCTTGAAGGACAAGCTACGATTGCAAGGGCATCGTGACGAGGTTGGTGCAGCCTGACATGGATCAGTTCCCACAGCCCACCCACTGGGAATCTGGTCTGATCACGGCAACAGCGTGATGCCTGCTAGAGGAATTGCTGATGTGCTCTAGCAGGATACCTTGTTGGCTCTGAAGGTGGGACTACCTTCTCTTCCCCTGAGAGCCCTGCAGGCTCCCTCACTTCTTGTCTGGTATTGCCCATGTCCCATGGCATGGGGCCAGGCACTGAGTGCTGGGATTTTTCCTTGCTATAGGTCCCTGAGCACTCTCTAAAGCATCACCTTTGCTTTCTCAGGCCTTCCCTTTGGCACTAGCATCATGAATACTCATCTGTGGCAATTTTGCACTCAAGGGCCACTTCCACACAGGAGGGCAGACACCTTAAAGAGGCCCATGTGCCTTATTACAGGCAGTGTATGGTGGTGCCTGCTGTCACCTGCTCTTCTGTAGCCTTTGCAAATCATGGCCCACTTGATGCTAAGACTGGATTTCACTGAGGATAGAGCAGTTTCCACCTTCTGCTCCTAGCTAAGATCTTCCAAACATTTGATCAATGTACCAGCCCTTTACTGGACTCTCCTTGGGGCTAAAACAAGGTGTTCAAAATTGGATAAGCTGCATACTGGGAATTAAGTTGAAAAGCAAACTTACAGGGTTTGTAATCCCTTTGAAAATCAGACTATCTGATCTTTCTCCATTTATTTTAAGCAAAGCAAATGAAGTTGAAATTGCAAAGAGAAACAAGTTGGGTATATCCCAGTGCAACTAAATGCAAAAGAACAACCAAATTGAACATCAAAACAAATCTAGAAATATGAACAGTTCTGCACAAATGCTGCATTTTTTTCACTTTTTTGTAAAGAGAACTTTTTTGTTGGTCAGTGTCTGACCAATCTGTGACACACATCTCAGAGCAGAGGACTTTTCCATTAAGGCAGCTCCCTGGATGTGCTTGTGAAACACCAAGCACATGTCACTAGCATTCACTTTAACCCAAACAACACCTTTGATCACAATCACTTGATTTTCTCTCTTTTCCAAACACTACTTCTTATTTCCATTGTACTCTGTTCCTTGGAAGTGCAAAGAGTATTCTTGCGGTACATCAATGGGGAAAAATGCAGTTAGATAAACAAAATGAAAAGCAACACAAAAGTTCTGTTTCATTAAATGAAGAAAAATCAAATTTCAGGTATCAAGAAGAACATTTCTGAGGAATCAAATGGAAAACCCCACAGACAGATTGGCCTTTGTGCACCTAAGAAATACACCATCTCCCAGACATTCCTCCCATGTCTTTGCAGCATGATTTTTAAAGTAGGTTCTTGAGGTTGCTTGAGCATATCTAAAAGTGTAAATAAATGGGTTTTTTCTTGCATCCGCCAGGTTAAGTACTAGAGACATGTTTTCTGCTGCTGAGTGACATACACCTATTCAAATCCCTTCTGAACTAGAATCAATATTAGCTAGATCCATTACCTCCTGCTTTATTGGCAGCTTGGGTGCTTGTTCAGAAAACAGTCCTTCCTAGTAATGTAATAAAGCCCCCACCTTGGAGATAATTAGGTTGTCTGTGATATAGAATCCACTGATGATCCTTTCCCTGATGATTTTGGCTTGCTACTCCAGCTCAGGTTGCAGTCTCCATCACTACATGTTCTTATATTAGACCATGTGAGTCTCATCACCTAATAATTGCCATAACAGATTCATTTAGATATTTTTTTATTTTACCCTTCTATAATAACAGCAATCAGCCAAACCACAGAGTGTCATTAACGTGCTTTTAAAAATGCACTGAAATGGCTTTGTCAATTACCCCGAGATTTAATATCCTGGCCACAACACAGATATCCCTCACTCTAAAAACAAATCCTTCCAGGAGTGCCCACATGACACCGCCCTTCCTTGTGTTTCCTTTGAGTCCTCAGTGTACCCCAGAGGATAATGAATCCAAGCTCCAAACTGGGAGCAGAAGCAAGCTCCACAAATGCTAGGAACAGTCAGACATGGCTTTACCAGTTGTCTTTCCTTAGCACACCTTCCTGATGCCTTGATGGATTCCCACCTTTTAGCATCCTCACTCATCATAAATTTCATTACTAACAAATGAGGGAACCACAATCTGATGAATCCACTTCCTCTTAACTCCTCTCCCCTGATCCTGTGGTACAGCCTGTCCCAGAAGGTCCCATGCATGCAGATTTTGTTTTACTATTGAATGCACTTGTTCTTAGCTTTGATCATTGAAGGGGGAGAGAAACCCAATCCACTCTGTTAGATATGTCAGCCTGTAAACGATGGTCTCTCTATTCCAACAGGTGGGAATACACAACTCGGGCCTTAGGTTCATCATTCTAATTATCTTCATGTCTTTAAACAACAGGAGTGGATGTGAAACGTATAGCAGAGGAGACTACACTTGCTAGTCCTGAGCTAAAAAAAACCCCAGTATAAGTAGGAAGATTTATTCCCCAGTTTTGGGTATTTAAAACCAAACCTTACCCAGTGGTATTAAATACTTAACTAAAACCACAAGAGGCTGAAGAAGAAAGGGCTGAGGCATAAAGGGAAAGTGGGTTTCCCTTAATATCACAAACACTGACAGTTTTGATGTATTTATGAAAACAAGTACAAGGACACTCGGTGTGGGGGTGGCATTTTCTTTTTATAATCAAGAGCTGAAAGTTCTCCCCTGGCTGTTTAAAGCTATGAATCTCTCATGGACATAATATCTCCATAAGAGGTTTTCTCCTGGCTTTTTGATGCAATTTATTGAATTTCTAGGAAAGGAAATAAGGGTGATTTTGCTCACATGCCTTGCTAGAACCTAACCCTTAAATCCATGCAGGCCACCAATATATAAATACTGTGTGGATAATGGATTGTTATTAAACTTCCCACCACTTGAACAATTCCAAAGCAGTAATCTCTAAACTATGTTTCAGAAAAAGCTGTAATCTAATCCACCCTTTCAACACTGTTCATGACCTTAGCAGCTTTCCACCACCATGGTTCAGGTCAACAGTGAGAACAAAGTATATTTCATGACATGCAAAATATTGTTTCTGTGCAGAACACTTTTTCTCAATTTTTTTTGCCCATTGGTTAGCAAAGACTGAAGTTCTCCAGCATACAGAGATTGCCAAATCCTGGGATTCCCCGGAAACATCCCAATAGTCTTGGAGTTCTGCCTGAGCCTGGATAAATGCAACGTATTACAATCAACAAAGGACTTAATTAATGGATGCTGACATTGCACCTTCCATGGAACAGACAAAGGGCAAAGCACGGCCGTCTGCCCAAGGAGCTACAGTCTAACTCAGGCTGGCAGCACAGATCAGACACACAGGACCTGCAGAGGGAAGGCTGACACTGAGCTTTCCCTTAGTCTCTTATGTAAATACAGATACAGACAGTGGCAGCAGAAAGCAAAGCATCTCTCCCCAGGACCCTGAGGCTTTTCTTGCCTTCTTGTCCAAAAGCACATTCAGATATTATCTTTTCTTCATCTTCCTGCTGTCTCCCTGCACACACATGCTTTTTGTCTCATTAAATTCTCCCTGAGTTAAACTCTAATTTTTTGCAGTGTTTCATATTTAGTTCTATGAACTGAAAACATCTCCCTCCAGAAGCAAATCATCCCATCTCCTCCCTTCACTTGGCCTAGTTCACCCATCTCCCTGGTTCAAATGCTCTCAAATTTTGGTTCAAAAGCTCATCCACCCCACCACTCCAAGGTATTTTCTTCCTTTTCCTACAACTCCTAACAGCCTATAATCTTTGCACGGCTTATCATCTCCTCTGACCACACAAAATCCCATCTCTCTCCATCCCATCTGAGCTCTTCCATTTCCATCAAGATCATGAGAACATGTCAAATACAATCACACACACTGACAGTGTGTTTAGACCCTGAGGACTGGATGCAGGAGGAACCATTAGCATCTATAGATGGCAGGGAAATGAATAAAGTCCTTTATGCAGAGTACGTTAGTGTACCACAGGATCTCTTCATTGTCTGTACAATAAGAAAAGCAGCCACACACAGCCTAAAAACACATCAAACACAAATGTAGATCACAACTCAAACCTTAGTACTTTCCCACCTCCAAAGCATGTTATTTTGGGGACTAGCATTTGTTGATTTATCTTCTTTTGCCAAAAGCCGGGAATTCATCATCACTCTAAATCCCTTCAGCTTCTCTGTTTCCATTCCTGTTTCCTTTCCTTTAAAATACTCTCCACTCAGCAGAAGTGTTACTTAGCTTTTGCTTCTTTTTTTTACCAAGAAGTTTAAATGTTTTGAAAGAGGACTGTAATAAGGCCCGTAAAGATTTTAGACCTGAATAAGTGACACACACAAACTTCTTTTCCCTGCAGTTAAGAAAATTGTATTACTATGCACAATATTGCCATTATCCTCTCTCCTATTATGTCTGACACAAGGAAGTTGAAATATCTACTTCATGATGGTGAGAAGTGGACAGAACAAAAGTAAAATGTAGCAAAAATAATAAAAAACTCAGCAACAAAACTGAAGAGAAGGCAAGATATTTTTAAAGTACTTACCCAGCATCACTGCTATTGCCACACAGTAACACATCTTCTGTACCATTTTTTATGAAATAGTTCACTGCAACAGAAATAGAGAAATGGCTTTTAAATAAACACATTTTGGGAATGATAACATTCAAAAATATCATCCAGCAACCAGCATAGTCAGTTGGGACAGTAACTGAGAGATGAATGGCATCCTTTTGCTTTGTTTTGGTAATTTTAACTTCTATGAAATGTAAAAACAAGTGTATTTTTTCAGGTCTCTTTAAGCACTTGCTGTTTGTATTCCAGATCTGACCAGTTGAATAAGGTGGCAACAGTCTGTGGGCAATGTTTGTAGGAAACCTTATGTAGCCATGTCCCTGGCTGTTCCAACCGAGAACATTGTTACTGAGTTCCATAAATGTGATGAAACCAAGCCATATGTTTGCCTGTAACTTTTAGTCTCTACACGGATGATACACACATTAATTGAAGGTTGTGATAGATATTCCTGACTCATAGGTTAAAAATGTAACCAGCTATATGTCACAATGTAATAATACTAACAAAGCTTCCCACTCCCCCCGTCTGGTGGATTCTACTTTGCATAGAAAACACAGAGTATAAAGAAAAGAAACAAAAATGCACCCTGTTAAAGATCAACAAACAAGGAAGTATTCATAAAGACAAATATTTATCAATGTCATCATCTGTAATGGCAATGGAAAGAGATAGACACTTCTGGAGGGAGACTCAGAGAAGCAAGGTAAATTTAAGCCCTGTAGATCATTCCCTGGTTGACTATCAATAAGGCTTAAGGAAATTAACATCTCCAGGCTAATGAAAGACTTTGCATACCCTCTCCCTCTTCTATCCCCAGCCAGCCAAGTCTAACATTCAGAGAAACAGAACAGGAGGTCAACTTCTTCCCAACAGGATGAACAAAATCAGCATCTTCAGAGAGAGTGTGAAGAAAAGATGTTCTAAGGAGCATCCCTAAAACCTGAATGGTGGCATGGAAAAAAAGATAAAAGCATTGATCTAAAAACATAATAAATGCAAAACAGAGGCCCACAGCTGTGTGATGACGAATAGATAATGTGGTGTGCTTTGCTGCAGCAGAGGGGACGTGATCTCCTCTTGACATAACACATGATGGTGGCAGCCTTACATAGGAAGCCTTTGTGAGCAGAGGGACCTCTGCACATGATGCTCAGAACAGGTTCGCCATTCTAGGCCAACTCTCTGTTGTGAAATGTTTTAAAAATCAAGAGTGACAGCTTATCCAGGCAGGGTATGCAAACAATGCTCCATGGCTCAGCCACCGAACAGATGTGCTGTGGCTTTCTCAGTAAGCTGTGAGCAGTGGAAAAGCCCTGCTCTGCTGCATGCCAAGAGGGAATTACTGCCCATGAGCTTGTGGGATCGAGGGCAGGTGATGGTGTTTGCAAGTTATCACAGCATACATCCCGCTCAGACTATGCTTTCCCACTTGGAGTTACACATGGGCTTTCTGCAGAAACACCTTGTCTGACAGCAACACCCAGGAATCCAGTGTGGTTAAGGATTGGTGATCAATCACCACACAAGGGGGAAGGATGTCACGACTGCATCGCCTTTCACCCTCCAGTTCTGCTGGTCAAAGACTTGTGCTTTTCTCAGGACAGGTGGTACCTTATTTGGGATACACAGATTGGTGACACAAACACGCCAGACCACTTTCTCTACAGAGTAGAAGATCTTTAATGTCCCTTCCAAACCAAATCATGCTATGATTCCATGATTTAAGGTTTGATTGAAGTTTTGGAGCAAAGTGCTGGTTGAAGACCAAACCAACACTGCCTTGTCAGCCAGTTCAGAAGATGAAAACAGAGTTTCAGCACATGAGTAAGGAGGACAAGGACACTGTGTGCAAATGAAAAATTGGAATTCTGAAAACAGACAAAATTCTGTTGTCTGCTGTTGACTTAAACATTTACATTTCTAAAACAAGCATTAAGGCAGGTGCCACAGAGCCCAATGAAATGCACACTGAGCAATTGGTGCATGGGTCCTTCTGTGGAGGGGCGCGACTTCACCACAGGGTCTGCAACTGTGCCACCCTGCCAAACCTCAGGCTGAGGAAGGGGTGGGCTCCTGATTCCCTACTGATAAATGACAGGGGGATTACAGTATTACATCCAAGGAGATAAATTGATGCATTATAAAAACTGTGCCCAACAATCAGTTTGTCCCTCAAAACATGTTCGTTTGGATTCCAGTCAAGCTTGCTGGGCAATCAGAGGTCTGCAAGAAGCAGTCATCCCTCTTGCTTTTAAGACTGAACCACCTTGGTATCATATTAACCCATGGCCTCAGCTCTCCATCAGTTAACATGGCAAAGAAAAAGAAATCCCTTTTTCACATAGAGTAGGATTTTCTCTCTGAAGCACAGACTATTCAAACCCATCCACACCACCTGAAAATGCAATGACTTTTTCATAGTCTTGGAAGATTGCAATTCGGTTTTGTTTTGTTTTGTCAGTTTTTGCCCTTAAAAATTTCAGCATGTGAGTGGGAAACAAAATAGGAAAACAAATATGGAAAATAAAACTGAAACCCTCCATTTCAGGTGGGTTATTTATTTATTTATTTATTTTAAAGTAAAATCAGTAAAAACAATGACATTTGTACACATGTGTGCACACATAAACTTTATTCAACATGTCATTCTTTCCAAAGGAATTGCTATTTTTTTTTTTCCCTACCAGCTTTACTAAAATGTAGATGTCACAGTTAGAGGGTATACATTGCCTTTTTGGAAATTTCTACAGGAATTTCCAGAGTAAGGCAACTACTCTGTCATATTAAAAAGAATTAGAAATGGTCAGAATAACAAAGTCTCCTGCAAGCCCATGCTCTGCCTCCTACACTTCTCAAAGCTCATGGCACTGACCCCAGGTTTAAAGTCACTATAAGCAAGAAGTGAGGAAATACACAAATTCTCCTGGCCTGTTCTTGCAATGTTTTCCTTCCAAAGTCACTTTCTTAGTATCTTTCAGGTTTCTGCATTGCTCCCTTCCACATCAGTTGATTCTAAAAGAGCGAACATTCACAATGTCTCCACTTATCAAATTAACAACAACACCACCACCAAATCTGAACAAAAATAATAATAATTAAAAAAAAAATACAAAAAAGGGCAAACTTCCTCTTTCTCCAAAAAAATAATTTACTCCAATTAAAAATATGCTCCATGTCACAGTTTCCACACCTATATTGCACAATGGAGCAGAAAGCCAGGGGGGTACCTAGACTGCAGAGTAGAAACCTTCCTCGTTTCTGTGCAAAGGAAAGGAAAGCTCTCTAGTTAAGAAAAGTAAAAAAAGTTAGAGTCTGCTTAGAAAACACAGTTTCTTGCCACCAGCTTCTGTTCCTCCTTCGAAGGCCCAACTGAAATGTTGTTTAGACTCATAACAAATTAATTCCAATAAAAAACAAACAAACAAACAAACCCACTCAACCCCATATATATTATCACACTTGCATAAAGAGCAACATTCAAATATCATTAGTCACAGCCCAGAGAAGAGTCCTCTGGCTGACTTTCCAACAAAAACTTCAGAGAGGTGTCTGTTATCTCAGACTATTTATTGCAGCCACACACGGGTGCTCGCTGGCTGGGGAGACTTTCTCCCCGTGCCATGGCTGGCACCAAGCACTGACAGCCACCAAACATCCTGATTCCAAATTTAAAATGCAGTTCAGGAAGCCCTGCTGCCTTAGAGTTGTGAGACGTGACACAGAAACAAAATAGATAACACCCCCTCCTCGCCCTTTCGCCCACCAGTGCAAACACACTGTCCCTCCTGGTAACACACAGTAATTAAAAGGAATCTTTGCTGCACTTGCCGTGTGCACACCGTGTCACACATGGTGAAGCCTCTAATAAACGGAATTGAGTTTGAAGATGAAAAACATGCCTCACAAAAGCGACAGAACAGGCTGTATTAAGGGTGTTATTAGGGAAGAATGCTTGCGAATAAACGGCACTGCCAGTTAGTTTGTCCCTGTTAAAAGGAGTTGCAAATAATTATAATAATCAGTCATTCTCCTGCTGCTCAGGACATGGCATGTCCTCTGGCATTTGCTGTTGACCCTTCTACTGGGTTTCATGGGCTCCTGGGTGCTCTCCTCTACTTTCTTTCCATCCTTCCCTCCCTCTTTCCCTTGGAACTCATTTCTCACACATCTCTCTCCTGCTTCTTTATCCTGTAACAGTGTGGAAGGACATTTTCAAAGCTTCAGTTCACAAAGGTACAGGAGGAGTTATGGTGAAGATGGCTGGCTGGGTAGGAGGGGCAGAGATTGGTGTATACAGCATTAGCTACTACATGACTTTATGGTAAACACAGTCTTGAACGCTGGGCATGAGCTGTCCTGCAGGAGATATGGAAGGGCTGTGAGGAGGTTGTAGAAAACCATACAACCAGGAAAGTGGTCTCATTCAGTTTGAGTGCCTCTGGTAGGCTGCTCTTAATGCTTCTCCCCATGCTTGAGACAAGCCAAAGAAGCAATTTCCCAGCCAGGCTCAGCAGTCACCATAGCAGAGAAAACACCTCCAGTCTTGACAGTACAGCTTTTTCCCTCTTTGAGAAAAAGCCACTAAAACTATCAATCAAGCCCTCTGCTAGATGGCTCCCGTGCACTAGGAAGAGGCTCTGAAAGCCTCAAAGATCCACAGTACCTGGTTTGTGCTGCCAGCATGGTCTGAAGTACCAAAAAGCACACCAGGAGCAAAGAAAAAGCACATCAGGGGCATTTGGAGATGTGCACAAGAGGAGAGCGAGAATTTACATGCCATCAAATTGGCTTGGGGACCTTGCCAAGTCCATGAGCATCCCCAGGAAGATGAGGCAGGAGACAATGACTAGCAATAAGCACACATGCTGGCTTTTAAACATCTTCACCCACGCTCTTAGGACTGTAGGGTGCATAGCACGCAACTAAAAGCATATTTAGTCCCACTTGTTTAGACATATGCTTCATATGAATAGACAGAAAAGTGCTGAAGTGTGCTCTCTGAAAGTTTTGTACAGGTTTTGTGTTTTGTGGAATTTTTTTACACATTTCACACAAAAGAAAATGGAAAGCTGCTACAAGGGTCGAATGCATTTGTGATTGCAGACAGAGGACAGAAAAATAGAAAAAAAATACTCCTGCACTTAGTGTGATAAAGAAAAAAATAAATTGGATCAAAAACTGACTGAAGACAGAAAACATAGGATAAGATGAAAAGTTGATGTGAAGTGTCTCTGCAGGCTAAAAAGGGCAACATCTGCACCTCTTTGTTACATCTGTAAGTACAAGGGAAAGAGGGTGAGTAGAGAGGTGACATCTACTATACACAGTCTTTAACAGGTAAATAAAGTCTGAGACCAGGACTGAATGAGGAACATGAGAGCAGCTTATTCCACTAAAAAACCCCCAAACCAAGCAAACAAACAAACAAACACAAAACAAAACCCCAAACCAAACAAACAAAAAAAAGGGGGGGGGGATATTACATTGTCAGAAAGTGAAGCAAAGCAGAGGAGAAAATCTCACTTATCCATAACCTTGTCAAGCTGTCAAGTCTTAAATTTTCTCTAGAAGTACATGTAAGAGAGATGGACTTTTTTCTTAGGGATTCTTAGTCAACACTTTTTTGTAATACAAAGCTGTGATCAGAGAAAAGTGCAACACTGAGATACAGGACCAGAATGGAGTATTATACAGGAAACAACTGATAAACAGCTGCTTGTTTCAAGCAGTTCTTTTCAATGCCTTTAGCAAGGACAAGGAGGTAGAGTGCATCCTAAGTCAGTTTTCAGATGACCCCAAGTTGGGAGGCAGTGTGGATCTGCTGGAGAGCAGGAAGACTCTGGAAAAGGAGAACAGGGAGCTTTGTGTGCTTCCAGTGACAGAACATAACAATGTGTTGTTTTTTTTTTCCTTAAGAAAATAGAGGGGGGGAAGAAGAGGAATTTTCAAAACTAAAGATAAAGGAACTATTTTTCACTACACTTCCCATCTGAACTGCTGAAATTGCTGCCACAGACTGCCCCTGTGGCCAAAATGTTCAAAGGGAGAGATTTGTTGCTTATGTAGATAAGCATATCCTGAGTTATAATAGTTAATGTTAATAAAAAAATAGAAAAATATCTATATTTTGAGCTCTACTAATTTTTTCTGGAGCATATGGGGCTGTTCAGTGCCACAGAGATGCTGCTGTAGGTACACAAAGGCCAGATTGATCTTGGGAATTCCCGTATTTTATCTCCACCTTACTTTGGGGAATTCAGCACTAATGAAAAGTATCAGGGGAAAATATTTCTTTATTTATTCTTTAAAACCAGTGCAGTAAGAGAAAGCAGTGATGCAAGTTATTCTCTGCTGGTGGTCTCATGGTGCACCTGAGCTGAGTGTTCAGAGTTAAAAGTGGAAGCTGCCTCTTGCCTATGCAAGGCACTTTACTGCTGAACCTGGAACAAGGTGCAATCCATGGACCAGTTCCAAGGGGCACAAAGTCCTTTCAATTAAACTTCATCTTTCACCACAAGGCCAAAAAGAACCTTACTGAATGGTCAGGAGGAGAATGTATTAGATTCAACATTACCAATTCCCATATTTTTCAGATGATCCTTGCACTTCTGCTGGGGTTTTCTTTTTGTATTTAGCTTAAAACTTTAAAGTGCACAGGTACAATACCCATGTTAATAACACATCAGAGCATTAAGTTTTGAGCATTTATGAAGGTATTTATCAAAAGATCCACAGCACCCGAACAAAGCCATAATATTTACAGTTAACAGCAGAGTAACTTGAATAGATTCTATGCTGGCAAGTACAGTCTGAAAACCCAGAGAGGTTCTTTGTTTTAATCACTGGTTCATACACAATCATACATAATAAAACACCTATTCCAGTCCCAACTTGATTTATTGCTTCTCTCTTTCCTCCCACCTCCATAATTACTCATCAAACACTCACTGTCTTCTATTACCACCTCAGACAACACCTCAAACACTTCAGCTCTCCCCAAACTTGCTACATTTATTATCTGACTTGGACAGGATTTCTGTACAGTTCTCATACAGATTCAGAGTATCTGTTCCATTTCAGTGGTTCCAAAAGCAAAAATGAAGCAATTCATCAGGCAGAGGCAACAGTCAGGCACAGAGCTTAGAGAAGGTACATATTTACACACACCCTCATGTACATGCAGGCATACATTTCTATATATTCACAGAGATATGCCTCAACATCCATGCTCATTCACTTCAACGGTGCATTACACCCAGGACATCAGAGAAAAGGATGTGGGAAGGCTCTGGAATTATTTCACATTGTTCTGGAACTGCTCCTGATTTATCAGCTCCCAGCAGGCAGACTGGCTCTGCTTGCCCTCACACCACACACAAGACGAGCTGCTTCCCACCAGCCTTTGATCCCTTCTCAAGTGCCCAAGAAGACCAGGATTTGGATGGGTATCACCAAAACTTCACATATTAGATACATCTTTCTAAATATAGAGCCTGAAGAAACTGTAAGTCTTCCAGGCCTAACTGGAGAAGACAACAAAGATATTACATTTATCTTAATCTGCACTTTTTTTTAATTAAAGTTGGTTTGGTTTGCTTTTTTGTTTGTTTGTTTTTTTGGTTTGGTTGGTTTTGTTTGGGTTTTGTTTCTTTGTTTTGGTTTTGGGTTTTTGTTGTTGTTTTTGTTTTTCCCTAGACCTTTGTTAACTGCGCAGTTTGACTCCAGAAGAAAAGAAAAATCACTCTCATGAAATGAATATCAGAAACTAGTCTGGAAGAAAAAAAAACATAAAACAATATGGAATATTTCTTTTAAGCTAAGAAAATAGTAGCTGACTCATTCCAGTAAAAGGTTAATAAAACTTAAACATTCATTTATTTACTTATTATTTTTTTTTTAATGTCAGTGCTTGGACTATCTAAAGGATATCACAGGGTTCCTCTTCTTTACCTTAAAAAAGTCCAATTTTGAGAGAAAACATATGTAGAACACTTTGAAAACAAGACTCTTTCATAGTGCCCTAAACAGAGTATTTAGTCTAAAGAAAAAAAAAAATGGGGTTTGAGATTATCATTCCTTAAGTGATTTTATAATTTAATTATGTTTCTAAGGTTCTTTTCTTAAGCATTTTTTCTTATGCATTCAGCCTTTACATTAAGTCCTGTTCAACAAAAGAAGTCAGATTTCTACTTACTGAGTAGTCAATAATCCATTTTCATAATGGATTACATAAATGACATTAAAGATTCTAAAATCATCAGCCACATGAATCAACTACACTCAGTCCATTGGTACATCTTTAAGCCAGTGGCATATCTGGCATTGCATCGCTTCCAATCCATTCTAACTCACACATTCATAAAGCTTCACTTCATCAAACACATCTTTAATTTAAACACCACAACTTAAGACAAGCTTTCATGGTTGTTATTTGGAGCAGCTTTCCTGGAAATCTTTACAGGTATTGAGATTAAGCTTGCTGTTTTTCAGTCAGCTGGTATTTCTAAACTATTAGCTCTCCTAAAGATAACCAACAGCTCAATAGCTTTGATGTTGATATATTGATCACATAATACTACTGTGGAAATAAACTATAGTTATTTTTAACCTTTTCTTTTATTTAATTTCTATATACAATCACTGCTGCATCTAAAACTTCAGATTCCCAGGTTTGTTATTATTAATGTCTAAAAATAATCCTCCTTGGACTTATTGATTGCAATCTCTTACCAAATGTAGAATTTCAGGTAGAAAAATAATTACTTACCATTTGTCATTGTTTTCCCAGATGAACAAGCTGTGCCTCCATTCTAACTTTATCACTGTCATTTGACATGAAGAATTTTTTAGCCTGATTCTGTCTGATACTCAGCTGTCCCCCATCCCACAGTCCATTCATACAGACAAAGAATAGACCTGTGGAGGAGGCTGTGAGACCTGATCAGCTGCTTCTGCCTTAATCTCCCTTTTTTCCCCCCTCTGTAGGTTTGCAATGGTAAGAATTACTCACTGGAGTGAAAGCCAGAATGGAGTAACTTTTCTGATACACCTTCTTAGACGTTGTGCAAATTTTGAAGATCTAGAGGCATTTAAATTGGTGGAAAGGACATAAAAATTCTTCTGCTCATTATGAGAGAGGGCTGCCTACCAAAAGGCTGATTTTAGATCTGCATCTCTGTTGTGAGTTGAGAAAAGACTAAAAAGGTGTCTCATCTTACCATGACTGCTGTGCCAGGTAATTAAGCTGAGAAACCAGAGGCCTCTGCAGTAACTTGGTTGAAGTTTCTTTCACAGAATTGAGCTTTTTGAGACAATGCCAAAAAACTTCCCTTCTTGACAGCCTGATCAGGAATATTTGCTGTCACTTTTTTATTCTAGGACTTGGTGATTAGTGGAGCTAAACAAGAGATCTCTCAGCATGAACTTTCCTACTGAATCCCCATGTTCAAAGGCTCTGTCCCTTGCTTCCCACGTTATCTGGCATTTCCTCCAGCTGCACAAGCCATTGAAATGATGGCAAGAACAAACAAAGTCTTGGGTGGGTAGGTAGGAATTCCTTATGGGACTTAGGGTATGATTATCTCATGGCAGATGCACAACAGGAGAGAACCCAACAATTCTCAACAACACTAGCAGTCCTGTGATGCAGGATTGACAAGATTTAGTAAAAAAACAAACAAACAAAAAATTTTCTTCTGTTTTTGCAGTTCCTGCACCCCCAGTCCCAGTGCTGGTACACTGCCTTTACTGGTGATGGAGGCAGGAATAGGGGTAGCACAGGGGCTGGGCAGCACCTCACCATCAACCAGGATGGTTGTGGAAACCACACTGGTAGAGCAGGAAAGTACCTGTGGGTCTTTAATATGTAGCTAAGGGAAAGAGTTCCTGAAATCTGGGGGCATGGTGGTTATTTCCTCAAGGATCAGCCAGAAATCAAGAGTTACCTCATAACTGTTGTTCAGTTAATGATGATGCAAACCAAGTTTATAGGCTGTTTTTTCCCCCCACCCATAAAACCAAACCAAAACAAGAGGATCAAGAAGACAGACAAGAAAAAATTTGCTGCCTGGAGGCTGAAAGCAACTAAGGAAAGAGTGCAAAACTTTGTCCAGATACCAAGTCAGTTTTGAATAAAAAAGCAGCTCTGGAGCTATGCCAGCCCTTCTACACAACCAAAATGTCTCCCCTACCAAGTGCCCATGGCACACAGTTATCTCAGACTAAAAAGGGCTTTGAAAGACTCAAAGCTGAGTTATCTTTCTTTGCACCTCAAGACTAAGTGTACCAGTTATTTCCTCTGCAGCACCAAGCAGTTCTTCACTGCATTACCCTTTTAAGGGGTTTCACTCATTTTCGGGTTTTCATTCATGCAAAAAAATGTTCAAAGGCACAGGAGGAGGTTGATGCCATTTCAGAGGTTTCCGGTTGTTCTTTAAAACATTAAATCTATCTCAAATAATCCAAAGTAAATTTTTTGCTCTCCAAGAAGAGCAGAACTGACATATCACCGTGTTTCAATTCTCTGTTCTGGTATCCTGATGAACCAAATTAACAATTTCTCCAATATTATTTTTCAGTGTTTTTCATTAATTTATTTCTTTGCATCCCTCCTTTTTAAAAGGTATTATTATGAATCTCTGACAGTTCTTCAGGTTTCTGTTTCCTGGGGTTTTTCCCTAGATTAGTATCCCTGCTCCAAACTAAGTGACTCAGCCGCACTGGTTCTGAAATCTCCAAAGAGCTTTTGTAATTGTCTGTGCTCCCTTTGAGTGAACTCTACTGTCTCAACATGTTGGCCAATTTTCTTCTCTAGTTCTTCTTCAGAATAAACACTGACACTGCTCTGTTTCTTAATATATTCCTCTTTTTATCTAATTTGGTCTGTCTACACTTTAATCTAACTGTATGTATTGCTTAATTCCCTGCAGTACTTGAAATTCGGACTGTTATTAAATTGTGGTCAGTACTGGTCTTTTAAACAGTCACTTCATTTCACCATAATACTCATGCAAAATGAAATACAAAGCACTATTCCATCTAGTCACAAAATGAGCCAGTCCCTCCATTTCTGAATTGCTTTAGTGCAATAATCAACATTAAATGAAAATCCTACTTAACATTGTTCTCCCCAGCCTAATAGCTAAGCCCCCTTCTTCAGCCTTTCGAGGAAGGCTTCATTATTCTTATTCAGAGATCACTACATTTTCCCTGTAAATCTCTTTTTCTTCTAGGTCTTCAGTGGCCTACTGCAGTGCCTCAACACTTGAACTATTTAAATCATTTTTGTCCATACAAAGTAGGAGGCGACTGTTTCCCATAATGTCTTTATTTTCAGATACTATGAAAACATTCATTGATATTAATATTACTTCCTAGTAACACCACATGGTCAAAATTTAATTCACTTTAATCCATTATCTCACCAAGTTGATTATCTTTGTAATAGTTAAATCTCCTGTAGTGATAACAAGTATATTTTCATGGCCATATTAACCGCCGGTGGATTTCCTATATGGATTTCTGGGAATGTTTGCCCTCCTCCCCATATCAGGACCACACAAATAAACTTGCTCATAATATGCTGGAGCAGCTGTACAATTCCTCCCATCTAAAGCAATGCTGCAGCTGGCCCTGACATTAACTGTATTTTAAGAGAGCCTGTCCAGTGGTACATTTACCCTACTTGCATTTCCAGAGAGCCAGACTATCTTCACAGCTCCATTTCATCCCTTCACCTTTATTGCAGGGCTTTAAGCTTCCAGCCATCACTATTTTATCTCTCAAAGTCTCTGTGAGAGAGGGAGAGCAGCACTTCACACCGCTCCCAGTTATCTGTGGGCGGAGGAGCTGTGAAGTGCCTGAATCCACCACAGGTGCACAAATATCTTTACTAGTTCCTCACTCATCTCCAAGCTGGAAGCAGAGGGAATGTGGGTAGGATAACATACCAGCAGGTTCCTCACCATTCAGCACAGGTCCAAGGGCTCTTTTCCCTTTCAGCTGATAAGGGACTCTGATGCAGGGACATTGAGAGGACACATAAGCTGATGGTCAGGGTCAGTTCCAAAGACAACCCTGATTCAGCCAGAGCTTTATGACCTGCCCTTCCTTAATGCAACATCAACCACAGCATGCCTGACAGACACCAATGTTGAGCTGTCTATTCCTTGAATGAAACCTTCCTAGTGCCACTTCTTCCAGGGATGCTCAGACTGCAGGGAGAGGAATCTAGCAAAAAGGCCAGAAGTCACCAGTGGGGAATGGTGGGACTGCCCTTGGACTAATTCCTGCTTCAACAGAACCCTGGGCCAAGCCAGGCAACTTGCAGGAGTCATGTGTAGGGTTTTATGGTGTAGATGCTTGAGATGAAGGACTGTATGGTCCACCCAGTTGTAGCAGAAGCACCTCGTGGCACTTTGCCACTGGATCCCAACCAAAATTCCAGTAAATGAGTTGACTGTGTGGTTCGTTTTTCTCCTCAAAATAAATAAAACACCAAAGGCTACTAGTCCTAATTTCATGCTAATGCACATCAGTCTGGCTGCTTCCTACCCCCAAGAGCATCGTTAAATTGTTTTAGATGTGATTCTATGTCCACTGCAATTGATGGAGAACCTCCAGTGACTCAGAGGGTTTTGGAGCAGCAACAGCTGGGCTACTTGTTTACATTCTGAAATTTACTTACATAAAGTGGTTTTGGGTGTTCTTTTTTGTTTCATTGGGGTTTTTATAATGTTAATAAATTAGGTCAATGAACCTATTTCATTGTAATGAAAAAGTACAGCAGACTGTAAAGTATTAAAAAATTGTTTTAGACTAGAAAACAAACCTTTCAATAATAAACATCAGAGCATGAAATGCTGCAGGATGGGCCAGCCCAGATAATGAGTTAGGCTCTAATAGCATAAGATTTCCTTAAAAAATTCTCTTGGGATTTTTCAGATTAATAAAGACTGAATTAGTCTGCTTTATGTTTTGATTTTTTAAGACCTTTAATTCAAATTTTGAAGTTTTTCTACAAAACACAAGAACTATAAATTGTCTTCAAGAAACAGTGTGCAAACCAGACCCATACACACAGAGCTCAAATTTTCATGTGATTGCTCAATTCCAGGAAATGGAGATTTAAGAAATATGTCATGAGACAACTTAAAACTGAAAACCCTCAGTGATGCAACAAGGACTTCATTCTGTTTCATAGGAAAGCACCAGAAATACTTTCAGCATGAACTGTGAAGGCACCATAGAGATCAGAAAAAGTTACCTAGGTCTTTTAAAACCACATCGACAGCATGAAGAGCCAGTAGTCACAAAATGTTTCATTTGCTTGGTCAATATATTTTAAAAAGCCCAACGCCTATCCCACTCCAAACAACCAAAAGCCAGATTACAGGACAAAGACCTTACCTGGATCACTAAGAAATTCCTCCGAGGTGTTCCACGTCCTGCCATCCAGGTACAAGGAGCCATTGGTGAAGTTAAACATGGTGTAATCCCTGACACACTTGTGTCTCAAGTTGCCCATGAAGAGCTGGAGGCCTATGAGGGCAAAGACACTCAAGCAGAAAACGGTCAGGATCATCACATCAGCAAGTTTCTTAACAGACTGGATAAGTGCCCCTACAATGGTCTTCAGTCCTAGGGAGACAAAAGCCGAGAGTTTATAGACTGAGAGACTGAAATGTGCCTGCAGACAGCTGCTTTTCATGATGCAAATCTCCATGGAAGGGGAAACTGGAAGGGTTTCTACGACATGTTTGCAACTGGGTGGCAGAATGAGAGAGAAGCGATCACTATGGATGTTTAGTTTGGCCTGCTTCTGTCTGGACAGAAGCCCTGGTGTTACACTGGCACCAGTTTAAAAATTCAGGGAAAGAACTGGGTGGAGGGACAGTGAGATGCAAAAATATTCATGGATAAAGAAAAGAAGGAATGTGTTTTATAAATTCATGGATCTACAGTAAAGGCTGTAAAGCCTAAATCCAATTGAATTTTGAGAACGTGAGTTATTTTTAAATCACTCAGGTGATTTAGTTAACTTTATCCCTCAAATAAACAGATGAAGAGGTATGGAAATGCTGTTTATTCCCTGATTATTTTGCATATTTTAGTGGCAAATCCAACATGCTGTCCTCATATGAATAATTCCTCTGCTTTCAATTCATTTGCTTAAGACAACAAGAATTTGGGATTAGAAAAAAGCCAAATAATATGGGCAATCAAATAAACCCAGTGGAAATTATTTGAGTAAAACTACCTAAGGCTTCAACAATACCTGGACAAAAGTTAATCGTTTTATAATATGCTGCCAACATAGATAAATCATCTTATTACATAACACCAAAGGCTTGGGTCACACAAATTAGTTTCTCCTGTATTATTTCATCCTGTAACACTAGCTTTGGTTTATTATTCTATAAATATTCAGATATAAATAATTATACTGTTTTCTCAAATGATATTGCTTGCTTTTGTACTGCTCCTGAAGACCAGCACTGTTTGAGCTAATTGAATGTTACATGATTATGACCAAAAAATATTCCTAAAAAAATAAAAAGACTCTTCTAAACTGCTGTTCTGTAGTTGGACATTATCATTAGCTGCACGATGGTAGCAATTTTGTTGTTTCTTTTCTATTTTTATTGAATTAGTACTGGTAAGTAGTAAAAAGTGCTTCTGATAATCAGTATCAGCAGTATGGCAGCAGTAAGAGAAATTGAGTTAAACGGAAAAAAGAAAATGCAAAAAGGAAACAGGAGGAATTCTCCTGGGCAATATTCAGAAGCACACTGATTTGCTCACTGAATATGATCATACACATTAAATCTCAGTTCCTTGGAATTCCACCCCAAGACTTTGGCAGCCTCAAAGGCTGAGCTAGTGCTGCATAATTGAAAATAATATGAAAGTGCCTTTCAGGTTTCATAGGAAGGCAAAATGGGTGTTTGGCCCTGCTTAAAATTCTATGGTTTAAATAAGGAGAACTCATAGTTTCTCAAATGAGGATGAGCTACTGGAATGGCCAACAGGTGAAGCAGTCCTAAAATATCCCAACTCCTGCATAGGATATTGCCATTAGGTTAAACTGTGAATGATATTAACATCTATAAAATGGCCACTTAACCATCAGGTGAGGGTAGCTTTCTGCACTAAACTCTTTTTTTGCCTCCTTAAAGCTACTTTGTGGCATGATAAAGAGGGCAAGGTTAGACAGCTCTCTGCTCTGTTCAAAACCAGAGAACAAATTATTGCAGGACAAACATTAGGCAAAAGCTGGATTTTCCTGTTACCTGTCCTCCTCACCAGAAAGAGATTTTACAAATGAGATCAGTTCTAAGGCTGACTCTGAACTTTTGAATCCATCTATAGATTTGACTACCTGTTTTGATGCCTAACTAAAAGGGGCAGCTCTTCTGATAATCCAGACCTGAGTAAACTTTATACCTGAAGTGGAAGTAGCTTTAGTTGTAGCCCAGTTCTGCTTACTCAGTGTTGTGACTATACAACCTTTAAGACAGACAGGTCTTAAACAATTAGTTAGGTGAGGAAAAAGAAATAAGATTTTTAAATACACCAGAATTTTTTAAAAGTCTAATATTCTGAAATGTTTTCAGCGGTTCTTATCATTGGTTGTCCTTTGAATGTCCTTTCTTCACTGAAGCTGGTGAAACTTGGGAAATCCAAATGGAAACCAAGTCTTGAGAAAGGGAAAACACACCAAACCACAAATTCCTTTCTTGCAGTACCCTCTATGAAATTCCTGCAGCACATTTGTTAATCTTGGAGTATTTGTAGCATCTAAGTATTCTAATTAATCTTACATGGGCAAGGATAATAGGAGTCCTAATGTGAATAGGGATAACACTAGGAAATAAAACCTACAGAATTCTGATCACCAATAAGGACCATCTCTTTTCAAAATCAGGCCTCAGTGTTTGTAATTTCAAGGTCATTTCATGAAACATGTTTTCCCAGTTTAATTACTAGGGTTTTAAATAGAATAGTAATCCTACACTATTAGTTTTACGAGTTCATTTCTCGCAGATACAAAATAATTTCTTTATGAGAGGGTTTTCTGCTTTACTTCCTTTTTATTTTTTTGATTTGTTTTCATAGCTTACAGGCTTCTGAACAGTTTAAGAAGATGATGCTTCAGTAATGCAGTTTCTGTAATTAAAGACCATTTAAAAATAACTTGTACTCTGCCTCCTGGACCTTTGTTAAAACTTTCCAGGAAAACCATTTGGAGAGTGTTATACTTACAGTTTAACTGTTTCTTCTCCCCCTTTTAAAGCAAAATTTTCTCAGAAAATTAAGTAGCATCCATCAAGGTGGTTGACACTACTAAGTGCTAAAGTAAAGTATTTATATCACTACGCACTTAAACTTTCTGTGCCTCCAAAATGGAAGAGCTGAGGGGAAATAAGGACACCCAGAACCTCTTGCAGGTGCTCTGCATCTCTCTGAATCAATCCCATGTTTTGTAAAAGCAGTGCTAGATGTATTCAAATTTAGAGCACAGTTAAATCTTCTGGATAAATAATCCTTCTCTGAAATAGTGCCAATGAGAGCACTGCAATATAGCTTAATAGAAGATACTATTTATGGGGCATTAGAGGCATTTACTTAATTCTTGCAAGTCAAACATCAAACCAGGCAGCATGCAGGAAAAAACCTAAGGATCTGATCCAAAGCTGAATAACATCTACACCCGTTAATGACAATGGGTCTATGGATTACTCCCTGTGGTGTAAATCAATGACAGGCTTTTTCTGAATCACTGACTTCTTTCCACACCTCTGGGCCAAATCCTGCTTGCATGGCATGAAAAACACCATGAGATCCAAAATCAGTGGAATGAGGGCTGTATAGTCAGCCTGACATCTGCAGAAAGCAAGAAGAATTTGGCCCAAACATTCCTGTTAAGGCAGGTAGAAATTATCACATTCAGAAGTTAATAAAATAATCGGTTTTCAAATGCAAATCAGAAACCATAGAAAATGCAAGCAACACCAAACAATGAGAAATGGCAAGATCCCAAAACACCATCCATTCCTTCTACAAGATGTGAGCAAGTATTAGCATAATTCAGTATGACATCCATACCAGATGTTGGCAATCACCTACAGAACATCAGACACTTTCATGCACAGTCTGAAAACAAACAGGGAGAAAAAGCAAAAAAAAAAAAAAAACAAAAGAAGGAGAGTGTGACTTGCAGCATGATTGTCCTCACCTATCCCACTCCTTCCCCTGAGGATACTCATGTGTCTTGTAAATGTCTGCATGAGTCGTGTGCTTGTAGGGATACAAGAGCTCACCCTTGATGAGCGCATTTTGCAATTAGCCACTGAGACATGGGGCAGCACAGACTTTAATAGCATGTTGGCAAACTTGAATGGTTGTCAGCATTCCTGTAGACTGTCTTTGCATGGAATTGTGACTGACAGGCCAGTCTCCAAGGAAAACACAAATATGTCATATATTTCTCACTTCTGGGACAGTTACTTCTTGAGTTAAGTGATTTACCCACTGAAAGGATGACATTTATCTCTCTGCAGCAGGACTTCAGTGAGGTTGAAGCAGTGAACAAGGGTCAGTCTCCTCTACACAGTCTTAATTCTTGTTCTCCAAGCTCTGTTCTGGCTATCATTAAAGGACTGGATAACAGTCACAGCACTATTTATAGCCTTCGGTCTCACACTAACTTAAATGGGAGCTGGATCAGGCCCCAAAGTGCCTTGGCCCAATTTTCTATGAGGTCACCTTTCGCCGGTATCCTGTCATTTTATGTGAGATGTCTGTGATGTACACGCCTGTTCCAGAAAGAGCAGTGGAGCTTCTCTGCATACAGGCACTTTACAAAATCCTGGTGATGGTAATGGTCTGCATTTTGTGGGGTTTTGATGGAGAGGCGTAGAAGGGTGTACCTCGGGGTTCATATTATCTCAACTAGTTATCAAAAACATTTGTGATTTCCATGAAGATAAATATGACTCAAGACCCTCTGTTGTCATGGGAAGAGCTCCTATTGAGCACACTGGGACTCAGATATGCTGGTAATGGGATGGTAACGGGAGATAAATGAGTGAATTCAGTGGGTTGTTCTGCTGCTGACCATGGTTCCTATCTAGATTGAAAAAAACAAATGAATCCAGTTGCCATGGCAATGTGCAAGACGCCAATTAATAAACAAAACCACTGAGAGCGAAGGGGTTTATACTTCCATAGAGAAAATGTTACATATTTCTAAGCACCTGAACCTGTACAAAGCTTGTTTTCCTCTTGATACCACAGGCAAGTGGAAAACAGGAAAAAATGGGTATGCTTAGTGCAAAAAAAGGAAAATTAAGGGGTTCCAGGAAGGTCTTCCTGCATGTTAAGGGCTGTGAGAGAAGGTAAGATGCTGACCTGACATCTTAGACAGCTCTAGGGTAAAAAGAGAGCTGATAATGCACCGAGAGGAAGCCTGGATGGGGTCTGCATTCAGAGACAGAACCTGCAGCAGATACTGGCATTATGGCAATCAGACTGAACCCCAGCTCTCAGTGAGAGGGAAGCACACAGCCTGATGGTGGATGCAAACAAGTGTGCTGTTGGATCTGGATCTGCACCATCCTCCCGGGACGAATCTTCTAATGGCAAAAGCAGTGAGTTTCTGGAACAGACTTCTCAGGAAGATCCTGAGACCTCCACCTTTGAGGGATTGCTAGAAGGCAGGCAATGAATATCATGCCGTGTTTGAGCCATACTAAACTCAGCCTTAGGCCAAGGGAATGGACTCTGAGTTTAGGAGATATTTTTGAGTCCTGTGAGTCCATGTCCCCTAAACATCCCTGTGCCTGCTCAAGCACTTAGAGCCAGGCATTAAAGGTAGGTGAGATTTTTAAAAGCACTAATTGTTAGTTTTACTGACTCCCTCTGGAGTCAATAGAGAAACATTGATTCCAAGTGAAGCAGAATGCCTTTGAAAACCAGCCTCTAAGTGCTTTGCTGGACAGAAGCCTTACACCACCGAGGACTTGGCCCGTTACTTTCGGTAAGCAATTTCACTCAGCATGTTGAGTCCAAGCATGTTTGTGCAAATATAAGTACCTGATGGAAAAGTGTGATCAATTTTATTGAGGAAAAGCTTTGATATTTGCAAGGCAGAACACAACTCAGTGTTTTTCACCTGAGATGTAACAAAAATAACAACCACCTTCTCCTTTCTATTGCAGTTAACCCCAAAAATCTCATGAAAGGTAATGGTTATCATCTTTCATTTTAAGACTACTGTGGAAAAATATTTCACCTCAGAATAAGCCCATGTTATCACTAAAAACTCAGACTGATTTCCAAATAAACCACAGCATCACGTTCAATATTTCTTTTAAAACATGTGTCTAACTGAAAAATGAACTGACTCCTCTGAAATTATCTGCTTACATTAAAAAAACAAAACACCTTAGCTGTGTTTCACAGGCAGCTCAGTGTTCCATGGCAATTTGTAGCTCTCCACATCTGTAATTTCAACATACTCAGCACACAGGTAATCTTGATAAAATCAAAGGCCAGATATTCTATTAACATATCTTCATGCAGTTATGTCACCAAGTAATTTAGTGACTTGTACATAAAAATTCATTTATCAAAAAACTAATCAAATATTCTGTCAGAATGAAAAAAAAAGAAAATGTGAGTTATTACGTGTTACTTTAATAAATAATATCTTTTTTTCTTTTTTCATCTATTAGCCAACAAATGGAACAACTCAGAGTTTAACACCACTGAAGGCGTTTGGTGTATTTTCAAATAATGTTTTTCTGAATCTCAGAACTCAGTTGTTTTCCCCACTAAGTCAAATTTTATCATTTTATGTAAACCAAGCTTCAGCCCCCCCTCTGATATAGGACAGCAGAAAATTGCTATATATATCACTCAAAAAAATTGACAGGCTCTGCTCTGAAGAGGCTCAAGCTTGAGACAAGATGCAAGGTGAAAGGTGTCCCCTGGAGATGGCTGTCCCTCCAAGTTAGTCTTCAAATTGCTAGCAAAGGACGCCAGGAAACAAACTCTGTCTTTCTCTCTGATTAGCCACTACTGTCCCACATGATCTGTAAAACTGTGCTCAGCTTTGTCTCCCACTGAAAATAAAAATCATTTCTCAATGGAAATCCAACTAGGGAAAAATTTGAAAAAAAAAACAAACAACCTTTTCTGCTAATAGATGATTCTTTAAAACTTGAAGACAAAAATTAAGACAGGTACTGATTTCAAGGTCCTAAAGAATGATCATCTTGGAGTATTCTTGAAAACCTATGTTTGGACATACACTTTCAGTGAAAGTATCTTGTTCTCCCAGTAACTTCCCTGACTTTCAATATTCTGGTGTTGGAATGAGGAAGTAAACTCTAGACTCTTACGTATTTTTCCTTAACACCTCCATTCCAGAATTCCCATTTCTAGCTTATACTCAATATGAGTGCTGATGATTAGTTTCAATATATGTCCAAATAAGTTTACACCACAGTTTGTTTAGGTTTATCTTATCGTGTGGATATGCATAATAAAGCAGGTGGAAAAGCCTTTCTGACCCTAAAGACCTGTGTGTGAGGATCTGAGCAGTTCTCTCAACGTTTTGAATACTTTTTTGACATGTAATTGCCAACATCTGTTCAGGATTATCACCGATAGGATCTACCATGCATGGTTTTTGCTATCTTCTCTACCTTGTCATGCAGGTTGGAGATGTTAAACACTGAGGCTGAATGAGACCTGTCCATAGATAATGCTTGGCAAGAACATAAAGTCATATGGTTTGTCCTCAGTGGACTCATCTCTGCATGAATTACTTAAGAGTAAATATTATTTTTTTTATTTTAAATAATAACATATTAAATAAGGATGTTCTTTCACTACCAGATGTGTAGTAAAACACTGATTTTTTGGGGTTTTTTTTGGGTGGGGAAGAGGGGAGAAATCATATCCTTGAAAATGCAAGAAAATGTGAGTCGATGAAATGTTGAACCTACCAAAATCAATAACAAAACATTCTCTGATGTATTCAAGGCCCAAAATTTCAACAGTGTTTCTATCACACGCAAATGGATAAACACCATGACAAATTAGGCTATCTGTGCCTGCAGTCTTGAAACCTCAGCTCACAGCACAGATTTAGATTCCTTTATCGACATTCTCTTAAACATGAATATGCATTTTGAGGTCATCAACTTTCCATTTTTAAAAATCAATATCAGAAGTCTTTACAAGAGTCTCATTGCCATTTTCATATGGTTCAAGGGTACTTTATGTATGTGATTCACAAGCCACTGCTCTTACAGCAGCGCTCCTCTTAGTGAGGTCCATGATTTTGGAGGCACTCTCATTCCTTCTGCCCACAAAAACCACATTGGTAAAAAACACACACAAAAAATATGTTCTATTGACAGGTCACATTCCCTACATTCCTCCATTTCCTGATCAGTGTCGATGGTTAAGTCATTTGTAATTACAGTGTTTACTACTGGAAATGGCATGTAGGCTTTAACTGCAGCCGGAGTGTTTAACCTGATTTTCACCTGAAATGACTGAGATTGTTTTCAGCGCCCGCAGTACTCTGAACGTTCGTAAGGCTGAGACATTGCCCAGGTCCACAAATTCAGTTATGTATCTGTAACAAGGGAAAGTCACACACAGACAATGACAAAACACCAGCCAAAAAAAAACAACAATCAAAGGGACAAAGAGAGACAGAGAAAGAATCACTTGTAGCTGAGAGCCAAAACGTAAGGATCAGGGCTTCTTACCTGGGATTACTGAAATAGTTTTTAAAGCTCTCAATACCCTGAAAGTCCGAAGAGGTGAAACACTGCCTACATTCACAAATTCTCCTACATACCTGTAGAATTAAGTCACAGTTATTTGGAATTATACAATTGAGTATGAGACTTGTCTGAACGAAGAAAGCATTCACACACAGCCAATTGAGAGGTGCATCCACTTTTCAGGCTATTCTTTGATGCCATTTGTCCCGGGTTTTTCTTAGTACACATTATTTCAAATGCTACTTGAACTATTAAATTATCTAATAGGCATCAATTCTTTAAAACTACCAGGTGAACTTTGTTATTGTGCTGTTCAGCAATAAATACTTTAAAGATTTTACCATTATGTAGTTTATCAACAACAACAACAACAAAATCTTTATATTATAGGAAACATTAAGAGTTATTTTGCTGCTCTTAAAAAAAAATAAAATAAAAGTTTCAAATACCCAAGTAATTTTCACATAATAGCTTCTGAAAACTACATATAGGACAACATCAGAAAATATCAGTGCAAACGCTTCTACTGGGTCATTTATTTTAAGATGCATTCTGTGGTAAAGCAGATGTTGGTTTCAAGAGATGCTTAAAATTGTATTTTTTTTGTACATCAAATTCATGTCCTTTGGCTACAAGAAAATGGAGTTTAAATGAGTATAACTGCCTTATTACTAAAAACTTTTATTATTAGAATACCAATCCCGGCTCTTCCCTGCTATGCCTCTTTTGCTCGTCATGGAGACACATGCTATATCTGAGCTAAATTCTCCCAGGAGGGTCAGTCATGGCATGAGTTTTGTTTTATCAGTGTTGTACATAAAAAAGGTTAAAATTATTTCCTCCAAGTCAATATACAGTAAAAGCATAGTCACCACTGTACCTTCTGATCAAAAGAGCTCTTGGACCCTTGAATTTCACTATTAAAACACTATTAAATTTCATTCAAGTATCCCACTTCCCTGAGACATTTGTTTTCACATGTTAAGATAAAACCTCACCTGGTTATTTTACAAAGCCTGCTTAAGGGGGCTTTGTCCAAAGGCCCCTGGGAGGGGACAAAGCATGCTCTCCATATCTGCTAATCCAGATTATAGCCTGGAAGAGCAATATTGCTTTTATTCATAATCTCATAGGGGAGTCTGGGCAAAGATTTACATGTTTCCTCCCCAGCTTTACTAGTGTTTGTCTCCCAAACTCTTCTGCAGCATGAAAGGTGGTGGAAAATAATAATTTGGGGAGAAGAAATATGACAGGAATATGGTTTTGTTGGCCAGAGATTTGTAAAAACTTATTATAAATATGTGAACAAACATATGAAGCAAATAATACTGCTGCTTGTTTGCAATTGTTAATGAAGATTTATTTTGGCCATTTGTTTGATCACATTTCAGCAGATCAGTTCCTCTGTATTGGGAAGTGAGAAGGAACTGGAATTCACATCCTGAATTTTCCTGTTGGCAGGGAATTGCTTATTGCCTTTAAACTTTGGACAGGGCACTTTCCAACCCAGTAAGAGCTGCTTCTCCCTCACCTGTTCTGAGAAGTACTCGCTGCTCTGGGAAAGAGGGATGTAAACAGGGGGAGTTTCATAGTTTTCCCTGAACCCATCCATGGCCACAGAGAGGGTCACAAGGTATGACTGTGTCTGCTGGCACAGGATGGGAGAAAACCCCTGGAGACCTACAGCACTTCCTACTCTCTAGTGTGCTATTTAAAACTGCTCTCTGTGGCACAATCCGTGCTGTTTCTGCCCAAAAGAGAGGGTAAGAAGTTATTTGGCAATAACTCTAAGGCAAAGTCTTTCCACTATAACACCCATCAGTGAAACAGTCAGATTTCCTGCTGGCTCAAAACCCTGGATCCATCTGAATCTCATCTTATCAGGCTCCTCCATTTTGAATCCTCAAGCCTTCTTTGTTTCCAGACACAGAAATACCTCTAGCAGCACACTAGCTACAAGCAAAGACAACACCAGAGTTACCTGTGTGATCAATCTTACTTTAAATTACTTGCAAATTGGATTTATATGTAGGCTAAATCATATCAGAATAGATTCCATTATCCAAAGCTCTGTACTATCTGCTGCTTGCATAGTTGGGAAGGAGGTTTCATTGTACATATGAAGATCATGTTGCAGCCACTTTTAACTCTCTCACTGCTGCCTGTGGGCTCCAGGAAGCATTTTTCTATTTATTTTCTATTCTAGAATTCCTTTTTTTTTTTTTTTCTTCAGTCTGAAAGTGTCAGTATAATATGCCTTAAAGTAAAAAACAACAGGAATGGATGCTGGTTCTGAAGAGTTGAGACAGTGGTATAGTCTGAGGTTAAGAAGCTCGATATTTTGCAGTTGCAACTCCCCCTGTTTTCGGGATCTTCTAACTAAGAGATGAAATATCATTTAGAAAGAACATTGAAATGTAGCTAAGAAAGAAAGAAAGCACACATTCTCAAGCCTCTCACTCGAAAAGCCTTCAGGAAGTTTTCATGAATGCCTGGGCTGGAGCACTGAGAGTTAAAAAAGCAAAAAAGAGGGGCAAGCCCACAACCTCTGGGCACCAAATCCTGGTTCCTGCCAACAGGGAGTGACTAATTCATCTGTGGGTAGCTGTGTACTTAAAGGTCTGTGCAAAGCTTCATACCTTTCCTGCTCCATCAGTGCCAAACACCCAGAGATGATGTGGACAGAATTTAAGGGATATCCAGACCATGCCCCACACTGACTGTTCACACTTGAGTTTCAGTGATAGCAAATGAGATGCTCCCAGAGGAGCTCCCAGAGTCAGGGGTGATGCCCCAACCTCTGCCCAAGCTGAGAAGATGAAGGGAAGCAGGTTCATGGTCAGAGCTGTGACTTCTCTTGGCCTTTTCTCTGCTCCTTTCCACCTTACTGTCACAAACCTCTCTAGAGAAGAGGGAACCCATGCACAGAAATTCTCCATATTGTGCTGAGACCTACAAATAAACTCGTGTCCTAACTCACAACCAGATGAAGGATCATACACTGCTTTTACCATCAGCCTGAAGGACAGGAGACAAAAGAGCAGGCTGGTGACTCTCTTTTGTTTTGTTCTGTCCTGCCGCTAAAAGTTGCAGGAGAATTGCACTTAGCAATGCTTGAGGAATAGTTTAGCTGAGAAAAATACCTAATGTGCGCTGACCTCCAAAAGGTTCTCCCCTTCTGCACTGAATGTTTTTTTAAAAGCTTATCATAATGGCCAGATGTCAGTTCAGCCAAATCCATAGGAATGCAGTAACAGATACCAGGACCTGGCCTGGGGCTGGCCTCGATCCAAAGCCTACTGAAATTAATGGGAGTGTTCCTGAGGAAGTTCACCCAGGTTTTACACACCTTCATGCTGTTCTGCTAAATGCTGCTAAGGATTACAGAATCACAGAACGTCTCCAGTTGGAAGGGACCCATGAGGACCATGGAGTCCAACTCCCTGTTCCTTGCAGAACTACGTAAAACTAAACCAATATGGCCAAGAGATTTGCCCAGACAGTCCAGAGAGAGTCTGGACTCTGAATATTGGTCCTGATTCCTGTGCCATAACAGAGTTGTGCTTTCAACTTCTGTGGCCCTCACTGGTGTTTGAGCTAAGTTTCATTGAATGTTCTTTCCCAGTTGTGGTTCCATTCAAATATCACAGTGCCAGGAGTTCAGCTCAAATGTCAGTGCTAACACACTTGCATCTCTCTTAGTCTGTGAATGATGAGCTTCAAAGCTAGCAGCAAGAACTAACCTAAACCCAGGACTGAATACAGCTATCATCAAGCAGAAAAAAAACACAGGTAGACCAGATGAAATTGTCCCATAATTAGGTAATGGAGCTTTTCAGGCATCTCTGCTAGCTTTCACCTAAAGATAACATGCATCCTTTGTGTGCTTTTCTCTTTTCTGTGACTACGGAGAAAATCTGGATTTCTAGCTCAGCTGGAGGTACCGACAGTGTCAGACATCTGCCTTTGGCCAGAGCTTGGGCTGACCCTGTGTCCCCTGTGAGCCTTGGCTGACTGCTCCCCTACCCCTGTGTATTTTTAGCTGTCTAGATGCCACAAATCCATCACCTCCTTCAAAGCACCAGAATCCCACATGTCCTGAATGAACTCTAATAATCTAGGTATAAGTATACAGCTGAAGGGGAATACCATGGTGGGGGACAGATTTCTATTCCCAAGATATATAACAGATTTCAGAAGCCTGTTGTAGTAAAATAGTAATTACTTTCAGAGTGAAGAGGGTTTGTGAAGAGAAGAACACAAAAAATCAGCTTTGTTGATGTCTTGGATAGAGTACAAACAGGGATTTAAATATGTGGGTATTCAGTCACATTTATAACACTTTCTATCCAGAGGTCTGAAGCTTCCCAAAACTACCTTAGATAGGCAAGTATTATTATAGATATTTTACAAACAGTTCTGTGGAGCACAGACAGAATAAATAGTTTCTCCAAAATAGTCTAGTGAATTGAAAGAACTGAATTGAGGATTCCTCTGACTTCTTTCTCTGAAACCACTAAGAAAAAAATACCTCCATCCTCATACACTTCTGCCCCTTCTCATTTTCAGTAAAATTTGAGTGAAACAAAAAAACCTGCCAGACAATTTTCAAAAAGTTCTATTGCATATAACCATTTTGAAAAATATAAAGGAGTGCTACTTACGCCATGACAATAACACTGAAATCCAGCCAGTTCCATGGATCCCGAAGGAAGGTGAATTCTGTCATGCAAAATCCTCTCGCCAGTATTTTTATCAATGACTCAAAAGTGTAAATGCCAGTGAAAGTGTACCTGGGGAATAAAGTGGCCAAGGTGAGCAAGAGCATTAGCAAGCTGTAGGCAGGGATGGCAGAGACACACTAAAGCCAGCCCTGCCCACGTGAGACTCTCCTGCCCATCTCGTTGGGGTTGCTCAGGTGAGTCGTGGCTGCAGCACTGGGCTGTGACTGAGCAGCCTCACGTGTGAATCAAGCAACATGGAACATGGAAGAAATGGGGAAGTGCTCATGGAAGCCACGGGATGAAGATAATTTTCACCACAGGGTATACCTTGATGAACCCTCACTCATTAAGTCGAGCATGAACACTACACTGCTAAGCTGTGCTATAGGGCTTTTGAAGCTCTGCCTGCAATCACCAAAGAGGAGTGGATTGTGGAATCATGGAATAGCTTGGGTTGGAAGGGACCTTAAAGGTATCTCATCTTGAGTAGGGGCACTTTCCACTAGACCAGGATGCTGGTCTTGAACACTTCCAGGGATGGGGAGTCCACACCCTCATCATTATGCCACAACATTATGCCACATTCCTTGTTGCTTCTCTAATTTGAAGGAGGGTGGTTGTTCAGCTCATACCTCTCATCTCTTCCTACCTGGGACATTTTGGAATACATCAGGTTAAAAAAAAAGAAAGTCACCATTTATTAGCTGAAAAGGGTGTTTGTTCTGAAATTCCTTTGTGTTTTACTACCCATGGCAAATCACACCAGCCTGGAGAATTAAACAACAAAACACCCTCACTGAAAAAAAAGTAAAAATAACTCCCACCTGAAAAACACATGTAGTAGTTTTGACCTGCTTGGCAGTAAAGGAGACACAAGGTTGTTTTTTCCCCCAGCAAGTTATTACCAACAGCCTCTTGAGTGTGGTGTTCTGGGCTGGAACATACATCTTACCTTTTGTAATAAAGATGACAATTGTAATAAAATTTAGTAAAATCTCTGTGGAGGACAGTAATGTATCTGATTTATAGCGTTCAGATCTGTATTCACCCAGGGCTCTACCTACCATCAGAGACAGAGTTCAGGGCATACAACAGCTCCTTTTTTAATGTTTCCACCCTAACCCAATGGGACTAGGTATTCTAGGCCATATGCAATAAAAGAAATAAATGTTTAGTACCCTCCACTGACATCCCCTACCATTTTCTCCAAATGAAGATACAGATACCAAAGCCTATTAAAAACCTCAAACACCTAAAATCTACTAAAACACAAGCATAAGTCATGATCTTGGGGGCTTTCACTGGAAACACTGGCTTGCATTTTTTGTTCAGTCCCTCAGCATCAGTAGCTACAATGGTACCATCACACACAAAAAAACCCTTAATAGTTGAGATTCCTATTTAGTAAAAAAAAAAAGGTGTAAGCAATTAAAAGTGGCAATATAAGGAAGAACATCTTGCATAAAATGGAGATGTTTCCTCTTAGTTGTATTCCACTGATCTGCATCTGGGCACACATACAGATAGTGGCAAATCTCATGCCCTCCTGCCATCGTGCCACACAGTAGAGCTAGTTACACATCATAAAACCTCAGTTTCCTCCATCTTAAAATGGAGATTAGCAGTTTTGTGCAACAGTAGGCATTAAAGATTTCTCACATCTCTTTGACCATACACCTAAGCACTGTCTTGTATCCAACTTTTCACAGCTCCTATGTAGTTTTGCCCTGGTATTTCAAATATAGGTCATCCATGTGACAGTCTCTTTAAGCATGTGTATTCAGTAATACATGCAGAAAACACATGCAAAGAACTAAAAAAAATACTTAATGGTACATAAGCTCATTAAAGTGATAAAGCACTTGTATTTATTCAGCATGTCAGATGGGTTTAATTGATTGTATAATCATCATCTAATTCTAAATGGATCGGGCAAAGTCCTCCAGCAACTGAACAGCTTCTTTAACAACAGAAGTCAGGGCTTTTAAAAAAATTTTTAGTGGAGGGAAGTTGAATTGATTTCTATTTTCAAAATGGTAAGGAAAATGTTTTAAAGGAAGATCTAGGACAAATATTTGCACAAGGTTATTCTCCTGTCCCCTGTGAGTCTCTGAAACAGCAGAACAGAATGGATTATATGTATCTTTTCCAGATCCAATATTAATCAATTTGAATTACAGTTCATTGGGTTATTTTGCTCCTCGAAAGTACTTGACTTCGATTTCATTCTTTGAACCTGAGGAGGAGAAGCTGAGAGATATGAGGGGACACAGGAGAAGAGGAACATGGAAGGATTTACTCCATGCTGCATGAGTCCCTTTGCATTTCTGCCCTATGCTTCTTGTATGCTCTGCTTGAAGCACTGCTAACATCATCCACATTTCCCTGCTTGCAGAAGGCACAATAACCATTTTGATATTTCCCTCCAGAATGTTTGCATTCCTGGCGGTAGGCTCATGGACCAAATTTTGACTCACATGGATGAGATGCCCATGATCCAGTGGAACACATCATGGCTATGCTACTGTATGAGAGCTTTCCAAAGGAAAAGGACAATACTGGGGGAAAGGACAGTCACAGGCATACTTGAGGGTACCACACTGTACAGAAATACATGAAATATCTTGGGATTAAGATGTTACCATGATCAGATGAAATATTTGGTTCACTGCTGCCTATAATTAGTAATTTATGGCCTAGAAGAGGTGTCCTGCATGATTTTACGAAACCTAAATAAGGGCATTTTACTGTCTTTCCTTACAGCCCTGAGTAGACCAACCACCAGGCTATGAAGCAGCAGATGGCTGTGTTTATCATATGTCAGTCAAAAATAAAAAGTGTGTTCTGATTGGTTCAATGAGCCAAAATAATTGTTTAATGCACTGTAGGTTGATTAGCTTGTGCATCTGGTATCTGTTTCTAAAAGGAATATTTTAAAGCAACTTAAAGAAATTAAATGGGTTTTCTGAAGCCCCTTTTAAAATTAATTTTTAAAAACCAAAACAAAAAAACCAAAACAAACTACCACAACAAATAAACACCTTCAAGTGATGCCTTTGCTATTTTTCCTTAAGGCTTGACAAATTCACAAATTCACAAAGACAAATTCACCTAAAAGTGTTCCCAGACAATTTTATGCTCATAAAGTATTCCTAACAATGATTACAGGGAGCACTTCTCACAACATGCTCAGTCCAAAAGAAACGTTTGCTTCCAAGAAGTTTAAGTTTAAGGATAGAACCAATATGTTGAGGAGGTATTTTCTGAAACAACTCTACCTAAACTCCACCAGCCTACTCTGATGTGTCCAAATATCAAATCTCTTGCATGAGAACAGTGGAAGGCTGGCCAGTTTCAAATAGGGTTGTCATCATAAGTGATTTTATTCAAAGGTGCATTTAGTAAGAGGTATGAGATTCGTGGATTGAAAACTTTTAGTTTACTTCCTAAGGGAGTTTTCATAGGCAAAAAACCCAACTACCTGCAAAAGCATTTTGTGCGGGCAGATACTATGATGAGTATTACTGGAAAGAAATTAGGCAGCAGCAAACAAGATGAAAATAAGAATATAATGAATGGAAAAGGAAGGATAAGGACAGCAAGGATACTTACTCAACATATTTATTCCATGACGGAGTCTCTGATTGTGCCATGAACACACAATTAGTTAAAATAGTGCACATAATAAACATACTGAACAATGTAAAGAGGCAAATTAAGGAAAACAATGCATATGATACAAAACTTCATAAATTTTTGTCATTTTGCACAAGATCTGACAGCTCAATCATAATTTGCAAGTTGCTTAAAGAACAATAGACTTTTTTCAAGTGCATAAAGAGATAAATAATTATATAAACAGGAAAAATGAAGGAACTATCCCTGCCTTTTTTTTTTTCTTCGTCTACACCTTTTATACATACTTTATACAGTAAACAAATGTACTGACTCTGCAGTCTTTTGAAAACACAATACCCCAAATTTACAGCTGTGTTGGGTCAGATGACAATGTGCATAGGTGCACAACTTTGTATGAAAAGAGGGATTACTCTCATTTAAGTATCTACAGAAAAACCGGTGTCTGCAAATTCCCACTTTATTTTGCATCCTGGAACATTTCTCAGGCAGTAGGGCAAGTTACAAATCTGGTCTTCCTAATCTCTTTAATGGGCTTGAAGTCTCGCTTTCAGTGCAGAATTTCACCAAATGCCAGTATGAGTTTCAGAGCACTGATTTTAAGGCTTGGTCTGCAAACCTGCTTGGCAAATACACAGCCTTGTTCTGCAGAGCCCCCTGCCTCGGCTGAGGCACCAGATTCCCTAATTGGAGGCTAAAATGAACCTCCCACATGTATAGTCCATGCACTTCACTGCTAAGCTGAGGCCATAAATAAGACAAGGAGCACCCCAAATCAAATTCCTGAAATGGGAAACATAGTTCACCAAATGGCTCTCTTAAAAGAACATGCCATTTTCTGTTAAAAAAAAAAATCCCACCTTATAAAATGTGATGGGATTTTCCTGCATAAATAACTCATCCCATGCTACTGGGAAGGAAGACAAATAACACCCAAATATAAATTAGTTTTTCTTTCTTTGGGGAAAAAAACCAAAAAAAACAAAAAAAAAAAAAAAAAACAAAAAAAAAAAAAAACCAAAAAAATAAACCAAACCCAAAAAGGTTTCTTTCACCTCTTTACTGATTCCATTGGTGCTATTTTTTGTTTGAGAACAGTGATTGAAGAACGTAATTTCAAACCTACATCCTGAAATGTTTGCATGAAATTTATCCTTTTGCAGAATCAAAATCTCTGCTGAATAAGGAGTGGAACATTTTCCAATGGGCCACATAAGCAACTATGAGGTTAAATTGGTAGTAACCAACCTGTGTATTCCCCAGGGCCATTGCAGAAAGCAGTAATTGAACTCACAGGGACTGCTCATCTCACAAACATTTTCCACTTCTGGGCCAACACATCCTAGTGGAGGACTGGGAAGGATATCTGATATCCAGTCACAGTTTCTCACGTCAGCTTGAGATATGTTTCTGTAAGTTGTGTCATTCTGGGATAACTTACAATTAGTTATAAGTTGCAGCCAGCCTGGAAAACACTGGATTACTTTTTCAGCTACCATGAAATGCTATGAAAACAAGTGCAGTAAACCAGAGTGGCATCTTCTAGTCATGCCAAACAAAGAGCATACTTCGATTCCAAGCAAATAAATCCCTCTACAGGAATTCAGGATCACTGGTTTGATTTATATGTCTCTGTTTCCTTGTGTTATAAACTGAATCTAAGAGCTTTCCCAGATGTTCACTTACAGGCAGGTGTCATCACCTTCTTAGTCAAGCACCAAAGGGAGCAAACCAGATAACGCAGGTTGAAAATGTAAAGGGTCAGCTTTGGGACAACAAATGCACTATGAATTCAATCTGAGTTTCATAACCAAGCTGAAAACTACAAAGAAGAGAGAAGAATGAAACATTTCAGCTGATTATGCACCAAAGTTAGAGGTTTCTGTTTGAAGGAAAAAAAAAAAAAAAAGAGAGAAAACAGAAATTCCTACAGGATGAAAATTAGCATTCCTACCTGAAATCTAGTGCAATTGCTTGCATTAGAAAAAATCCACGATGATGATCTACTCAGAAAGGACAAAGCAAAGAAGATAAAACTGGGATAAGCTATATTAGCAGCATTGTGTGTTCCCTATCTTAGAACTGCTATTAAATCAAATTTTTGAAAGCCTACAAACCAAATATACTAAACTACTCATCAGGATCCTTTCTGCAATAAATTAAACCTATTATTTCCAATTTGAGGTTACAGAATAGGCTTTGCACAAACTGATTCTAAAAGTTATAAACTTTATCTTCCAGCACAAAGATATTGAGTCAACCACGGCATACTTCTATTCTAGACTTCATTATGATGGATAATTGTTAATTAGCAGACTGAATACTAGAGGCTCTTTAGGTGAACATTGCTAAATTACATATAATGTGAGCAAGCAAAGGTTAGTCCCAATGAATAGTACATGTAATTGGTGCTTCACAAGGTCTCATTTTGTCTTATGGAAAGTGTGCAAAATCAGATGGGAGAAAATCTGCAGCAGAAAATAAGGAGAAAGATTGGAAATTCTTTAAGTTTTTTTTTTAATTTCTTTTTCTAATGCAGCAGAATCTATAATAGCATCAAGGAAGGTATTTTGGCCAAACCCCCATTCTGGATCAGTGGTAAACTGAGAGCAACTAGCTATAATACCTGGAAAAACTAGAAATAGCAATTGCTGCAGATTTTACACAGGCCAGCAAACTGCTTGAAGAAATTAAGGACACCACAGAATAGTCCTTGGCTTGCAGGCAAGAAGAACTAGAAGTCTTCTAAAGCATAAGGCATTGATGCAGTGTTACCAGTGGCTTCATCTCATTAATAGGTGGAGATAGTAAATAGAGACCTTAATAACAGCTAATAATGATGCAGAAAGCATGAAGTGTTCATCCAGTGGGATGCAATCCTACACTCCTCATGTCCTGACAGAAATGGACCAGGGCCACCTTCTGGGCAGTCCTGTGGACCAAGGCCCTTTCCTGACACCTCATAGACTCTGAATGAGAGGAGAAATACCTAGAAGGGGCTGAAGGATGCATTGTTAATTGAAGTAATTCATGTATTTAGAAGGCTGCAAATATTTTTTGTCCCTCATAAAGGGTGTATTTTTGAAAGACTAGACTTATCAGGCTTGGCTGCCTGAGCAGTGAACATACAGAATCTATCCTGCCTGACATCTCTGAGGAAGAACTCCATATACAGCTACTTAACCAAGCAATGTGACCCCCACGGCTTCTCTGTAGGATGATTTTACTCTCTCCTCTCTATTCTGTTGGCCTTCACAGCACACTCAATGGTTGGAAATTGAAATATGGCATCTAGTAAAGAAGTTGCTTCAGATATTTACGTGACAGGGCACCATTTGCTAATGCTCCTTTTAGGCTTTTGCCCTGGGGAAAATAAAGATTGCTTGATTACAGTCACGCAAGATGATAGATCTGGTTCCCAGGTTCATGTCTGTGATATTATCTGCTTGAGCACTTGCTGATTCAGGCTCCTTTCTGCCTGGGATATTGACTGCCTGCTCAGCCAATTGGCCTTTGTGTTTCAGGTTGATGCAAAAGGTCTTTACTGACAGAAAAAAATAAATCACTGCCTAATGCAGGAACTTCACTGCTGTCTTGCTGGAACTGGAGTTGTTGAACCCCGCCTGTGTCCACCAAAGATTGAGCTCTTGGATGTCCTGACATTATCAACACAAGGTGGGAATTTGGGTCTTTCTGCAGCTAAATTTATATGTGCCTTGAGAACTGCCACTCCCAAAATTTTACAGTCCTCATCTGACCATATTTCTTTCATGATAAATATTTTAAATGCTCTCCTCTATGGCCTTTACCTTTGGAAGCAAAAATTTAAGGATTTCTTTCTTATTTATCATTTGGTTGGCTGCTATCAAGGGCATGTAGCTCCTGTGCTACACGTATCTGTGACCTCTTGGCTTCACCAGCCAGTGTGGAAGAAAATGAGGGGAAGACAAAACAAGCCTCCAAATCTGGAGGCAATATTCACACTTTTTTCTAAGAAACTCAATTTTCAGCTTCTTCTCTTAGCCATACCTGGACAGATGCATTGACCTTCATTACAGCAAGGCTGTGCTGAGGTAACTGTACCTAAACAACTTCACTGGGCTCTAGGTAAGTGGCAGCACATGCTGCACTGCTCACACACATAATCTGATCCACAAGCAAAACTCTCTGCAGAGTCCTCCGTTGTATTCTTAGCAACCATAATAATATTTTGGCTGATATCACATACTCATTTTTGCATAGAATTATTGCAATTAGAAGCTTCACCTGTTTTGTTTTTTTTCCTAGAGTATCTATGTTCTCACATTTTTTTCCTCACTGTATTGACAAACCTGGGAGTCTGGTTTCTTTGCCTGTTTTTTCCCTGAAATTTGATAAATAACCAATGATTCTCAGATGCTGCCTGCTTTATTAATTAGTTCTCTGTGGTGACAGGAGCATTGCAGATGAGGGATTTCCATCACTGAAACATCACAGAATGAGCACAGCAGCATGTGAAGTCTCTGAATTATCTCTGCCAGGTCTCCCATGTGCACCACAGGGAAGGCAGTCAAGTCACGAGAAAGGGTGTGTTTTCAGTAATGTTCACACAAAGCTGAATATTTGGGTCAGTTTGGTCTTCTAGAGAGCGATGTGACTATGTCAGAATAAAACGTTTCAGTGGTTTTGCTAAGAAAACAAGCCAAAACCAACCACTGCTGTGGATCCCACACGACTTCAGGGGAAAGCAGGCACCACCCTTCTGGCAGAAAGTCCAGCAGGACAGCCTGCAATTTTTTTTCCCTAGCTGGATAACACATTCCAATAAACAAACCAGAAAAGAACCAATGAAACAATATTTTAAATATTCTCTTTCAGAAGAGAAAAAAATTTCGGTTCTGAGGCAGCTTAAAATTAAATTGTGTCTGCATATGGTGTCCCAGGGTTTCACCTCTGGGAGGGGTTGCTGAAGTGCTTGGTAGTAAAGATCTCCATCAGTGCCGACTTCCCTTGGTGTGCCCTTCCTTTTTAAGGTACTACCCCCACTTTCTCCCACTGACTCTTCAGGAAAGATGATGAGTCCCCTCACATCTTTCAATCCTGAGTAAACTCACCAGTCTCTCCAGTGCAGTTCACGGTATCTGATGCCAGCAGTATAATACAGTCATTTTTATAGCTCACATAACAATATAAAATGAAACAAACCAAAAATCCAAGTGCATTTCTGCTTGTGCAAGCAAATTCAGCCAAAAGATTTAAACAGCTTAATGAAATAAAATGGTTTCTGACTTCCATCCATCTGTGTTTAAAATGCATATAAAATACATGAGGAAGGAAATTAACAGAAAGGATATGAATGTACCAAAATTTTAATTGCTGCTCTTCTGATTGGATGGAAAGGGCTAAGTATATACAAGGCAGGAGTGGCACTAAATCGAAAGATTGTCTTCCCTTTGTTCAGTACTATAAATGTCTGGAAAACAAAACGAAAATGAGAACATTCAGTATTTGCATTTATACTCAGCTTTTCCCAGCCCACATCCCATTTGGAAATTCCTGCCAGTATCCCATATTTTTCCCCCTACCCTCCCAAGAGCACCGACTTCCTTTTCGCTCAGTGAAATGTTTTGTCCAAGACCTTCCCTAAAGAGCTGTTGTCTGTCCTGTTGTAATATCCCAAATATTTTTAGTTTCTTCAACTCTTACAGGGTTCTGTGTATCACCTCCACCAGGGGCTGGGAAGAGACTGGAATCACCTTTAAAAGTAAAAATTACCTGGAGACTAAAATGTGGTGGGGGAACTTACGTGATGCTTTTCTTCTCAGGTGCCTGGGACCTTATTATGTTGTTACTCTGCCTTCTCTACTTTGAGCACTTTGTTGGTCTCAGTGTATTTTGTCTCACCAAGTAAGAAGGTGCAAAAGGCACAGCTCCACAGCAGGATCTGACCCTGACACTGAGGCACTCCCATTATACTCAGATTAATATGGGCAGAGGAAAACAATACTGCAAGTTATCTTCAATTCAAAGCAAAGGTGAATTGGATGCTTACCCAATTTGCAGAGCTCTGAAGATGCCCCACCAAGCATAGAGGAACTAGTATTCACTCAGAGACAGAATCAGGACACCCAATATACAAAATCCAAGCAACTGACCCTGAGTCTAAAACCTTCATGACACTTCATGACAAAATTGCAAATCTATGTCCTGCTGCTTGTGCCTGAGGATAGCAGGTAAATTAAAAGGTAAATTAATTCTGGCCTTCCGGGTGAGTAATCTGTTTGTCTTTATCCATTTAACTTTTATTCTGTATCTCTATCACCTGCCTCTATACTGTTTTAAGAGAAGTAGCATTATGGCCAACATTGTTTACAGGAAGCAGCATAGCCCCAAATCGGGAACATCAGTACCTGAAAGAACTGGAAACTGCCTAAAAATACACTGTGCTTCCAAGCTTTATTTCATTCTCCATTTTGCAAAACGTTTGGAATGGGGAACAAACTGTAGTAAGCAACCACCCCAGCTCTGCTGTCAACAGCCTTTTGACAGAAGCTGTTTGCTCTGTTGTGGCTTTGGTCCAGCCTACACGTGATCCCTCATCAGGTGATGCTCTCTTTGGGACACAGTTTACCCTTCTGCAAAGTGCCAGCACTGCACACGCTACTGACACATTCCCCTTCAGCTCTGTTTTGGTCATCTTAAACTGAATTGAACTATTCCTCAGCAGGAACAGAAATGCTGCTCTCCAGGAATGGCTGTGGATGTGCCTCCTGCTCTTGTGCAGAGTGCTCGCACAAGGCTCAAGTCACCCAGAAGCCCTTAACATTAAGGGGCTTAAGTGATAAACAACAGACCTGTGAATAGTCACAGCTCATGCAGAAGGCAAGATAGGGCAGATAAAAACCTCTGGCTTAATTTAACTCAGCTACTGCTCTGCTCTTTTCAGATATTGTATATTCATACTCAGGGTTATCTGAAAACACATGAGTTTTAATTATGCTTTTTATTCCTTTTTGCCCTCCTGTTTAGAGGTTTTCTGGGAGCCCTGCTCATGCCAAAACTCCAATCCTTCATCTGGAAAAGAAATATTTTTACTGGCTGTAGAAAGATAAAAACCAGAGCACCCAAAGCAGAGGCAGTGCTTATGCTTTAGCAGAAGCAAAGGAGCAGGACGGTCGGCTGGCGCTCACCTTGCGATCATTGTAGAAAGGGTCGATATCCTCCAAGGGCTCCCCAATGAGCTCTGGAGAAACAGTCCCGTAGATATCGGGCAGCTTCTTGCAAGCTTGCAAATCAAACTGAGGCTGAGGCTTCTCTTCCTCGCCCAGCTGCTCTCTGTATTCCTGCTTCGCATTCCTTGCAAGCTTCTCCGCGATCCGTTTCTCGATAGCAGCCAAGGACTCAGGCGTGAACCGGTGGAAGCTGTTAGTACCCGGTGGTAACAAGAAGTCAGCCATCTTTTCATCCTGCTTTGTCTTTACTGGTCTTTACTCCTAGTAGTGGAAACAGCTGAAATAAAATCACCACAAGTTAGTGGCAGGAGAAAAGCAAGAAGAACAAAGACATCAGAATGAAAAAAGAAACCAAGCCCAAACAACTTGTAGGTTAACTATTATCAGGAAACTCTTCATCTGTTTTTCTGTGGTTAATAGAACATCAAGGAAAATAAAAATGACTGAAACTGTGATTTCAATAAGGAATCACACATCATCAGAGCTAAAACAACTTTGTAGACAGGCTGTGGAATATTCGTCAGTTTTTCAGTTGTTTGGGACCCTAAATGCAAACTAAGGAGTAACTCGGATTCATACAAGCTTAAGTTTCATTGAAAGCCACAGAGATCTGGATTCCTAACTCATTTTTGAAAATGCAGCTCTGGGAGTGGATGAACAATGTGCCTAAGATGACTGCTGGGCAGATTTAAATCAGCCGATCTCCGGCCATATGATGCAAAATCTAAAAATGCCCCAGCTGTTCTATTCCAAATTTAAAGAGTGAAGGGTCAAGTTTAGGTTCTTGAATCCCACAGAAATTTTTCATAATCTCTGTCTTAGACTTCTGCCATGTAATTTTCATTTTCCTTTGGGGTAGGAAATACCATCTTCAAGATATCTGTCAAGACTTTTGAGCATTTTCTTTTCCTCCACACCCTGCAATCTGAAGGATGTTGGAAGCCAAAATGTGCCTGAAAAAGCCCTGGAAACTTCATGAGAGCATGCTAAGCTTCCAAGATGCTGAATAGCCACTGCTGCCAGTTCATCACATCTGAAAACCAGGCTGCTTCCATCCAACACCAGTTTGAACATCTAGGTGTTGGACTCGATGATCCTTGTGGGTCCCTTCCAGTGCAGGATATTCTTTGATTCTATGATTTTAACCCGAACCTCTGAAGTTTGACCATCTTGGCCTGATGGTGCTTCACTGTTAACACCTCCAGCCTCCATCTGAATAAAAACAAGTGAAAATTGCCACGTCTCTTCAACTTACATGAATAAAGCCAAGCGTGAAAAGCACAGCCGAACAAAAAGCCTTCTTGTATCTGCACTAAACATGGATAGCTGTGAAAATTAATGTGAAACTACTGTTTGAAAAAGGATCACGCTTATCCCTGTTCTAGCAGTCTGCACAAATCCATCCAAGTTCACTGAAGCCGTATTTTGCAATTTGATAGTGACTTCAGAGGCATGTTTTTCCAGCAAGAGAACCCCTTACTACGCAACAATTAAAACTCATTTCACAGAAGAAAAACAGACCTTGTTTTTTTGCCACCACCAGACCATTCATACTAAATCAGAATAAACACTGGTGACAAACAAAATAGTAGATTTTGAGGTGGGCTACCCTATTGCATTCGGCAACGTATGCAGGATCCAATTCTTTGTTCAGCCACAATTGTTGTTTTCTGCTTTCAGATGGTATTTGTCTATTTACAATGGATAGTTCCAGATAGTTTGTGTCTATTAGGCTCTGTGATGACAGCATTTTTGTTAGCAACAAGACTTTAACTGGACTCTGCATGACAAATAGCATATTTATTGACTCAATTTATTTGAGTAAAGTACTCTTTCAAATAACTACTGTTTTTCCTATTCTGACTTCATTTTAAAATGAATTCATTAAATTGTCATTGATCACAGTCTATCATACAGGAATGATTTACTGAAGCTTGTACATTATACTCAGCATTTCTGCTGGTCTGAGCAAGCAGGGCTAAAATGAATTAGTCTTCCTGGAGTTTGGGTATTCTGACATTCTTCTTTTGTTGGATTTATTCCCTTTATTCCGTTCCCCTCTCCCCTCCACATCATATGTTTTATCCCCTTCTCCTGAAAACCAGGAAATTAGAAGCTTTCCCACAAATTGAGTTTCTTATGCTCAGTGCTTTGTGACTCATCACCAATGTGAGCAAATAGAATTTCGCTTTCTATAAATGACATCAGGTAGCCAGAGAATTCTCTGGGTTTTGTCCTTTCAATTTTTGTTTCCTCAAAATGAAACCTGTTTCAGAGCTGAAGGGGACAATGAAAATCAGTGGAAGGGCACAAACTGGGTCCCTAAAACCAGCGAGGAGAACACTGTGGGCTGTTCGTTGAGGTCCAGATAATAGAGAGCTCTGTAGAGACAGGGAATGGGGAATGACTGTTTGCTTTTTCTCATAATACAAGAGCGGAGAAATTTTGAGGAAAATCAGAGAGCAGCAGGTTTGAAACAACCTCTGGGAGTCACTTTCCACATGGTGCAGAGTCATCCTGTGAAACTTGTTGGCTACAAATGGCAAGGATTCACAAAGCCAACAAGACAAAAGGGCGAAAGGTCCTTAAATGGTTTTAAACACAAAAATGCTGCCTCTGACTGAGAAAACCCCTTAGCTGCAGAGCCTGGGTGCATGCAAGAAAGGCTACTCCTGTTTGTTAATAACCCTGCAGGTGCTCCAGATCCACATCACACCAACTCCCTGCTTCCAGAGCTTTGGAGCACAGGATGGGGGCCTGCCTCCAGCCTACACAGGCACTCCCTTTGCTGGAAGACTCAGATGTAAGAGTGGAATGTCTCTGCTAATTACCATGGTGTTCACGGGTGTTACTTGATTGAAAAAGAATATACAGTAAAATATTCATCATTCCTTCTCAGATTTCCTTAAAGACTTCCAAGAGAAGTCATTCTGGCAACAGAAGTAGTCAAAATTTTTTGAAAAAAAAAAACGCCAAAACAAACAAAAAACCCCAACAAACAAAAAAACAAATAAAAAAAATTATAGGGTATGGTGAGGGAGATAAACTAGCCAGAAAGAACCTAATCAACATCAGAGGTTTTAATTATTTTTTCTAATGGGAATTATTTTTTCTTAAAGCTCTCTCTTATTAGAAAATTGAATCAAATTCAAACTGGTCAAAACCAGATCTTTTCAATTTTATCTACAAATTTCAGAAAGGTTATTGCTTACGAAGAACTGGGAAATCCTACACAAACTCCAATTAGAGCTTTTTCCAGCCTTCTATTCAATTTTTCTTGAAAGAAAAAAAAAAGTTTATGCATCCTTACATTTGAAAATTCTTGACATGTTTTGCCTTCATGTTGTATATAAACTAAAGTTACAAATTTTAATATATATATACTTAACACAATTCTTTTTCACTTCATAAGCTTTCAGGAAATGGACAAGATAATTTCATGGGTCCTTTCTATGTCTAATTTCTTTTAATCTATGAATTGCAAACATTTCTACAAATAGCCAGGGTTAGCCCAGATGTTTCTTAAAAGGATAAGAAAGCACCACAACTTAAAAAGGGAAATCATCAATGACTGAATCAAAGAGCTGGAATGCCATTTCTTAAGAGATAATAGCTGTTGTGACTCACGTTTTTACAATATGAGCCTGGATTTTTCCATTCCTCACAGGCATATTTTTGAAGTACAAGGCTTCAAACACATTGTTTCTGTGATATCACCATGCACAGAATGAAAATTTCCCTCTTGCTTTGTCAGTTAACATCGGTTCTTGCTGATAAAATGTACTGGTTATGTAAACAAAACATGCATATGAAAATAAAGCCCCAAGATGCATACTTTCTTTGGCATGGCAAGAAGGGAGAGCGGTACAAACAAATTAGCTATTTCTAGCACCTGTATTTATTCAGAGAGATAAATCTCTTTTTCCAGTGCAGTTTTAACCTTACTGTCATAGGCTTCAGCCACTCCAGTTCAAAAGACCTTTCAGGTTCTCAGAACACCATCTGCATGCCCTGCAAGCCTTTCTCTGACTCTCTGGGGATGGGGGACCATCACCCAAAAGGCCAGTTTAGTCAACATGTTTCCTGCAGGGGTGTAAATACAAGTGAAGAGGGTCCTGCTCACCCCCAGCTTGCTGCCCTCCTGCTCTGGCATGGGCTTTGTGGGCTCAGACCACCATCCTGGAACCTGCAACCTCTAATCATGGCCCAACATGCTGATGTGAGCCAGCAGGGAGGTCCCATTCCCCAGAAGCAACAGGAGAAGCGGAGAATGAGGTCCCTGCTATGCACTACACCTGTTTGGACACTGATTTCAGAGAAATCAGGGCTTCTTGCCCCTCCATCTCCTGATTTCACAACACCCTATGTGGCCTGATGTGGTATCAAGGACACATGTGCATATACTTCAAACACTTGGCAGTGGTAATAAAGGAAACAAACTTTAAAAATCAACATTGTGAAAGTAGATAAAAGTTAGATACTATTAGCATGCTCATCTTGAGTAGGACTGTACTTATTTAACACTACAGATTTCCATGATGTCAATCAAGAAGCTACTACTGACCATGGGCTGGGGAGGGGGACGATGATGATGATGAACCTATGACAGCAGGCATGTTTCCACTGCAATTCTGCTAGACCAAAATCTTGCAAAATAAGAATCAAGAGTCCTAAATTCTCCTTTTGTTGTAAAAAAAATATGTGTGACTAAATATTGATTTTGCTATTCTAACTGCTTAAAAAACCCAGTCGCATGGATGGGTTTCTTTCCAACATTTGAGACTACAATGGAGCACAGTCATCTTCCCCCCTCCCCAATCCTTTTCCATATAATCTCTTTGGCATTTTCCTTTGACCTGCAGAGCACTGGAAAACATGAGAATAATAGGCTAAGGAAATAAAAAGCAGAACAATGACACATATAATTTAATGTCACTGGCCGAGATTCATGTATTCATATGCATAAATGTACACACAAACACAAATATTTTATCACATTTAAAAAGATTGCAAGTTGATGTGGGATCACATGGAAGTTTTATTCCAGCCATGAAGAAATGGCTTCATGGAGAACTCTTGTTTTTAATAAAGATCAAATAAAGACCTTTTACATAAAGATCAAAAACCTGAAGGAGGCCAGATGACTTAGACACACGCCATAATTTTACTGACAATAAACAATAATCTTTTGAGACTTAATTTTCTTATATTTTTTACCACAATTCACATTCCACAGCTAGCAGGTATTATGGGAAATTCTCTTTTCACTGAAAAATTTCAGTGGCTGTTCGCACACACTTTGAGGGCCTGTGTGTTCACATCAAAACAAGGGGCAACTGAATAATGCAGTCATTGAAATTTTCTTAACTTCTACTTAAAATGATATCTGGTTTGTTTCTTTTTTCCAACAAGCATAATTTTGTCAAGACCATAAACAGTGGATGTTTTCGTAACACACAATTCCTGACACGTATAATCAGCCACATCTCCAGCTGCCATAAAGCAGCACAGCTCTACCCATCCCAGGGAAGTCACAGCTGTGGAAGTGATCTATTAGGACCAGGAATATTTTGACTGGAAATGCTTTATTTTCAAAGAGCACCTTCACACCAGAGCATGAACACCAGAGAGTGTGTAATTGAAGTATTAAACTAATGAATTAGAAGGTAACCAAGCTCACAGGGAGCTGGAAAACCTTGAGCTTTTTGCAACCTGTGAAGGCAATCTGCAAATGCTCCTTCAGGCAGACACATCTTGTTGGGTGAGTTCAGAGCTGAAGGTGCAAAAAGGGGTGCTGGACAGGCCAGTGCCTGGTGAGGACCAGACAGGCTCCCGTGGCTGGTCTGCAGGGGAAAGCTTTTGTATTCCACAACAATCTCATGGAAATATCTGTGATGTTTGTCTCTTGAGGACCTCCTAGGTAAAGCACAGTGTTGGTATCAGCCCAAACTGACACAGGAGGAGATGTGAGACAGAGCTCCTCTTGCTGCCCTTGTCACAAGACAAACCTGCAGGTTGATAGGACACTGCATAACACATTTCCTAAAATGAGCCCTGTTGTTCACCATGGATGCTGACCAGTGGCAGAAATAAATATTTAAGACAACTCATTGCATCCACGTTGTTGGGAAAAAAAACCCAAAACAACACAAAATGTCCAAAGCAAAACCTCAGAGTCACCAATGTACAAGCCTTTCATCAGAATCAGCTCTGCCTATGCAGTATCTTCTTTTAAATCCAGTTTAATGAGTTTTGCTGGCATCTTGCTCATCAGAATCGTAGCATTCTGACATTACCAATGACTTATTGATAAAATAAAGTCTTCAGAAAGCTAACATGTACTAAAAGGAAATGAATTCAGAAGATTTCATCCTGATACTGAAAGAGTATTTGCGGATGACAAATGTTATGCCAAGAATTAAATGCTCTCACTAAGTCTTCTCTTATGACAAAATATATATTTTTAGTGAGCTAAAAATATTCTGCTTTCTTTTCAGGTGTTTTTATTTCAAATTATGCTGCAAACAAACGACATAAATAAGCAAGAGGGAAGTAGCAGATTTTAGTTAACAATGCACATCTCTATATTTTACTGAAAACTATAATTCTCTGTACCAAACAAGTTTTCATGTCTATTTTAATTAACCAGAAATTGGCCTCGGAGTTATTTTACTATAAAGTACTCAACCTTCAGATCCAGGGAAAGATTTCTCCTTTGTTACTCTGAACTGAAAGGGCCTGGAAAGAGCTACCAAGAAAGAGGAATTTTTTTCAGCTGAGGATGCAGTCACTAGCTTTTGAACAAGAAATAAGAAATCTACAGGAGAACTCCATGTTGTGCCAAATATGATGTATAGTGCTCACACCATTAGGTGCTTTGAATGCTCACATGAATAAAACATATCAAATCTGCTCCATTTTATTCACAGAGTGTTTTGTAAAGACATAAAGACGGATATAGGAAGTTGTAAAACAGCCATTAAAATGTATTCTGAAGCCATTATGGGATAGTTATGCCGCAGAAAGAAGGCAGCTTTAGGCTGGCCAGTAAAATCTTGGCTGCATGCTTCTAGAGAAGGAGCCACGTCTGGAAAGCTGTCTGATGTATTACCACAAAGTTAGAGGTAAGGGTTCCCTGATCTCCTCCCATCTAAGTTATGGAGACACATTTCATCAGCAGAAAACCAACAGACTTATAAAAGTCAATCATCAGAACTGACATGTTTACATTAAAAAAGATGGATGAAACTCCATAAGCAAAGCCAGGGCTTCTTTCACAATTGTAGCATTGAACTAAGAGACAAACATGACATAACAACTAAACTTCATTTTTAATAGTGAATGGAGCAATATAGGATTTCTTTCTTTCAAGTGGCAGGAACAAAAAGAGTCTGAGATGAAGGGTCAAGAAGAAATTGGATGTGAAAGGCTGGGAGAGACAGACCCAAAACATACAAAGTTAAGATGTGGGAGGCAGCAGGTCCCCCTCCTGCATCCAACTGATATGAGGCAAAACAGCAGGTCCTGCCAAGTCTGCAATATCAGGAGCACTTTACTCCATGACCACCATCCTTCACTTAACTTCACCTTATCCACACACCTATGATACACCCAGGTTCCCATCCTGCTCCATCTCTATTCTTTTCCTATTCTTTAGCCAAGAAAATTATCTCCTCCTCCCACCTACTTTATTCCAAGTCAACATAACCTTTCCATAAACCTGTCCTTGTCCACAGCAATAACTCTCAAATGACATTCACACCAGTTCTATGAGATTTTGGCACCACCACTTTATTCTCCAATTTGTTCCATGCAGGGTCTGTTTGTCTGTGGTTTTGGACAGTGTTTGGTGCTAAGAGCCTCAGCTGATAACAGGCTTTTTCACTGCTTTTGCAATAAAACACATTGGAGAAAAAATAAAAAGGCACAGATATAAAAGTGCACTGGCAAAATTATCTTTCCTGGTAATGGAAATAGACTCAAGAAGAACAACAGGGATCCTATCTGGGAGTAGCTGGTTGCTGCTTGCTGGGATATATTGAAGATTTAATTCATTATTTAGTGCACTGTAAATTTGACAATACTATATGGATAAAGCCAGTGGCTCTTCCACCCTGATGGAAGAGATTTCACCCCCCCGAGAGACAGAGAGAGATTATTGCTGTCCAGAGAGGAGGGATATTCTGCCTGTTTGCGATTGAAAACCGCCTGGGTTTGTTTGCCAAGTTTAGGAATCAGAGTTAAGAGCTTACACGGGTTCTGGGGGTGCAATCCTCAGCTCCTGTCAGTCAAGGGGAATATTTTGTGTGGCTGCAATCAGCAGTGGGTCAGACCCCTGGCGTCAGAGAGACAGAATTATTAGATTTCTGTCATTCCTTTCAAAGTTTACTTCAGCGACTCGGCGTAGCTTCATGGAAAAGATGCAATGGATGCTGGTGCCTACTGACAGCAATTTGATTTGAATTACATAATGCTTAAACCATTATGTAAATGAGGCTGACAGAAGCATGGAGGAAGAGAAACCAGGGATTTTTCATTGTTGTTTTTTAAAAATATCTAGTAGCCTTTAATGTTATGGCCAAGTTTGCCGCCTTCTAGCTACTACATTTTGCTGGTAGGTTAGCTGAATTAAACTTTATTTCTCCTGACACTAACTAAAACCTAAAGTGCATCTGAGCAAATGATGAGGAGCATTTAAAGAGTGGTGAACGTGGATGATTTTAGAGGTATCTGAGTGAGTCACATTACCAGGAGTGATTTTGGCTATGTCCCACTGATGTCAATGAGACTCAAGCTTCTGAGAACCCTCTGGCAATCCTGAACATTCCTCCCATTCTTCCCTGTATAATTTCCTCATCTTTTTACATGGAAGAATTTTTCAGAGTAAATAACTCATTGCACAAACAATTCTATTCCAAAAGTCATGACATTTTCTGTTAATTAGCAATAATATAATCATCCAAATAAAACTGCTGGGGACATTGCATTTACTAACAAGTTACATCCAAATATGCATTTATGTGTCAACGGTGCATGCTTGAGTGGTTGGTAATACTCAATTGGGCCTGAGGCACAATGCACTGGAATCATACAATAGAGGCTTAGTACTGCAGACCCTGCTGTGCCTTCTTGCTTAATTTAGCTTATGGGACCAAGCAGTCAATGAGTAAACCAGAAAATAATACATCAATTGGCCTGTGAAAGGGAAATATCTGATGATGGTATCAATGCAGGATGCTTCTTAAATGGAAAATGCACTGACTACATAGTTTGGGAACTTGCTTGCACTTCCTGAAAGGGAAAAAAAAAAAACAACCAACAAAACCAAAACTAAAACAAACTGTATTCTTAAAAATAACTTTATCATTACTTGGTTGGCCCAGAAAGGCAACCATGTCCTGGGCTGAATGACGAGAAGCATGATTAGCAGACTGAAGAAGGTGCTCAGCTCTTGTGAGACCCCACCTGGAGTGCTGCACCCAGATCTGGGGCCCCCAACATAAGAACTTGGTCCTGTTGGAGCAGATCCAAAGGAGGGCCACAAAGATGATCACAGGGCTGGAGCACCTCGGGGGTGGAACACCTCAGGGCTGAGAGAATTTGATCTAGCCTGGAGAAGAGAAGGCTCTGTGTAGACCTTATAGAACTTCCCAGTGCCTAATGGGGGCTACAAGAGAGCTGGAGAGGGACTTTGGACAAGGAGGAATGAGTTTAAACTGAAAAAGAGTAAGTTTAGATTAGATACTAGGAAGAAATTCCTTACTATGAGGGTGGTGAGGCACTGGCACAGGTTGCCCAGAGAGGCTGCAGATGCCTCATCCCTGGAAGTGTTCAAGGCCAGGTTGGATGGGGCTGTGAGCAACCTGATCTAGCTGAAGGCATCCCTGCCCATAGCAGAGGATTAGAACGACATGATCTGTAAGGTCCTTCCCAACCCAAAACATTCTACGATATGATTCTGTGATTACGAATAGGAGTGATAAACAACAATTCCACTGAGATCATCCAATATCTTGACTCTAATCTCCTCCTACATATAATACTGGGACTAAGATGCCCCAAATAACATGTCTAAGATGTATAATAGCACCTACTCTGACAGAGTCTTAAAATGATGCAGAAATTACTGCACTGCTTGAACATTCAGATCTTCCTTTTTTTCTTTTTTTTCAAGACAATTGCAACTAAAAATAAGAATTTGACAAGGCAATGGGAGATTTTGGTCATATGTCTTAACTTTAATGTCATGGACAAGGCTAATAATTCTGCTCCTCTATATATTCACCTGTATTCTTATGCATCCTACAGCATAGTTACTCAGCTTAGACAGGTCAAATAATGTATTCTAGACATTTTTGGCTAAAAAAAAAGATATGTATTGGATATGAAACTCTTGTGAAATAGCCTCATACACAGAACAGAATGAATCAACTAAAATCTAGCTTCTCTGATGCACTGGAACAGATTAGACTAAGGAAATGCAGGATGTTAGACATTCAGGGAGAAGTAGACAGTGCTAGGACATGAGTCATCTCTCCAGCTCTCAATGTCTACTTCAGTGAGATAAACTATGCTTTAGACCCTAGAAAAGCTTCTGATGATGCAATTTGTTTATTAGGACACCAAAATTTAGGTGTTGGTATGCACCTGTAGGTGCCTGTGAACTGTGTGTCTATGCTTGTATGTCTGCTTTTCCCTGACAGAAGAGGGGTATCTGGACTGAAATACACCCCCAGACCCCCAAATTCAAACCATTATGGAATATGATGCAAAGCATGTGACGTGCATTAGTTTTACTTCTGCTTGACTCATCTCAAAAAGAGACCAGCTACCTCTAACCACATGGTGGTAAAGGAAAGGACCATGGGGCTGTTCAGCATGTGGCAAACTCTAACACTTCTACAACAACCTTCCAGTGCACACAATTACTTCAGGATATGAAGTATAGATCCTCAATTTCAACAAACAGCATACTTTTAACTAGTCAATGACAACCACATTGTTCCCAGAAACAGGGTCACCCAGGTTATCCTGATACTCTCAGACTCGTCAGGGACGCACAAATCTAGAAAAATTTTTGCTGTCTTATGGGTTTTTTTCTACAAATTAAATGGATATTTGACATCTGGATTGTGCAGTTACCTGGGCAAAATTTGTTTTGAGGTAATATTTTTAAAAGTAGAAATACGGGTTAGTGGCACCCATGACTCCTAAGGGATCACAAGAGAATCCAAAAAAGAGCTGATGGGGCACATTTATCCCAGTTCACAGCCACTTCCTACTCCAGTTTTGGGCTTGTCTTGCAGATTATATCGAAGTGTATAGTGATTTTAAAAGCAGAACAAGTGGGATGGCAAAGATTCTCTCTTCCCAGACAAATGTTTAACCAGGCTCCAAAATATGCTTCCCTGTCTCTATTTCCCTTCCAAAATATTCCCAGAGCTGCTGACTCCAGAAAAGCTGTCGGGGATCCCACCTCTCTCCTGCCTATCTCTACTGCCAGACAGAGAAGAGAGAAATGAAGTGGGGGAAAGAAAAGAGGCAAATTTAGATGGCATTTCACAGATTCCCCTTGCCCATGTTTCCAGGATATATTCCACACTCTCCAAGGGCCTGTTAACCATCTTTTATATAGGATTGTTGCATATTAGATCCCCTTTACCTAATAACCATCTGGTTATTATGGTGGGTTAATCCAATCTGAGGGTGATGGAGTTAAAGAGCAGCTTGGTGGGCACCTGGGAGCCAGACAAGGTACACCATCCTTTGTGGAAATTGTGCCTCTCACGTGATCTCCAAGTCAGTGAGCTGCAAAGAAGCTAAGGAAGATGTCCTGGAAGATATGGTCACAGCAGACCAGATTGGAGCTTTGTACTGCAGCCTTGGGCTTCAGCATGATTTAGAATTGTAGAATCATTTAGGTTGGAAAAGGCCTCTCAAGATCATCAAGTCTGACTTCTACCTCACCTTTCCAACCCCCGAAGGGATGGAGCTGACAAAGAGATGTGTAAAATGCCATCACAAAGCACACAAGAACCTGCAAGGCAGTCCTTAGGCCCAACCAAGAAGAACATTTAGCTTGAAAGATTGGACCATTAAAAGCATTACTGACCCTCTCAATTCTTACACTTCATAATACTCCCAGATGAATTGAAATTAAATTGAACATTAACATTAAGAAAGTAATGGGAAATCCCAGTTCCCATGCTTAACATTTAGTCTCACAGTGCCTAAAAAGAAGAAGAGTTCTGCTGATTTATCTTAACTCCCTTCTCCTTATACCTCCAAAGCAGAAACACATCTCAGTGCCTGGGCTACTTGTACCTGTTATTTAGCTATGGCCTAGATAGCACAGACATCACCCAATGCACACTGTAATGATCCCAGGAGATGATGTTTTTAGTGTGCTTTGCTTTCTCCTGGCTGGTACAGATAGCTGGCAGAGATAAGGGTCTTCAAGCCTTTCTGACGTGACTAGTGATGCTGCCAGCGCTGACCAGCTCATGTTTCACTCAGCACTTCCTCTTCCCTGCTCTGGCAAACATAGTCTGGGTTCACTTTCACAAACCCACATCCAAACCCAGGGCCAGGACTGTTCACCACACTGACCCTGCTGCTCCTGCTTGTTCTCACAGCTCTGTCTTCCTTTGGAGGTTCTGAATTAAACCAGCATTACCACAAACCAGATAGAAATGTTTTACTATGCATGTCTAAAAGATAGAATTGCAATCACCTCTGCTTTTGTTACTTTAAAAGTGATTATACCAAGAGATTATTCTTCCATGAGGTTTAGCACGAGACGTCTTATGTTTTAAAGTTCAGTCCTTTTGCAGCTATTTCTGAGCAGAAAAAGGACTAACTTTATAAAGAAGCACAATGAGTTTGAGGATCAGAACTCCTTTTGGTGTAAGTGGTCCAAATAACTCTGCAGGCCATCAAGATAGTTTTCAGCTATTTTGTAATACTCTTTGCTGTGTTCACAGATAACGTGCAGTGTGCACAGATAGTGGTTATAGTCCTGTTTCAGAAAAATTTTCCCAGTAACAGTAAAGACTCTGATGACTGAATAAGGAGAGAAAAAAACAATATGTAATTCTCTGAGGCTTTTTATTTGTTTAGTTTTCTACATTAGACAGTTCTTGGAGTGCAATTGATTTTGTAGTTTCCCCTGTAGTTTCCAATTAATCATCCTTCCTCTTTGTGAGGATGTTTTACACAAAAACAGGAGACAGGAAAACATTCTGATATAGGGAAATATGCTTATAAAACCACAGCACTGGTATGGATATGCAGAAGTGCAGGTTCTGTGTGAAACCATCCCTTCGAGAGGAAGGGGGAGCAGCATTGCCTGTCAGAGGGAACAGCTGACTGCAAATTTCCTATTGAAACTCTATTTCTATGGAAAAATGCTTTTCCAATAGAGAAGCATTTTAGTAAAGAGCATCTACTTTGAGTTACAAATTTCTTTCTGCAACAAAGAAGCCTCCAAACTGAAAAGGGAACAGATTTATCAGATAAAAATCACCATTTTTCACAGGGGGAAAAATATACTTTCTCTCCAAGAATGATGGGAAACAGGCCAGAAATCATCCTTATCACATCCCATTGCTGGTTCTCCCACTGGCTTGATGTCCCTGTGTTTGTGTTTTTAAAATATATGAAAAAATTTGGAACCTTACATAGTCATTTTGAACCCAATATAAAAATTAATTTTAAAATTACTTAGTTCTGACCAAACACATTACATCACTTTAAATCAGAGGAAAAAAGTGAAAATACCTATTCAAAATGAGGAAAACATATTTTTCTTCTAGAAGTCATCATTACAGTCTCATCCAAACATAAAGCTTCTGACTGAGGACAAGGATTTTTTTGAGCTTTGAATGAGTAACAACGGGATTATTACAAAACTAAATAAAATATGAGCAAGCTGCCACTTAAGCTATGGATTTCCCACTGCAACAGCTTCAAAACTTTCTTGAAACAAATTTATAAAAAAAAAAAAAAAAAGGAAGGCAGACGATCAGGCTCTGTCTAACTGATAGCATGAAAACATAAAAAACTCTGATTCAGATTAATAAATAATGATGGTGTGTTATCCAGGAAACAGCACAATGCCAAGTCTGTTTGATCTCAGACCAACTGTTGGGTAAAAGTATTCTGAAGTGCTCTCTTGGGCTCACAGGCCAGTTGCATCTCAGCTCTGAGACTTTGATTATTTAAATGGGGCTTTTATTAAACAAAGGAATTTTGTCCTAAAAGAAATTTTATACCTTATCACCTTCCTGAGGGCAAACTTTGCTTATTCAGGATGTTGGCATCATAGCAGCAGGGGAACTCTGTTACTACCCTCCTACATCCTAAACTGAGATGGAAGCAATGGGAAAATTAAAAATGAGGGAGACTTGTGAGTCTTGTCTCCTTCATTTCAGGGCTGCCCTGATAAGCCAGGAAATCATCCTCCCTGCAGCTTCCAAAGCCAACATCAAGAGCTGTGAACCACCAGGAGCATCTCTTCTCCCTCATCACTACACAGCAAGGAGCACAGCTCTCATTTCATGCCTGGGAGCACATGCCAGCCTGTTTTAGGTGAACAGGGATGCTGCAAACCAGAGTCATGGCACAGGGAATGGACAACAGGACTGTGGATCAACACACTTCCTTCAGCACTCCCAGAGTGTCCCTGTGTCTGAGACAGCATGTGGCATGAGGAAGCTTTCTGGATGAACCAGCTAGAAATTCCCTCCTGACTCCAGCTGTTCCTATAATCTCCCCTGTTTCAGGCTGTGGTTCCAAGCTTGAGTCCAGCTCCTAAATGACATCCAAGGCTGACAAATGAGTTCACTGAAGTCTGTTCTCAGATGGCAGAAAGTGCTGCCTTCTCCCAGGTCAGTGGGATACAACTCTCCTTCTCTGCAAAGGAGAGTCCTGTCATTTCTCAGGATAGCTTCTGCTTTTCATACCCAGCTCTTTTACAGCAAATTTATCTCCCTGTCCTTCTCAAAACATCTAAAACCCCTGTAAGATTACAAACGTGCACTGCCCAGGCAGGTGCTTTTGGACTAATTCATCTTTTTTAATTCCCCCAGGAAACACTCCACTGGACACATGGCTCTTTCCCTACCAAACAGGGCTTTGGGAGCCTGAGAGCTCAGCTGAGAAAAAGACCCAAGCACTAATGCAGGAAGCACAAAGATATCTGAAAAAATGCTCCAAAGCTTCAGATTCCAACAAACATATGAACTATAGCAACTGCCAAGAATTATGACTGCATGACATTACATCCAGCTCCTTGCTCTTATTAAAAAGTAAGCACGGGTATCTGATGGGCAGATGGGCAGTACCACACAATCTGCTCTGCTCCACAATCTGTGTTTTAATGGATGCTCACAAAGCAAAAGTTTTCATCCTAAGGAAACACGTGAACCCTGCAGCCAGCTGCTGTTAGGGCTTGCTGGAGTAGGTGGACTGAAGTGAGGCATTTTGGAATTTCATTCAGTTTTTGTATGCTCTGAAGTGTGATGCCATCCAATCTTCCTACTACAGAGAATACAATGGAGCCTGATCACTAGTTTTAAATAGAGGAAAGTAATTTGCAAATTTTTTGTAAGTGGAAGCTAATAGTTTTGGAAAATGCTAAACTGATTAACTTCTTTTTTTCCTGCTGAGCACGAGAAATGACAAAGTAACATCCTTGGAAAAGTAATATCACCAGGACACTCAATGCAAATCTTGAGATATCACCTCTAGCAAGTTGGGGATTGATTTACGTTCATAATCCCTGATTTTACAGAGTCAGTTTATTCAGTTGGGATTGGATGCAGGGTTATCAAGATCTTTGCATGATCAGTAGCCCTTGCCCTCAATGCTCATAGCTAATAACAGAGGGATAATGTTTTGGAGACTGTCTATGTTAAGCTGATTTAGTCAATCAAAAACTTTTGGCACTATTAGGTAAAATCCTGAGCTGTAAAAAGAATATTCTGTGCCTTTTCAATATAATTTCTGATCTACATTTCCTTAAATTTCAAAAATTATATCTGCCTTTCAGTGTGGGATGGGGGAACAGAGGGATACAGAAAGAGTTGTAGGAAGGAAAAGCTTGAGTTGTGGCATCCTCTAGAAACATCATGAACCTTATTATAAGGTATATCATCCAAAATAAGGATGCACTGCCAGTGCCAAATTTGCATTCCCTAAATTTCACTTCTGGAAATGTGCTTCAATCACATTCACTCTTACCCTGAGTAGCAGCGCTCTGGGACTGCATAGATTTACCCTTTGCTTTTATAGATGTTGTTCCTTGGTGCACTTCTTAGCAGAAACAGAACAGCATAATTTATTAGGAGGGATGGTATTTTGATCTGTGACCATCAATAAGTCTGTGGCCTTCAGACCAAACACTATTAGCAAGACATCCATTGAATTGGAAAGAGCATTTGGGAAGAGACAGCTAACTCAGCGTTAATCAAGATTTTTCTGTTCTTCCAGTGTCTGAGTATTTCTGATATTACCAAACCTCTGGCAATTTGGGTGTTTCCCACACTGATTTATAAAGGTGGTCACATAGACAGGTGTCCTGTGATACTGTACTACAAGCATTGCACCTCAGACTGACAGCTCATATAATCATTTCTAGGGCAGTCAACAGGGCTCAATATTTGCATGCAAAGATTCATAAAACTATGCAAAGATCATCTAGTCACAAATGTGCCTTGCACTACCAGCAATATAAATCAGACTAAGTACTGTGTACATTTGGAGACCAGTGTCCTGAACAAACCCAGTAGTGGTCTACTCAAATTTTCCAGTGTAACCAGCATGTTTTCCCCTCTGCCTGACCATAAGCTCCTTATTCCCAGTTACCGTCCCACCTAAAGCCTTTGTTTAACCAGTATCTATAACCTTTTAAATCTGGAGCTCAGATTGCAGTTGTGCTGGTCAGCTGTAAGAACAGCATCCCCATCACTGTTCTGCACAAAGAAATTACAGGTCTGGCTCTTTCTGCCTTTCTTAATATTTATGCATCTGGTCTGGCAGCATCCATCATCCGGGTAGCCTTAGCTGGTGCCCCAGAGGGATGAAATAATAGCAATTTCAAAACGAGCCACAAGATGAACGGGAATAAGGAGTGTGTGTGGGGGAGCTACTCTCAGGAGTCTGTCAGAGTTGGGTTGTATCAGGCAGTACCTCTTGCAGCACAGGAAATAAAAAACACCGCCACAAATTAGCCACAAGGAAAACAAAGAGCGTGAGCTGGTTTCAGCAGCAGGGTGGGGTGGGAGGAGCATTTGGTAGAACCTTGTGCAGAATATACATTGCCAAGGGATCAAGGCATGGGTGGAGACATAAAGTATTTTGTAAGGGACCTTGCAATCTTCAGGCATGGGCAGTGACCCACTGCTGGACCACACCGTGTGCACCCGTGTCTCCACGAACCAACCCAACACAAGTAGGGGAGGAAAGTATCTATTCTTAACCTCTGGAGAGCAAGTCACCAAAAGGCAGCAGCTCTGTGGCCCCCAGGAGGAGAGGGAACATCAGAGTTCAGCTGGAATGCTGCTTTCTGACATCAGAGCTTTTCTCTGTGTGCAGTGGGGCAGTGGGTTTCCCCCGGGGTCACACCTGATGCAGTCAGGGTGAAGGAGCTGGGTCCCTCCTGGACGGCAGGGTCACACATACTGACCCTTCCTAACACAGTGCTTTGTGACACACACCACATTAATTCCCCCCTCCCAGACTTTTCCAAGGAGGAACTTGGCTGAAGTTTTGCTACATTATCAGAGGCTTTAGATTAACACAGACAACAAAGTAAATTAGTAATCCTGAGGACTAGGCATGGTATCAAATGTTCCTTCACAATGTTAAGTGCCCAGTTGAGGGGGAAGGGCAGGGAAAGATTTCCAAGTGTGCACAAAATTTTTTGAGCTTCTAAACTGCAGCCCAGCCCCAAAAATTCCTGTTGCTATTTTTTGTTCTTCGACAGCAGCACCCAGAGGCCCCAGATAAAATTATTTTGCCACTAGGCACTGGAAAAACACACTGTGGACTGAGAAAGGGCAGTGAGGTGTGAAGTTATTTACCTCTTCCACAAGCAGGATGAAGGGATCCCATCTCTCCAAAGCTTTTCCCTGCAGCCCATCATCCTCTGCCTCCCCATGCAGCAAGTGCAGCTGCACCATGAGTGGGGGTGAAACATGCTCAGAAGCTCTGAAAGCCCAAGCAAGCTCCAGGTGAAACCTTTTCCTTGGCAGGTGTGAACTTAACGTGGCATCCATCACCTCAATCAGCCCCATTGTCCACCACCTCATCCAAACCCCTCCAACCAGAGTTCAAAGCATTGATTCTGAGCCATAAAGCCTCTCCTCCCTGAGAATGCTAAGAAGCTACTAGAACCCCAGCCCTACAGGTGTGGGGGGACAAAGACATTCTCTCCAGGCTGTCAACTGGAGCTCACTCCCCATCCTGCTCTGCAAAGCTGCCCTGTGGGCCTCAGCAATGCTTTGAAGAGCTCAGGAACTGAGACAAGGGGGATGTCACAAGAGCAGGAAGGGAGAGAGGGAGGAGCACTGTAGCCCAGCTGCCTTGCTGGATTTGTGTGTGTGGGTGGCAGGTTCACAAACAGCTATTCCTTTTATTTCTGGATTTCTGTGACTGCTTGAAAAGCTGCATCAGTTCGGCTATATAAACAGGAACACAGAAAATTGAGCTAGAAATGCCAGGATAACCAGAACCCCAAATCTTAGCCTCATACCTTTCCTTTGCTTTTCAAAATCCATCTCCCAAAACATGTCTGCCTTTAGCCTGAAATTAAATACCTTCACAGGGTTTAACTATTTTTCTTCTAGCAACTGAGGCTGGCTATTGGCCCAGCACTTCTCTCAGATGAAAGACTCCATCAAACCCAGCCCCTTTCCAGCACTCCTCCTGGATCATGGGATCACAATTAACAGAGTTTGCCCTGAGATGAGCACAGAGATCAAAGGGTCATCGGCTTTACTGTTCATGCAAAGTGGCAACCTCCTATCTAGAGACCAAGCACAGCACCTCCTGGGCTTCTCCACCTCCCAGAGTCTGTAAACCTTGACTGGACTGGCAGATTCTGGACTGCAAAATGTTGTCCATTGTGAAAGGTGCCAGTCAAAGATATATTTGGGACTGAGATGAGCTCAGCCTCTATTCTCTACACAACTAGAATATTTCCACATTCACACCTTGACTGAGGAGAAGCAGCACAGTCTTCATCAGCTACTTAAGGATAAAAAATGAGCCACCCCTTGGATTGTCATATCCCCTCAACAAACACGGACTAGTCCATGGGGCTTCTCTCCTGGCACCTGAATCCTGTTTGGGCAAAAGGCTGTTCAGATGTGGGTAACCTGGAGCCACTTCTCACACGCAAAGATTTCAGCTGCTGAGAGGAGGGGCCCAGTGGGAGGAGACACATCAGTGATATTCAGTATTGCAGGTGTAATGTAAATGAACAGCCAGGGGAAAGGAGACCACCAGTTCTGTTGGTGTTGCATCACTCCTTTGTAAATACTTAGAGCTTCCAGTATTAAGTACCACAGACTGTGAAAAAGGCAGGATGTAGAGAAGACATCACAGGAGTCCTTGCACTAGATTTTTTTTTTCCCCTTTTTAGCCTGGTTTTCTGAGGAGAAAAAGCTTATCTGGTCATGCTGTCTGTCTTTTAATCCCCTATAATAACTTTTGAATCCATTGGCCAATTTCAACTACACTTGAGACGGAAGTAGACATTTCAGACACACTAAACACCCACTCATCCTACAGAAATGGAGAACTAAGTAATATAAATCAGCGGTAGCTAATGTCCCCTCTGTGGTGCAGCTCCAATCCTGTATGCATTCTGAGAACTGGCAGTCAGCATGTCAAACACTTTAGGGATGCAAACAAATCCTCAGTCCTAAATCCTGTGTACATTGCCATTTAGCCCCACAAATGGTCCAGAAGAGGCTATGGGATTGGAAGAGTGAGCTAAAGATAAATGAAACAGATTCATAGGAAGTTATGCTGAATTAGTTTTCCTAGTCTCAAAGCAACAGGAGCTTTATTTTTCCTCTTTTAAGACAATAATCTTAGAAAAGCAGAATCAGTGTGCTATGCATGGGATTAATATTGTGGCTTTCTCTCTTATCCTTTTTCTGCCTTGAAATAGTAAAGTCTAAACATTACCTCCTGAAGAGGAGGAAACCAACACTGATAATGTGAATTAATCCCTTAAAGCAGGACCATGAAGAATAATGAGACCATGAAAGCCATTAGCTCTCTTTTTGGTTCAGGGGTAGTAACTTCATGCCCCTGTCCAGGGCAGCAAAGCAGCAGTGAAAGACTCTCACAGGAGCCTGATTGTTGGGCTGAAATCCTACTCTCCCGAGAGCAGCATATGGTACACGAGAGCTGCAAAAGCAGCCTCTGAATTCACACACACTTTTTAGCTTTATTTCCCCAAATACATGAACCACATTGAGGATCTGAATGTAGAAACAGGACCTTGGTATCTTAACGAGAGGTTTTGTGCACACATGTACAATACGCTGAAAGCCAGTTTGAAGCCAGGAGCAGAAATATGCTCCAAACTCATGTGCCCTTGCTACAAATGGATACAGACAAGCACAGGACTAACAGAACTTTTTCCCACGTGGCAGATGTAACGTGTTTCAAAGAAAAAAAAATTCTAGCTCAGCTGCTGTATATCATGAGAAATGGCTGGTGTGCCCAGCACACTGGCAGACTGCCTGGCTACCAGCTGTGGTCCGATTTCTAACCCTGTTGAAAACAGAGGTCTGCCAGTGGACTCAGTGCCACAAAAGCTGCAGAAAACAAAGCCTGCCTTTGGATGTGCCTGTGAAACAGCGACTGTGGCCAACGAGATGAACACAACGCTGTGGGCAAGACTTCAGGCAGCTGGGCTCTCCTCGCTGTGGACAGCAATGACCTGGCATCCTGGGAGTCCGTAGGAAAACTCAACCTTGGGCTCTGCCTGGAGGGCAAGAAGTTCAAAGGACTCCAAACTGGCCTGTGGCCAGACTGAGAGGAGTGTTTAACTGGGTGCCTGTAAGATGCATTTCAAACATTCCCATAAAAATGCCATTTCCATGTAAGTCCTACACAGGCAGGCTTGCTCCACTCCTCTCCCAGTTGAGGAATGCAGCAATTATGCCCACAATGGGAGATCATCTTCGTGCACAACAGCCAAGCTGCTTTCCCATCAGTCAAGCTCTGGTTCTGGAGGCAGCTCTCACCTCAAAATCAGTACCTGACAGGTGAACCAGAGCTGCTGGCTTTGAAAATTGGAAGGGCAAGGTACACTTTAGGCATCAGGAAGGCCAAATGACACTTGGAATTGCTTTTTGTGGGCTGGTCAATGCAGATCTGAAAGGCCAGTTTCCATGAACTCTAGGAACCTTGTGCTCTATTCCTCTCTCCTGCCCACATGAGCACTCCCCAGGCAGCCTGTAGACTCTCTTCTGATGTATTAATCCATAACTATTACCTAGCCTGTGATTTTCAAGGCCACATCTGCTATACCCATCTCTGGGATTCAGGATTTACTGTCTGCATGTCCTGCAAATCTTGTCCTGAAGGCAGCCTCAAGGCAAGGTCAGAAGGCAAGGTAGTACAAACTTTTCCCCCCAGGACGGTTCATCTATTTGCTCTTTTCTCATTACTGTCATTTCTGTATTCTATTATCCTGTGAATAGGTTCTGTTCAGGTCAAAATGCTGAGAAAAATCCGTGTTGCAAAGTCAAATACAGCTTGGTTATTTAGTTCCACCATGAAAGTCAATGACAGTCTCTTTTGCAATCCTTTCCCAGAAGGTGTAGATTGCTTGTCTCTCCTGGAACAAACAGGAACTTTGACAAAAGCCAGGTGATTTTACCTCCAATAAGATAAAACAGAGTGATGTCCAGAAGAGAACTATCTTCATGTGGTTTAAACAAGAGCAATGTGGGCTTTCTTCTTCATTTTATCTCTTCTGGCATGTGTCCTCTGGGTCAGTTGCAACCTGGAGGATTATTTCTCTCTGTATTGTAGAGAAGTGCCTTTCTTTTGTTTCGGGTATCTCTAAGATTTTAGTTACCTTTATAAAATGGTGATCTCACCAAGTTTATTCAGGTCACTGGCACTGCAAAGCTGCATTATTACAACATACTCAGCTTGGGTCTAACTTTTAAGACTGTTTTGCCAAGAATATAGTGAGGCAACCTGCCTTCTGAAAAAACCACACCACTTGAGCAGATTACACATGGAATACACACACATCTTACTGCTAATTCACTCCCATGCATCATTCAGCATGAAAGTCCTTAGCAACAAACTCCAAGAAAGATTTGAGCCACTGTTCTCATGCAGCTCTCAGTGATGGAACTGAGCCATGTCTGCAGGACAGATCCAACCTCTGGAATTCAGACATATTGGGGAAAACATCTCACCTCAATCTAGGCTGAATTCAGAATAACATAAATAATGTCCTCCTATTAATTCTACAGCTGAATGCAAGTTTCTCCTTAGATTGATCTCTGAGCTGCCATTTGGGATCTGAAGGCAGCTGCTTCTGTGCCCTGCTCAGCCCTAGAATAAAGATTGGTCCTATCTTAACAACAGCAAAGTAAACCTCAGCTGTAGGGTGATAGGTGTCTTTTAAGCACTCCTAGCAAAGTTGCAGATAACACTACTGCTTGAGGGTCGACTTAGCACTTGGGTTTGACCAACACCCAGTTCAGAGGAGGTGGGAAACACAGTGTGACCTCGACATCATTTCACGTTTCCCCCACTTGCCCTGCTGTCTAAGCAGCAGTGTATCTGCTCAGGTGGTAATTCATGCCCAGCTTATGTGGCAACATGAGCTGCAGCTCCTGACCCTCACTGGTTTATTGCTAATGCAACAAATAGCCTTGGGTGTGCAGTATTTGTTGTGACAAGCTGGAAGAGGTCCATGCATCAGATGATGAAGTTGTTCTTGTTACTAGCAGATGAAATTGTCTTTTTTGCTGAACTAGCTGCACACTTTCTTCCCCATTTGCTTTTAACTTTTTCTCTTCTTTGATGACTTTTTAAATATTTTACAGATATTGTACACTCATGGCTAAGCTCTCCAACACATTTTCAGCACTTTTGTTGAGTTTGCATTTTCAGAGTATCAGGGTTAGAACCACTCATGCCAACACACTTTGAATGCTCTCTTGTTCCTACGGCACAGCCTTGTCATGCACAGCAAACCCCATGCATAGAAAAAGCTAGGCTGGCCCCCAGGAGGGGTTCATTTTGAGGACTGGAGGCCAGCATAGTTCTCAGCTGAAAAACTCAGCATCCCTGAAGACAAAAGATTTTTTGTGTTTCATCACCTAAACAGCACATTTTAGCCATCCTACATCAGCAGAGCACATGGTGAGAGCACAGATGTTTTAAGTTCATACAGCACCAATGCAGAGACAAAGGCACCTCCAGGCAACATCTGGGGTCAAACAAGGACATTGCCATATAAGTTGTGTTCTCTCTCTACACCTGATTAACCATGTAAGGCATGCTCACACACTGTTTCTCTCCACGAAAATCCTGAATCCAGTGCTCTCTCTTGGAGTGGGAGGGGCTGCTGCTTGGAAAGAAACAAAAGCAAAATTATGAGAAATGTTCACCTAAGCAGAACTTGAGGCAAGAGTGGGAATGCTTTGGCAAAAATAAATGAATGGTGATGAAGACAAAAATTTTAGAGAGCTACAGGTGAAAAAAATCTTCCACCAGCTCCCTGGGACTGAAAAGGGAATGCTGGGTCTATCTGTGAATGCTTGCAAGTAGACCAAAAATTTGTTTTCTAGTGTATGGTGTAGGGCCAGGTCTTTGCTCTACCATTTCTACAGGACTTTAGGCATGAAATTTGGCCTCAGCTCTACCTCTGTAAAATAAGAAAAACAGGGCTCCCTATGGTGGAAGGATGCTGTCTAAATAAACCCAAGAGATGTTATTTTTGGTGAAGGTTTTTTTGTTTGTTTAGGTTTTTTGTTTTCAGCTGTTTCATTTTCTCTTCATTGAAATCCAGTGTCTTGATTTTCCAGCCCAGTTTGGCAGTGTCATCAAATACCCAGATACCTCATTCAGGCAACTCAAAAGCACTCAAGGCAAACATCACTCTCAGAGTGATCTCCATCTCCTGTTCTCAAGAAGACACAGGCTCTTCTCTGTGGAGTGATGGCCCTGTCCTCCAAAATTACGACTCCCTTTGCCTGAGCTGCTGCTGCCTTTCCTTTGGAGGTTATCTGAGGCCAGCCCAAGCTTCCTTGAGGCTGGTTGAACTGGCAGTAAGTGCAGAGCTGCCCAGCCCAACCAAATCAGTCTCTGAGAAGTTCTGCCTGACCCTCACTCCAGCCCTGTGATCAGTCTGTCCTGTGACTTCACCCATTCTCCCTTCCCGGAGAAACGAGTGAAGTGTCACAGAAAATAAAATCCAGGAAAAGTTTTTGGACAATCAAAGCCCTTCCCTTTAAAACTAACATTTAAAAATAATGACAAGTAACACATATGAACTCTGCCTTTTTCTTATAGCTAAACATGTGTTCTGGTGCTCGCAGTACCCAACAGTAAAATCACGTTGTCACCCAAAGCTTTTATGGCCATGATTAAAAATTTTTTGCCAATTCCAATATAAAATTGCTACTTTGGTAACAAAGAAGAGGTCTTCACATTTTCAAAATACAGACTAGGTCCCTATGAGCTATTCAGGAATAAAAGTCACTGTACACCAAAATGAGGTTTTCTCAATCTATATTTAAGTACCTCAGAAAGAAACTGCCCTCACAGCCAAGATGTTACTGCCTGGATCAGAATTCTTTACATGGGGAGTGGGGGAAGGAAAAGGAGAAAACTATACCAAATGGAAAATGCTGATAACTGTCAGGAATACATGAAAAGCACAATAAGCACCACACATTCACTTTAGTCATTTGAAACTCTAGAATGGGAAAGAAGTTCAAAACTAGAAACACCAAACACAGGCAAAACATAACTTATATTACTAAATACACCACTATGGTAAATGCTTATAGGGCTAAAGAGATAATGTTAAGACCCTTTATTTTGGCCACAAGGGCAATTGAAAGACAGGAGTAGTTCTGGTGGTGGGTCAGGTTAAATGAAAGCTCTTTCCCTCACCAGCCGTGCCTGCATTTTCCTCCACTTTGCTCTGCCTCATTCTTCTTCTCCCTTCTGGAGGTTCAAAACACTGAAGGAAGAATACAGGATGGAGTACAGCAGCTGTGGCTGCAAGACTCCTGGGTTCAGCACTGCAGGAAAAGATGAATCCCAAAACCCATCCTTTGTCCATTCCTAACCTTGGATGCTGTCGAGTTTCCTTCTAGCAGTGGGGGATGACTCACTGCTCACTAGTGCTTGGACTGAAGTGCTCTGTGCACACACACAGAGTCCACAATGGAGCATAAAGAAACCAATGGCCCCGTGAGGTGATGGGGACCACGGGGGCATCCCACCCTCCATCCCCCAGTACTCTGCAGGATCCAGACCAGAACACAAGGTAAAGCGTGCTGCTGGTCTAATTTCCCAATCCTGCCAGTCCACAGTTGTGTGATAAACCAGCCTTCCCAGTGCAGGGGATGGTGTCACACTGAGCACACCTTAGGTCATGCAGTGCAGAGCCCCATTAGAGATCCCTGGACCAGCTCCAAATGAGTAAAAGCATCCACAGCACATAATACAGCAGCACATAATGATAGTAGGTCAGGTCCTAGAAGCAATAAAACCACATTAGCAGCATGTAAAACTATGCTAAGTAGCCTCTCTGGTTGTGCCCTGAAAAAATATAGCCTCCTCCAGTAGCTCTCTACTGCAACCACTTATGTGAGTGCCTGGGAATTTTTGTTTTTAAGTTCACAGCAAAACTCTTGGGGCATGGACTGCCCTTGGGCACAGTGGGATGGTATGGATCCTTGACAGCTCATGCAATCAGCCACAGAGAGATATTTCTGCTTTTCAGCAGAGCTCCCTCATGCTTGGTGTGTGACTACCTGCAAGATGCATGGGGAAAGAGCATTTGGGCAGCTGGAAGAATCGATGGCTCATTGAGGTTAAGGGCACTCCTTTGTCAAAGAGTATGGGAACCTGACTGCTGCCAAACTGAAGAAGCAGACACTTGAATCCAAGATTTAGAAAATCTCCATCTTAAAAATACTGTATTTCCCCAATGAAGCCAGTGAAGCACAGCTTTCCCACCAAGCCACATTTATAATTATTATTATTTATCGTTATTCTCAAGGCACACAAGCAAGGTAGATGGTCCATGCAACAAGATGCTTACAAAGAGCCTAAGTTTTTTACACAGAATCCATTTTTCTTCCAAGGGACACCATCCAGCAGCTGATACTGGGATGAAAGAGAACCCAGCAGAGATTGAACTTTTGTTACACACTTTTCCAGCAAATAACTGATTAAAGCTTGCATTCCAAGTACAGCTATGCTTTAGGCTTATGAAAAATCTTCTCATTTGAAAGTCATTTTCCTCCCCTGCATCTGGGACAGTCAGCAGCATGAAGTAGAAAATATTAATAACTAAATATGCATCAGCCCAGAGTTCATGTTCAGTCAAAGCTGGGAGGCCTTGCATGTCTCAGTAAGGGACCCCGGCTTCAGTGGGTTTGAAAGACTGAATTCTGAAACATGCAGCAAGTTAAAGAAAATCTCACTGCTTTGCAGAGTTTCAGCTGTGATTGGGGAAGTTATCCCTCCTCCTCATAAGCCTTGGTGTTCAGCTCATTGACTTAGGGCTATAGCTCACCTTCCAGCCTGGGATTTCCCACAGAGTGGAGGACTTTTCCCAAAGCCCTGAGTGTTTCAGCCCAGCAAAATTGTGCTGAGGACACTGACTGACCCGATGATGTTGTTTTGTCGCAGTTTCCAGCTAAGGATGAACTCAGAGAGCAGCAGAAAGACACTGGCTGTAGGATGATGACTCTGTTTTGGACTCTGGTAGCATTTTGCTAAGTCCCAGTTATGTGCAGGCTGTTAGCAGAAACATAAAAGAAGGTGGCAGGATATCACAACCGCATTTCATGCAGGAATAAAGTGTATTTGCTGTTGCCATCATGTGACATGAGGTGGGAACACATATCAGAGTTTTATGTATTCATGGCTGTCCTTTAATAAAAGAGGAGCATCAAGGTTTGGTGATGTGAAGCTGATCTGTCTTACTGAGGCTTTCTGCAGAGAAAGGATGTCAACCTTAATGGATATTGAAGTCTTTTCCCTGGTTTCCCAGCTCTTTCCAAAAACCTGCTTCATTGTCCTTCAAATACCATGTTGCCCATGTAGTGCAGAGCCTGTACAGTCACTCTCCCTGGACACTGAAGGGCTCAAAAATGTTTCTACCTCCTACACTTTGACAACCAAAATGTCTAGCAGGGTGCAAAGAAATGCTGCACATAGTCCACAGTGCAAAATTATTTATTAAAAAAAAAATTAAAAATGAAAGGAAGTCAAGAATAACATGTTACTCAGGTGCCTGTGATAGAGTAGAAAGAATCAGTGAGAACACTGCAGCTAGAGAAATTGCTGGCCTTTTTAAGGGCAAGAAGGAACTTTTCAAACACACAAGGAACAAAATGTATCCTCTAAGTAGTGTCAGGCACAACAGCACAGAAAGGGCTGAAATGTTCAATACTTATTTCTGTTCTGTACTGGGGGAAAAAAATCTATGCAATGGAGCAATAATATGCCGAGAATGACATTTCACATTTAAGAGGCACAAAATACACCAGTTTCTTTAGCTAGACTTTCTGTATCAACAAGTCCTGGTAATTGAACCCAAGAATTACTACAGACTTGGCCAGGATGTACTCTGAATATCAGTGTTGCTTTCCTAAGCAGTGGGACACAGTGGTAAAGCACCAGAAGAAAACCACGGTTGTGGCAGTATTTTCCATGGATAAGCAGAAGATCCGAGTGGCTGTGGGCCTGTTTGCTTTCTGGGTGAAAGAGCAGAATAGCTGATGCAGGGCTTGGTTAATCAGAGGACAGTGATGGAAATTAATGGGACCATTACCCTTGTAGAGAATTTCAGTTCCGATGTCCAAAACACAAGGGTTATGCTGATAAATTAGAAAGGTTTAAGGAAGTATCACTAAGGACAATTATGGGCTGGAAAACAGGCTCAGAGCAAATGCTGCAGAGATCTCGATCATACCAAAGAAAATGGAAAGGGATTAATTAATCACTGTACCAGCACCCTTGAACAAATACAGCTAAAACATTACTATTCATCTCTGTATTACAGAGTACTTTGCAGTCTGTCAGACTGATACAGAAGAAATCCAGTGGCCAGGAACTAGAATAAAAGAAATATAAATTAGGTGTAACATGCACCATTTAAAGAAAATTATTTAACCATGGTTTATCAAAGACTAAAAGGTGGAAAATCCATCCTTCTCAATTCCTTTTTTCCTGACAGTATGTGCTGCAACTGAAACAATACTAATTATGAGGAGCCCTCTGCTATTGTGGAGACAGAGTAGATGATCACAGTTTTACTTTATGGTTTTATAATCTCTAAATTATGTGTTGAACCTAAATTTACTAGGTTGTTTGGGGGTTTTTTTTGTTTTTTTGGGTTTTTTTTTCCCCCCACAGCAAAATGAAAGGAGAGGCACAAGCCAAAATTGTGTACTTGGGCTTCAAAATACCACCCAATACAGTGTGCATGGAGCTCTGTTATAAAATGTGATCAGAGGGAGGAGAAAGCTATCCAGATAAACAGATGCAACAGCGAAAAATAAACATTATTGCAAATCTAGAGGGGCTCAGAGTCCCTCGTTGCAGAAAGATGGCTCAAATCTCTGCTCCCTTTCTGCTCCAGTGCCTGCCACAGCTCGGCTGTCGACGGGCCACGTTACAGACAGGCGAGTGTCACCCCACGACACCACCTAATTGGCACCCAGCCTTCCAGGGAGTGGGAGATAGTCAGCCTAAAAATAGGCTGTCCTCTGTTTTGGCTCTCCCCTCCTTCCATCCCCCCTGCCAAAAGCACAAGGCTGGCGGTCCAGGGAAAAACATCCAGAAAAACAGCAGGTCCAGTGCAGTGAGTGCTGGAGGAGGGAGAATCGGGATGGGATGCTATCAGGGTGATGCTGAGTATAGCACAGAGAGTCTCCGCCTGCCCTTCCACTTCTGAGAAAGAGCTATTTCCAGCACCTTTAGCACAGGAGATGCAGTATGAGCCCACATCCCCACTGAAGGTGTGAGGACAGAGCAGAGCCCCACAGAGCATCCCTGCCCTCCAGGACGCTTTCCCCTGCCAGACTTTGCTGAGGCAAAGCAGCTGAGCTTGGCTCTCATGGCAGCTCCCCCATGGTTTCCTTCTCAGAAACTCTCTCCAGACATCCCTTTATCCTGTGAAGGCCTTTGCTTCAACAGACCATGCAATTTTTGGTTCAAGAAACCAGCATTTACAGGCACCAGAAGCCTCACACGACAGTTTTAATAGGAATTTCATTGACATTGAAGATCCTCGTAGAACTTTGATGAACACTTGAACTTTAGTCTGACATTTAAGTGCCTAAAACTGTGTATGAAACCCAAATTAAGAGATCTTACACTCTGCTATTGATGCTTTCTCTCATATGCAGCTTTACAAAGCCCCCGAACATCAGTAACATTTCAGAAAGCATTGGTTCTGCTTTTAACTGGATATGACAAGTCAAAATCAATTAGAGATTGATCTCAATTCTGCCTTTTTTTTAATTTATTTTTAGCTTGCCATTTAGTTACCAAAGTGAAGAAATGCAATCAATGAAGTGAACTTGCTTTGTAGCAAAGCTTTTGCCTAGATTATAAGATGTTTTGCAAAGTTTCTCAAGCTCCTAAAGGCAACTGTGTAAATAATGCTGCTTATTGAATTCTGCAGAGTGCTCTAACAGCAAGACTGATGGGTGGCCTAATACACTGTGTAGTTGCTATAAGCAATGATCTCCCATGCTAATCACAACTTTCACATTCATTAATGTTATAGGAACCTCCTGGAAGAAATCATGTACCAGGGAATGATTCAAACATATGCAAAGCTAGCTGTGACTATAAAACTAGCTTTCAAACTGGCATTGGGAATAAAATATTCAACATACTTGACATCCCACAGACCTAAATATGTGAGATGCTGCTTTTTGAGCCCTGCTTTGGGCCACATGGTCCTGCAAACTACTGTGCATGTTCAGCTGCCACATGAAATGAGAGTGAAGTGATGCTGCTCTGCATTCAAGGTAAGACTTTGGTCCATTGCAGTGAGGGAAGAAAGTGCCCTTGGCAAAGGCATTCCCCCAGGTTATTGCTCTTGTTGCTTCCTGTCTGGGCAGGACTTCAGGTTAATATTGGGAAGGGGTAACATGACAGATATGTAAAAGTTAGGGCAGAGTTATTCCTTGGCCACCCCCAGGGACTATCACACCACAAAAACAGCGCAGCTGGCACCAGCCACACCTTGGGAAACAAACCTACTGCCTCCAGGGCTGGTGGGGTGGTTGTTGGCAGGGGTATTGCCCTGCTGCTGGTCAGCAGCACTCTCTGCTTTACAAAACTGCCCAGAGCGAGAAGCTGAAAATGAATGTGCCCAAAAAGAGTGCATGGGATGAGGAACCTCCCTGAAAGGGCTCATCCATGAACCAGGGAAGAGCCCCTGTATTCTGGGGCACAAGGGCTGCTGGGATTCATGGAGACAACACCAATGGTCCTTCCAAAATGTGGTTTAAAACACCTTCCCTCCCGGTCCTAGTAGACAACCCTCGAAAGTAACATCTCTAACAAAAATAAAGCTTCTTGTCTAGACCACCCACTGCAAACCGAGTCAAGGCACACTCTTGCCATTAAAATACACCATTTCCAGTGCTGTGTGTGCCAGTGCCTGCTTTCCCTCTGACCTTCTAAACTCAAAAATAATGCTTCATGCAACTCCCTCCTGATCCTTTCCTCCTAGAGGCAGCTTGGCCAGCAAGGACACTGTCGAGAACTGGGGAAAGCTCATTCCATGCCTCTGCACTGGTTCTGCCTGTGACAACCTCATGATGGCTCCCATCTTTGCACCATCATGGTTTATCCTTTGGGATCAGAAGTCCCTGTTTCTGCAAGGAAAAAAGGCAGCGAGCACATGTCACTCCCCTTAAGAAAGGCAACTCTACATCACTTATTAGCTCCAAAAGCACACCTGGACATAAACACCCTATGCAAGGTACGGGAGAAAAAAGCATTTTGTTCTGCAATCAGCGGGCAAAGGGTGGGTTTGTTTATCAGGGGAGGCCAAAGCTGTGGCAGAGAGAGGCGAGGAGGAGGAGCCCGAAGGTGGCTCTCAGCCACCTCCATGCTCCTTTGATCCCGGGGCCATGCTGGCCACAGGCCAGTCCCTGCTGTAGGCTGTGTTAATCTGTGCTGGCCCCGGGTGCCTCCCGGGAGGCTCGGTGGCAGCTGGAGATTACCGGGGTCAGGGACACCCTCCATTTTCCCTTCCTCGTACCACTCGCAGCGATGGTCAGGGCAAGGGCTGGGGGAAATAGCCACAGCCTCATTGCATGGGTGCACATGAGTCAGGGGCATCCTTGGGGTAGCCCCTGCTGCCTCTCATCCTGGTTTACACCACCTTCCTGCAATAGCTGGGCATACACTCCTGTCTGACAACACAGATATGCCAATTCTCAGCAAAATGGGGAGTACACAACTGATGGAGCCGGAAATTGCATTTTCAATGTCTTTGCTTCTTTCCTGAATTGGTTTTATATATTCATATATGTATATATACACACATATATAAATAAAACAGATATTTTATATATGTGCATATAAATGGTTATTAATTCATATCTGATGAATATAAGTGGGCAGCAGTGCAAAATACAGTCAAACATCCCCCTCGCACAGAAGAAGACTCAGATATAATAGAGCATGGGGCAGGATTAGAGCAGCATGTCTATGGTCTTCTGAGACATCATCCCTCTTTCACCTCCTCCAGTCTTTCAACAGGACCACAGGCTTTCTCACAGCTCTTACCCTTGGTCCCTGACTCCTAACACCCACTCCTGAGTAGATGACACATGTAGACATATCCACAACTTCCTGAAGCCAACGGGAATCTTGGATCCAGCACTAAATCCATATGATGGAGCCTTTTCAAGTTATCTCAAAAGGCACTGAGATCCTAGGGCTTTTTTTCCAAGTTCCCTTTAAAACTATACAATTACAGCCTACACTTGGGGTTACTTATCTCATGGACCAGGTTGGTGTAGGTGAAGGAGTCACTGGTCTGGAAATGGGACACTAAACATGAAATACAATATAATACGAAATACTGCATTAAAAATTTTGTCAACCCACACTACTGAAGTAACATGCACCTCTATGGAACTCTGGTGAATTCACTGCTGTGTAATATGTTGCTGAGTCACCCCATGGCCACTTTCTTATATTACACTTTCTTACACTCCTTAAGTCTATTGTCAATCTAGGAACATCCTTTTAACAGCACCTGCAAACCCCAAATATCTGCTAGTCCTGAACCTCTGAATCAAATTCTCCAGTAGGTTCAAACGTGAGAGGATAAGACAGATGCACAGTGATAAACCAACAGAGAAACAGAGCAACAAAAGACATGTTTCTATGGCTTGTGCAACTAATGATTAAACACATAGGACATCAGGATTCTCTGTGCAAAAAAAGGAATTATGCTATCATTTTCTTTTTATATTTAACAAATTCAAGCACTAAAGGGATGCAAAAGACATTACATCTGGCATAATAGTTAATTAAAAAAAAAAAACCTGAAAGACAGCTTTAGAAAATTCCAGAGAGGGAATGATGTTTCAAAGTGTATTGTTGGATCTGAAGAAGTCTAAAGGAGCTTTACCTTTGGCTTCATCAGGCTCTGGATCAGGCCCTTAAAATAGTTCTGGGAATGCTCCAGAAAACTTATTTTGGCTACACTTAAGATCTGTGCTTTGCAGCTATTCAGTAATTTTCTCTGTTAAACTATCCAGGGGACTTTCATGCTCATAAACAAATCCTCTGTCTCCCTTATGTCGCTTTTACATTGACACTGCATCACTGCCTTCAATAAACAGTCTCCTGATTCACCCTGTTATGAGACACTGAGCAGAATTAGGCACCAGAGATGTGTCTAAAAGCCTTGGTTTCAGGTTCTGAACATCACTTAGGCTAATTAATAAAAGAAAACCACAGCCTAGAATATGTCAGTGTTTTCAGATCATAACCTCATATGTAGCCATTTGTCCTATTCCCAGAGTCTAGAATCATAATTTTGGGTGTGTTTTTTCATTATTGTTATTTTTATTTTGAGGGTCTTTTGTGCCATTTTCCATATCCCCATAAAAAAGGTAATGTATGTCCCAGTGTGGCATTTCTGTTCTTTCTGGCCAGCCCTAAGAAGCAGCTAAAAAAGCAGAGAGCTTTTTAGGACCTGACTAATGACCTGACTATTGAGCATACAACACACAGAGCAAGACCCACCAGCTCAGCACTGCTCAGGTTTCACAAAACAGGGAAAACTTCAAGAAACTTTTAACAAAAAGAACATTTTTTTTGTCGCCAGATATAACAGCATGTAAGAAGCAGTGTTGTGTTTCACAACATGGTGAAAGCAAGTTCTTCAAGTCATCCCAGATAGCCAGAAGGACGTTTGTACACCTTGCAGGTCCTTGTTCAGACACCATGTGGACACAACAAAACTTTTGGGGATTGTCAAGTTTAGCAACTTCCCAGAAAAGCAAACTCAATGAAACTCAATCAGAGCTTCCACTAAGGGCAAAGGAACCCAAGAACATAAAGATTTTCCTAGAAAAGTTTTACCCCAGTTTTATTCTCCCATGAAGGATTTAGAGCTTCAATTCAAAACTGCCTGAATTCAGCCAGGAGCATGAGCATGATGGACCTACAGGAAATGAGTTCTAGAAGGACTAAAGTACTTCTTTAGCTAAAGTAGTGCTACAGAAGTGACATGAAGGGATGGGTCAAGGGGGAAAAGCACAGACAGGATTTATTTTGTCTTTATCTTTCCATATTCGTATGATGATTCCTTTTCTTTTATTCCCTTTAGCTATGACGTATGGTTTCATAACAACTATTTACTTTTCTCTCTTTATCTAACAGCTGTCTGCTGAGAAAGATGGAAAAACAAACTAAACATGTTAAAACCAAGAGAAACTATTCATATGCAATGCATAATTGCATGCTATATTTAAGTCTTTGTACATTATCTTTCAAATTATATTTAGTTTCAACAGGAGGGGAAAAAAATCTCCCTTACTTTCTAAAATTAGCAACAGAATTTGTATATTGTTTTCAAATACAACCGCTCTTCCTCAGAAACTTTTGCCAGAGAATAATTAATGATTGGAGACAGGGAATCTGACTAGATCAGATGCATTTTGACATTGGCCCACTAACGGGTCACCTAGAGCAAAAACCGGGGGAAGTCCTCAGGGAAAGGGCTGTGTAAATCTGGATTAGCTCTGTTGAAGCCAAACAAATCGATCTGGATTTACGCCGGCAGAGCCGAGAGGAGGATTCATCCCTCCAGTTTGATGGACGCAGGGGAAGACAGAGCTATGAGGACCTCAGCAAACCGGGGGGAACTTTGCCACACACTGCAACTCTGAAGGGGTTATTTCCCAAGAGACACACAGCACACGCCAGAGCAGCCCCTGTGCTCACATGAATGAGAGCCACACGCACGCATCGAGGGAGATTAGACCTCTCGACGTGAAACACTGTTGAAAAGAGATAAATGGGGAAAGAAAAAAAAAAATGAAAACCAAAAATTCTTAAGATACTTGCAGTGCTTTGCAGACCCTCTTGCTGCAGACACGGCTGGCAATGCCTTTGGCCCCTCCAGCAGCATGGGAGCTGTGCATAACTCGATGTCAGAGGCTGGGAATAAGGCTGGGAAGGCAGTGGAGACGATGTGCTGGGCCCCGGGGAGGGAGAGAGGGCGGCCGCGTCACGGTGTCGCACTGGCTGTACTAATATGGGGAGCAGCGACAGCCAGAAACCCTCGTCCGGGAGGAAAGGACAACCCCTGTAACACGAGAGCCAGCACACGAAGAGGGGAGCGGGCACACAACCCCGTGGGGGGCTTTGGGAGCATTTGGGACTCCCACGAGCCAAGAGAATGGCACCCTTGGCTGCATCTGGGGTGGCAGGAGGGGGAACAAGTTTTGGTGCAGGGGGGGTCCCTTCCCGCAGCACTCAGCGCTATTAAACAAGGCGTAATTACCCTGTTATAATCAGGCAGGTATTTTAGAGAGGCTTTAGTGTGATTTTATAATTGTGCATTATGTAACGGCTACTAACGTGTCAGGCCTCAGACAGCACTAAGTGCCTGTCTACAGGTCAGGCTGTAACACTTTAAAGATGCTCCCTCTTATCCCCGAAAGCCTCCTAGCATTGCTCTCCCTAATCCTCACCCAGTTTTGGTGACTACATCATGGGGAAAGCCAAAAACTTCGTGGCAGAGTTTCTCCTCTGTATGAGCTTTATGCCATGGTGAGGGAGCTTTTTTATTTGTCATCACTTTTTTTTTAAAGTTCATGTTTTTTGGGATCTCCCAGGGGCAGTGTCTGACCTTGCACAGCCTGGCAGCAGGGATGCTCCTTGGAGGACAAAAAAGGGCTGGCAGTGGGGCGTAAAATTTGAGCTGGCTCCTACAGGGGTGAATTTTTCCTCACTGGAAATAACTAGAAGCAATCCCTCTGTGCTGTCCTGTTTTGATTTCTCAGGACCAAGGTTCTGTAAACCTGAAGCCTTGATGCACACATAGTTACACCCAACATGCTACAAGCCAGCCAGGCAGAACAATGACATATTCAGACACCAAGACACTAATAAAACTGTCCATTTTTGGGGGGAAAGTGATCATTTCATCATGATAAGAAAAAGAATCTTGGAAAAATCACTTTAGAAATAGTACAGTCTTTAAGAATGGATTTTAGCCTAAAAAGTTAATCTCTAATCTGTCTTCAACCAACTGGTCCTAAAGAAAAAAAATAATTGGACAAGTTTTTCTAAAGCCTTTTATATCATATACAATTTTTTTATTATTATTTTCTCTAAAGCCTTAAAATAATCAGGAAAAAAAACCTCAGCCACAACTCACAGCTTTCCAAGAGCCCTTCAAAACCCTAAAACCTGTCTTAGTGTTCACAATCAACATTCACATGCCATGAATATTGAGAAAGACACATTTCTTGCAACACACCTTAACTGTGCCCATGGTCTGCAGTCAGTCACCAAATTTTACACACTTGCAACTAAAATCAGTAAGACTTTTTAAATATTCCATACAAATACTGGAGTTGAATTAAAATTATTAAAGAAGTTGAAGACGTCTTTCAAATGATAACTTGAATGCTGAGCAGTTTTAGGAATCCAGCAAGTTTTAAAAAAGATCTACAACCTGTTGGTAAGGCCCTCAGCATTGCAGCAAAAAGCCTCTTTGGAAGAAGTTTAGTGAACCAGGAAAGCTCAATTCAAGCCGAGAGATGAAATAAATAATCCAGTAAAGAATGGATTTATTTTTTTCCAAGATATGAAAGAAAATCTCCAACTTTAAAATTAAATTAAAAAGGGCAAAGAGAAAACTTGGAGCTTAGGAGAAATTTAAATTTTTCTGCACGTTTTGGTACAGCAGTATTATTTGATGTGTCAAATCTCTACATTTAAAAAGCTCTTGCAATATTATGATAAAAATAAAGCCCAAGCCATTCTTGTCAGGCAGGACTGTGATTAAGAAAGGCTTTGTTCAATACAAAGAGCAGGGAGGCATGTTTTTGCCATGAAAGATAAGGAATCTTTTGACACCAATGAAAATTTTGCACACAAATGATTCACAAGGTGACCTCCTCATGGGAGGCCAAGCCACACCTCCTCAAAGGTGGGCGTGTGAGAAGAGAGAAATTTTTGTCATTCTTTTGCCATCCCTGCTGGGAATTTGCCTTTGTGAAGTCAGACGGATAAGAAACCTGAAGAAGGGGGGTACAAAGAATGATTATCACAGCTGGTACCACATGCATTTAATAAAAAACACTCTGTCCTGAGCCAGCTTATGGACTGTGATATGGGATAACTTTGGCAAATGTGTCCCCTTTCTTCTCCCAAGCTGAAATCTGGGATCTCACTCACTGCAACCGGACAGCCCAGAGCTGGTCCAGTAACACCACTCCAGAATGACTGGGGAATAAACAAGGAACACAGTTAAACTAAGGAGAGGAAGGTGCATTTGAAAGGGCAACCAGATCACCAGCAACTGAACTGAAAGGAAGATACCATGTGTACAATGGAGCAAAAGGATCCTCCACAACAAACTTTCTGAACTACCTGCACCTCTTCAGTGACACAAAAACTGCTAGAAGGAGAGAGGAGTTAGGGACATTCCAGTTCTGGAAAAGTTTTCTTTTCCTCATTATTAGTAACTCTAATTACTTTGAAAGAAGAGCAATGAGATAAATCTTGTAGAGCCAGAAATGTGACCTGATTTCCTTCCTGATTTAGAAACTGTCACTTTGCAAGAGAAACCCAAAGAGACAGAGACAGGTCAAAGTGGGCCCATCAGTTTGGTTTACAGAGTAAATAATAAACCAAGATCAATAGAACTATAACCAGGGTTTCCTTTAGGCAGATGTTCATAAGGATGGTGCTATTTAAGAGATAAATAAACACATTTATCTGAACTGTTTGCAGCCATACATGACACTGTTGAATAGTTACTCACTATAATCAAACAGAAGTATACCCAACTGACTTCATGTATTTTCCTACAGGTTAGATGGTGAAAGTGAGAAACAATGACAGAATTCCAAATATAAACTGCTTTATAATATGATTAAGGCCCTACCTCAAGACAATATGCAAACACAAAGCAGAAAAGTCAAGTGTATATTCAAGAGTGATGCTGCTTCTGTGTTACCAAAGTTTTATTTTACAGAACTGAGAAATTAGTTGTTGTCACCTTTTAACTATCAGGGCTATAATTTTCCAAAGTAATTCTTGAGGACGATCGGAGACAACTTACAAGGTAGCAATTTTCCTGAAGAACTGAGCACCCACCCTCTGAAACAGTAAGTCTCTTCGATGTTTTTCACGCTGAGCTTCCAAAAACTAAAAGGCATGTTAGGTGACAACAGACAACCTGTTCCTTCTGAAAAGCATGACCAGGCTTTCTGAATGACCACCAATATGTTTTAATATGCAACCCAAAATGGTCTTTACTCACATGCAGACACAGAGGATTCTTTCAAGATACTAAGCAGAAAAGGGTAATGAAAAGATAAACCAATCCCTATCTAATATCATAAACAGGATGTTTTAAAGAAATTAAGACTAGCTATATTTCATAAATCTCCCATGCCAGTCAGGATGTCATTTCATATATATATATATAATTTTGACAACACATTTAAACCAAGAACACAGCAACTACTCAACAATTTTCTGTAACCTGTAGAAGTCCTGGGAGGTGCTAGCTGGTGCCACAGGTGTTAGTCCATCACAGCAAGAACAGGACCACTTTCTGATTCAAGGCAGGAATATAAAGCTCTCAACTCTCTTGCAGTTTTAAAGTCTGTACCCATAAGCTGTCATTCAGGGTCATGAGTTCCCATGGTCTACATACCCCCTTCATGGTCAAGGTATTTAGGCTACATACCCAGTGATGCAACCAAATACCTTTGTGAGCTCTGACGAATGACTGAGGGCATGAAAGAGTATCAGTTCTCCACGACACTGTACAGAGTTCTGGCATGCTTTAAATCTGCAGGACTCCTCACAGCAAAAACTACTTCTGTGGGAGAACACTGGCTTTAGAATCTGACCCTTTGTGTTTGCAAAAGCCTCGGAGTCTCGGACAGAAGTACAAAGCTGCATTATGAATGAGTCAGAATGAGTATTAAGATCTGAGAAAAACCATGTGACAACATCAAACTCCAATCGTGAACAAGTTAAGTAAAATATTAATCTGTGATTATTTCTGGCAATACTGTGATCTGCCTCTACCAAAGTTACATAAACTCTACTACTCAAGGCTGAGACCTTTTGGCACATTAATCTAAAAATACCACAACTTGCAGGACAGGCTTCTATGTTGAGACATTTGCCCCCAAAAGACATGCTTTTTTTTGTAAGAACCCTCTATTTCTGAAGCTCTCTGTCAACCACATTTGCCATTTGAAAAGGCTACACCAGAGTAAAAAAAAAAAATATTTAAAAAATCAGTGAACATCCCTTCAATTCCACTTGCATCAATCCCATCCTGTTGCGACACTGGGCTCCCCTCAACTTTTTCGGAACCAGATGTCTCATCGAAGCAATGCACTCAAACCAACATAACTGACACTTTCAAAACCAGCACTTTCTTAGTCCATTAGAATGAGAGGGTTTCACTCCTCACTGCCTCACAGCTCTGACCTTTCCAATTCTCTGCCACCAAAGGCTTATAGGATCTGCCAGATCCATCTGCATCTCCACCTGGCCTGCTTTCCCACGCCAAAAGGACGGATCAAATATACGTGTCTGAAAACACATCCCTGCTTTTTCTTCATACCACCCGAGGGGCAACCCCCTCACTGGTTTCAGACGAGAGGAAATGTCCAAGACCACTTCTGCCAAGCCCCGAAATCCTGGGAAATTTCAGCAAAATGAACTTCAGCACCTTGGACAGGACACACAGACAGAAAATTGCCGAAATCAGCTCATTGGCCCCAAAAATGTTGAGCCTGTACATGACCCTCTAGGACACATCTGCGGGCCTGTTTATTTTTAGTATTGACAAATCCTCTTTGAATCACCACGTTTATTCCACCATCCGCCCTGTATTTTGGGAAGAGCTGCCCGCCAGTCTGACAGTGGGAGAAATCGGGGCCACCAGCTCCACATCCAACACCCGTCTGTGGGATCAGCCGCTGCCCCAGTTGTGACTGGATAAGCTTGGCTCAAGCATTCATAAAGCTCAGCTCATCCTTTCCAGGCAAAACAAGACCTGTTGCTGTAGGTGTGCCTGGCTTGCATGTTTCTCTGCTTTCTAGAGGCTCCTCTCCACCTCCTCACCCAAATCTCCAAGAAAAATAAAATTAAAAGGTCTGATTTATTCCCGCTACAGCCACACTTTGGTTGCATAAGTTTTGCTTTAATTTAGCTTTCGTTCTCTCTCACAGTTCTCCTAGTATGTCACTGTTCCCCTCAGGGCTGCCTTGATAAAATCATGATCACCTTGCCAGAGTGGAGCACAGCTCTCCCCAGTTTTCTTTTTTTCACATGAAACCAAGCAGAGTTTTTAATTTGTGCCATTAAAAACTCCAAATGATATAACCAGAGGTGTTCTGTAAGGAGCTCTGAGGTGCATGGTGCCATTAAGATACATACTTAAAATATGTCAGTTCTCACAACAAGTAATACCAGTAATATTCTCGTGATACAGAAGAACGATACATTTCTCCTGCCACCGCAGAAATACCTATTCTAGTTCATTTCTTCCCTTCAAAACCTGCCACTAAATTTCCACTCCAACACATCTGACACGACATAACATTAAACGAACAATTTGCAGAGTATTTCCTCTGTTGTTTGCTCTTTCCGGCACTCCTGGGTGCAGAAGCGAGAAGGAAACCAGACTGATTCTCTGCCAGAACTACCTTTAAACAGCAACATATATATATATATATCGTCTGCTTTTACAGCCCAACACAATCTTTGCTGCCCCAACTTCTCTCTCCTCCAGCCCCAGGTACCTCTGTGCTGCCCTGCTCGGACGGGACGGTCGCGGTGCCGGTGCCGCCGCTCCTCTCGCCTCGAGGGAAAGTTTGGGGAAGGGAAAAATCCCAGGACTACCAATTCCTCCTCCGCGACACGCTCGGAACCGGGCGTCTTTTCAGTTTCTTTATTTTTTTCTTTCCTTTTATTAGTATTTTATTAACGATCAAACAACGAAACAGGAAAAGGTGGGGAAAAAAAAAATAAAAGAAGAAGAAGAGAGAAACTTACATCGGTTTATTTAATTTTTCCTGCCAAACCAAGAGTCCCAGAGCCAGTTCATTGTATCCACAGAGTTTCTGTGCCCCGAGCGGTCCCGTCCCGCGGGAAGGAAGCGCCCTGGTGCCGGGCCCGCCCGCCGCGGAGCGCTCATGGCTCGGAGCCGCCGCGCCGTCTGTGCCGCCGCCGCCGGAGCGGAGCGGAGCCAGCGGAGCCCCGGCCGGGCGGGCGGGCGGGGGGGAGTGGGGAGGGATGGAGGGAGGGAGGGATGGAAGGAGGGAGGGAGGGAGGGAGGGATGGAGGGACGGATGGAGGGAGCGGTGGAGGCGCCGCCCGCCCCGCCGAGCGCAGCCGGGGCGGCCGCGCAGCGCCGCCTGCCGCCGGTGGGCACGGAGAGGGAGGCAGGGAGGGATGGAGGGAGGGAGGGAGGTGGGAGAGGGGAAAGGGTGCGAAACGGCAGAGGGGTAGTGTTTTCGTCTTTGGCAGGAAGGGTGGCAAAAAAAAACACAAAAAAAACCCCAAAAAAACAAAAAAACATAAAACCACCACCACCAACAGCAACAAAAAACAAACAAAAAACCAACCAACAACAAAAACAAAATACAACAAAAAACAACAACAAAAAAAAACACCAACAAACGAACAAACAAAAAAAACCCGGGTGGGGTGAGGAGAGATGGGAATAAAGGAGGGTTAGGGAGGGGAAGGATGGAAAAGGGAAACGGGATGAGGGAGGAATAGAATCATAGACTTTAGTTTGTAAAATAACCCTAAAATCGAGTCCAACCATTAAGGCAGCACAGCCAAGTCCTTCACTAAACAATGTCCTACCAAGTGCTACGCCTACATGCTCTAGGGAGCAAGGTGGGATCAATGTGACAGGGGGGAAAGGTGGGAGGGGGAAGGAGGGGGGATGAAGCTGCAATGGAAGTTGGGGGTTGCCACGGGGGGCTTGGAGAGAGGGTGCAACAGGGCCAAGGATGCACGGGAGAGGAAAGGGACTGGGAAACAGGACAAAGCAAGGGGTCCCTGAGCACACAGAGGAAGGGAGCAGGTGTGAACAGTGTCAAAGCTGGACCCTCTGATCACCCACAGACAACCAAACCCAGCTCCTCCTACAGCTGCCTGTCCCAGTACCTCAGGCCTTAAGGAACAAATACTTGGATTGTACTTACGGGGCAGCAAATCCAGTGAGTGGGAACAGCAGCTTTCACTAAAAATAAGCAGCTCAGCAGTGACTGGGAAGATCATTGGTGGGTGGCTGCAGGTGAAGAGAGGAGTGGCAAGGGTTTGATGGAAACATTGAAGTATTTGGGGTAGTAAAAGTGAAAGAAACTTCTGAAAAACTGCAAAACTCCCTCAAATTATTGAGCAAGGTAAAATAGAATATACAGGGGAGACTGGCATTGTTTTACTGCTTCAGTGATGTGCTGAGAAGTGTCTGTTGCCTCTCTGGGATTGTAACAAACACTCCTGTGAAAGCAGCTCAGGGTTTGGTAGTGATCAGTGAAAGCAAGTGCTGGGAAAGGAGCAGATCATATAGGGAAAAAACTGATGGGGCTGCAGTGGCCCTGGGAAGGTTGTTGGAGAGCAGGTCTCCATTTAAGAACAAGCTCATGCTCAAGGACATTGTAAAGTGAGGGATTCAAAATGTACAAAGATTCAGAATTGGAAAAGCAGGAAATGAAGTGTATCATAGGGAAGAGCTGGGTGAGGAAGAAGAGAGAAGTTCAACCCCTGCACCACCATGTCTCTGCAGGACATCTTTAACTTAACAGCATTTTTTCAGCAGTGCTTAACAGATTTACAACATCATTTTAAGTTCAATCAAGAAAAAGAAGTCACACCAGAGCAAAAGTACTGTGTAGGAATAGTTGCTGAGGTTCCACTACACATCATAGCAGCAGAGCTCCAGTGGAAACCCTCCACACTGAGATGTCCGTGGTCCCCCCACTCCAATGCTCTCAGCACCAGAAACACTCCCAGCTCTTGGGCAGCAGAATCAACATCACTGTGGGAGTGCTCAGACCTGCACAAACCCTGGCCATGGAGATGTGCCCTCCATCACCTCCAAGAGTGGTGTTTCTTCCACCAAAGAACTAAAAAAAAAAAATTAAAAAAAAGATATCATGAGATATCTGGGCTTTTGCAGGGAGGACCTGTAAACCTACTGCTTATTCCTATGGAGGTGAAGTTAATTTAATGGTTGGACTCAATGATCTTAGAGGTCTTTCCCAACTTTAATGAGTCTATGATTCACAGACTGCATCACACTGCTCTCTGTGCTGATTACATATAAAGATGTATATTTGGGGGCTGAATTATATGTTTGAGGCGATTTTTATTTTATTGTTTATATAATATTATATATTATATCCTTGCCTGTGCTTTCATAGACTAGAGTTTGCCTCTGTGGGTTGATGTTACACAGATATTACTGAAAATTTAACTTGAATCAGGAATTTCAGGTGGAAGGAGCCAGGGCAGCTAGAAGTAAATATTAAAATAATTATTTTCCATATTCTCTTCCATATGGTTCTTGCTCTACTCACAATCCATGAATGAAGTTCCTCTGTTCTCCCTTCTTCCTTCAGGGCCACATTAGTTTCAGTCCCAATGTTGAGAGCCAGCAGCATCTTGATATCACAGATTTAGTAGCACAGAGAGGAAGAGGAGGGGAAAGCCCCAAACTTTCACTTAATGTCCCATACACTGATCCTGAATCATTCCTTGCCTCACTTTTACAGTCCCTAAGAGACAATTCTTCTGTAAATATTCCAATCTAGTCCTTCTTTACAGACGAAGAAAACGCTGTTAAACCCTCTTGAAACACCAGGATGACCCATCTGTTTCATGTGTCTTTACAAATGCTGAAATTATTCATAATACTAGAAAATCCTAAATCCTGTGATAATGAAATCAGCTCAGTCTGAACTCAGCTTATAGGGGAAAAAACAAACAAACAAACAAACAAACAACTGAACAATATTTACAAAATAAATAAATCATATTAATAAAAGGTAGGCAGAAGTACAGGAGGGGAAAGATATCTGCCAAATTTCTTCCATATCAGAGGCAGGACTGAGATGGTTCTTCCATTTCCCATCCCCTCAAAAAAGAATTCTTTCCCCCAGTTTTCAAATACATACATGGTATTTGGGTTTTTCTTTTTAAATTGCCTCCCTTTGAGCATCCCTTCAGAAGGTACAGAAATGTAACCCAGGAACACACACTGAAGGCAGCACTTCCCGGATGGGCTCTGGATCTGTGCAGCCCCAAATCACACGGTAATTGGGGAACACCCCTGGCACAGAAGCAGCTCATAATGCAAACACGAACTATAAAGCAGCCATGGTAATTGGAACCCTGTAGACAGGCTGATCAGAGAGAGGAAAATTGATTCAACCTGCACTGCCTTGCCAAAATCTTCCTGAATGTCTGAAAAAGTTCAGGTAGATCAGCTGAATCCCAGATGGAAGTAAGTACCAGGAGAAAAATAAATACTGTGTGGGAGATCAGTTGATGTCACCTTTCACTTCACTTCTCTCCACAAAAAATACCTTTATCTCCCCCCCCGCCCCCGACAAAGCATTCACTGAATTCTTGAAGGGATTGTAGACAGCAATGCTGGTTACAAAGAGCCATTTATACTCCCAAAGATGTTCATAAAACCTTTCTTTAAGCCCATATCTCTACAAGTGTTGGTGCCTTTTAAGCAAACAAAGAAACTGAAAAATCTGCAGTTCTTGAAAGTCTGGGTTTGGAGAAGTTTTAAACAAAAACATATTATTTGGGATTTTTTCTTAAAAAAAAATAAAAAAAAGAAAAGAAAAGAATGCTGCTTTAGGAGCACTTTTCTTGGAGAGCTTCAGCTGGCAAAATGGAACAAAGAAAAAAGTATTTTTCTTCAAATTTGAAAGGTTTCTCCATGCCCTGCCTCCCTGCTAGTGCTCAAGTGGAGTGATTTTGCTTTCCACAGAGCCCAGCTTTTTATAAACCCTTTAACAACCTGGGATAAGTGATGTGAGAAACTCCTTTAGCACGAGGTGCCATGAGCTTGTGTCACACAAAACTCAATTTAGCCAATACCTCCCTCTACTGGGAAAGAAAAATACTGTCATTAGTTTTAATTCTCTTTGAAATTAAGGGAAAGACCAGGGTAAGAAGGGCCTCCGTGTCTGAAGATGATGGGAGCTTTCAGAGCGTGTGGGATGAAGAAAGGGCAATCATCAAACCATTACTCTTTTATTAACCAGGCAAAAGGAATTTGTCCACCTGTATTCACCCCCTTCAGTGAGGACCTCCACAAGCTCCCTTTCCTGATGGTTTCCTGGCCCCACTGCAAGGGAATAAAGCAAACCCCAGGGCTGGGAGCCACCCCACTCCCTCTTTTCCCCCTCTCCTCCATGCTATGGAAAGCACAAGGTTAACCCACGATGCCAAACCCCTGCAGGAACCCCATAACAGGTCACATCAGGGATGATGCTAAAACTTCACTCTATAACCCTGCCAGGGATCTGGGTTTATTCCTTCCTCTGCAACGAGGGCCCTGATTTCTTCTCATCCCCCCACCTCAATTTCAATAAGCAAAGAGACCCTGACATAAACCCAGCTGCTGTGTCAGGATACATCTGTATCAGTCTTCAGCTTCCATCTTTTAATTAAGTGTATCATCCTCATGGAGCATCTCTCATCAAGCATCCATGGGGAAATCCTGTAACGCCTGGATAAATTGCTACATTTGTTCAATCAGACTCAAAGATATAATCCTAAAGTGAGCTAATCTAATTTAATGGGGGGAAAAAAAATTACAGGCAGGCAGTGCCTCTGTCAACGACTGTGTCCAAGTGTGAAGAAATCATTCAGTGCTCTGATAGACATAACAGCTCACATCATTAAAGCAAAATTAATTTTCATCTCCCTGAAACGGCTCACCCCTCAATCCATTCAAAATTAGGCCACTTTATGTCAAACCAGAAGACAGCTGTGTTTTAATTTAGAAGGCAAAGAAGGTTATGCTGGCCTGGGCTGAATTATGACCCATTACCATGCTTTTGCCACCTGTGGACAGCACAAATATTTGGTGATTAGGCAGTTCAGAGAGCAGAGAAACACATCTTCACTAAGAGGGGAAAGCATTTACATGGGGCTTAGTGATTAGCAGTGTCAAAGGTAGAGCTTGAGCTTCCAGCAAAGCTTCTTGTCCTTTTTGGAGGAAGCAATCAAAGTTAGCCAAGGCACCCCCCATTTTTCTAGGTTGGGCAAACCTTCATGCAAAGTGCTGGTCACTGTTTGAGCCTTTGCAAAGTGTAAAGTAACATATATATATTCCCTACTTAAACCAACTCATGACCCCAAAATTCCTTTACCCTTTAACCCCTCCAGCAGACGTCACTGTCTTCTTTCTGTTCAGAGGCTCTGAGGGATAAAAAGGCTTAGCCAATGGAGGGAAACAAGAGAGCTCAAAGGTGCAACTGGACCTTGGATGCCCCAGGGAGAGGTTTTAAGGAGGGTGAAATCTGCCAAGTTGCATGGAAGGTTGGGCTGTGACTTCCACAGGGAAGTACTTCAAAGTAGAACAGTGAAATATTAAGAATTTTTACAAAACATTTCCAAATCAAAACTAAAAAAAAAAGAAAAAAAGAAAAAAATTCTCTCTCTGAGAAAGCTGATTGATTAGTTTCAGTCAAACACTACCTACAGTTAAAAATAAGCCTTGAGGAGCATCTTTGAGGCAAAGCTAACAAGAAATTTCCCACAAAGACTGCAGGAAAATTCCAAGTGAAAATTTTCTGCATCTAGTAACCTGATCCCTCTTCTTTCTTTCATTGCAGTCCATCATGCCCTCCCTCTTCCATTTTAACACTAATGAAAGGCAAACTTCCTTCCGCTACATTTACTTAACATTTTACATGAATCATGAGCCATTTCCTTTTTATTTTTTTAATTTGAATTTCCTAATTAATTGTAATGCCTATTAGTTTGTATTCAAACTCTGCCATTTCAGCTTCTGGGAAGTGCTTGGGGTAGAAGGAACCAGTGTAACTAAGCAATAATGACCACAATGTCTTTAAGCACAGAAATAATCCTCTGGACTTCCTTGGACTGCTCTAGGCCTATTGTTGCTCACATAGGTCAGATCTCAGGGAAATTGTGGTTACAAGTGGTTAAGTGACTCAGAATTTCTGATAGAAGCTTGACAAATCTGGGGCAAATTAAACTGGACTGTTCTCCTGTTCCTTTTCTTTTCCTCTTTTCTCTAAGGTTTCCACATGAGCTTTGTCTTCAGTACCCTTTCTCTGCTGCTTCTCACTGACCTTTTCATCCTTCTATTATGTTGCAAATCCAGGGGTTGTAGTCTACTCACAGCTTTGACTACTCATGTTGCTTTATTTTTAAGAGTCTCCAGTCCAGCAGATGACCTCTTTCTGGTCATTTTTTCCTAATTTACCTGCTCCTCCATCCATTTCCAAACCAAGTCTACTGCAACAGCACAAACATGTGACAAAAGAATATTTTCTTCTGAAAAGAGGAAATCATGATTGTGCTAGGGGGGATGACCATGCTGGGTCAGCAGTTGGACTCTATGACCTTAGAGGTCTTGTTCAACGTAAATGATTCTGTGGTTCTATGATTGAATTCAGAAACTGGATGAAGGGACTGGAGCATCTCTCTTACAAGGACAGGCTGAGGGAGCTGGGCTTATTCAGGCTCAAAGAGATAACACCTCATTAATGTATACCAATAATCAAAGGAAGGGTGTCAAGAGGATGGAGCCAGACTCTTCTTGGTAGTGCCAAGAGACACCTTCTTGTGCAAATCTCCACCTTTGAGTGAATGCTACACAACAAGAAATAATTACTAAATACATACATGTCATAGTTTAAACCCAGACAGCAGCTAAGTGCTACACAGTGCTCACTCACTCCCCCAACCATTGGCATCAGGAAGAGAAGCAGAAGAATAAAAGTGAGAAAGCTTACGGGTTGAAATGAAGAGAGTTTATTAGGGAAAATGAAAACCACACACACAGTGCAAAACAAGGAATTCCCTGAACATTTCCTATGGGCAGGTAGGTGTTCAGCCACCTCCAGGAAAGCAGGACTCCTCCACAAATAACAGTGACTTGGAAAGGTAAATTCCATCCAAATGTCCTCCATTTCTTTCTTCTTCCCTCAACTTTGTACACTCCACATGATGTCACATGGCCAGGATATCCCTTTGGTCAGCTGGGATCAGCTATCGTACCTGTGTCTTCTCCCAACCTTCCATGTACCTCTGGACACCTCACCAGCATAGGAGTATGAGAAGCAGAAAAGGCCTTGGCTCTGAACAAGCTGCTCAGCAACAGCAAAAATGTCTGTATTAGCAGCCCCATGTCCAGCACAAACCCAAAACATAGACCTATACTAGTTCCTGTAAAGGAAATTAACTCTACCCCAGCAGCACCCACCATGTTCCACCTTGTATTCCATACCATTTGTGTTGTGGTGAGGTCACAGGCTACCCAGCACCTCATTAACCACCACCTCCCTTCCATCCTTTGATACGATGCACAGACATCACTCCCTTACTCTGCACCACAAAGTCCTCTGTGGTCTATTAGTCCATGACTTCGGGCTCCATCAGTTATGGTGGCAACTCAGGACTGGAGAGACAGTGTGTTGCATTGAGTTACTGGGCACCAAAGGCCAGGTTGGGTCCAGTCACTCCACTCTTGCATTGCTCCTTTCAATGCCTTTTCTCCATTAGTTCATGTGGGTCCTATTTTAGCATTCCCTGTAACATACAGCTCAAATAATGGCTTACAACAATTTGAAGGCCATTACAATCTCTATCCCTGGTCCTTTCAGGCCAGGTTATAGGGTTTAACACTGCAATGAACTCCACCCCTCATCCCCAGCCTGGTCAACAACAACAGGTTCCTGTTAAGAGTCCACATAATGGTCCTCCACTGCTGGAGGCACAGCTGCCTCATCATCACTTTCACCACAGGTTTCAGGGGCAACTCTGCTTCCCCTGCTCCAGCATGTGGTTCCACCCATGGGAAACAGTTCTCTGCAAACTTCTCCAATGTGAGTCCTTCCCACAGGCTGCAATTCATCACAAACTGCTCCAGCATAAGCCCTTCACAGGATCACAGTCTCCTTTGGGAATCAACCTGCTCCAGCATGAGGTCCTCTGTGGGCTGCAGGTGGATATCTGCTCCCTCATGGACTCATCCACAGCTCACAGTCCCTTTGACTGGAGTTCACACTGGAGTTCCAGCCTGTCCAGTTCATCAGTGGTGCTCTGGCCATTTGCCAGCCCAGGCACATCACTATGGATATTACCAAAATGCTCCCTGGCACAGCAGAGTGAGGTGATCAGCACTACAGAAAGCAGCAAAAGCAAAAAGCAGCCACTAACGAGCACTAGACTAATACAGCCAGGCAAATGAGCCTGCCAATTAATATCTGGCTGGCAATAACAGCTATTAAACCGACCTAGCACATTTCAGTCAAATCTCTCATTATCTCTAACCCTTCCAGCCCCACACTGTGCACCAAAAAAGTCTGGTGTGGTTTAATCCCAGACAGCAATTAAACACCAGGCAGCCACTCACTCACTTCCCCACCAGCAGGGTCAGGGAGAGAAGCAGAAGAGAAAAAGTGAGAAAACCCACGGGTGGAGACAAAGATAGTTTAAAAGATAAAACAAAAGCCACACCCACAAACAAGGGAAAACAAGGAATTCATTCAACACTTCCCATGGACAGGTGGGTCTTCAGCCATTTCAGCTCCATCACACATAATAGTGACGTGGGAAGACAAACATCATCACTCCAGACATCCTCCCTGCTTCTTCCCTCCCCTTTGTATGCTGAGCAGGATGTCATGTGGGTGAAATATCCCCATGGTCAGATAGAGTCAGCTCTCCAGGCTGTGTCTCCTCGCAACTTCTCATGCACCCCCAGTCCCCTCACCAGTGGGGCAGTACAGGAAGCAGAAAAGGCCTTCATGCTGTGCAAGTGCTGCTCAGCAACAGCAAAAATATCGCTGTTTTATTAACACTGAGTTCAGTACAAATCTAAATCTTGGTCCCATAGTAGTTACTGTGAAGAAAATTACCTCCAACCAAGCCAAAACCAGAACAATGCACAAGCTACATCTTTTGCCTGAAGAAGACTCAAGCACTGACCACCACATTCCTTTAGGATTTCTCTTTTCTCTTTTTTTCTATTTCTTTTCTTGGTCTGTTTGCCAGCAGCTTGCAAATTTCCCTCCACCCACCACACTTACTTCCACTTCCATTTTTATACTTCTAACAGGTCCCACCACCAGTTTCCTCCCTTATCTTCATTTCTGCAGAAAGCAGTTTTAGACCAAGCTAGATCTAAGACAAAGTCAGAACCCCTACAAGGAGATCCTCCAGCATAAATAACCTGTAACACTAATGAAATCAATGAGCCAGAACCTTCCAGGAACAAGAGAGAGCAGGATGAGTAGAGCATTCAACCAGGACCTGGCAGCTAATGCAGCAGGCTAGATTGCCTCCTGAGAAGAGTTAGAGTGAAGTCACTGAGTTCTCCAAGCATCCAAAAATTCAGCTGTTAAAAATGGAGATATCTTTCAAATATTTCTGGTTTACCTCTTTAAAGAAGGTTTTGTACAAACCTGTAGCTACTCAAGGCCATCAGCTTTTCATATTTCATCCTTAGTGCAATATTTTGCCTCTGATAAATGGAGCCCCTAAGAACCACATGCCCTTGACTGGAAGTCTCACATTAAAGCACATCAATGCACACACTGAGCCATTGCATTTTGCTTTCCTAGTTGACCCCTCTGAGTGCAAGGTCAGACCCTGGCTGGATATTGAATGTTCTCCTCAGCACCAAGCAAAGTCTGGCTTTTTTCCTCTTTGCAATGTTTGAGAGCTCTTTCAGAGTTTTTTTTAAATTTTATTTATTCTTTCATCTAGTTTCAAGCATTGATTTGGGAGTGACTTTAAATGGAGCAGGCCTGGGGCATCTGCCAGGCTTTTGAAGGGAAGTGCTGTATTCAAGACAAACACAGCCAATAACACAAAATCCTGACAATTGACCTGGGTCTCTGAAAGAGTTGGAAGGCTTCAGGAGCTGCTCCTCCTTGTGGGCACTGGGGAGTCCAACATCAGGAATGGATGCTGGAGAAGCTCTTCCCATCACCTGTCACTCATCGTATTTTGCTTTCTCCAACTGATTTTCACATCTTAGCCCTTTCTATACTTGCATTCATATTAAAAGAAAAAAATGACAAAAGCTAGTTTTCACAGATTGGTTAAAGTAAAGAAAAAGTCGAAGAGCCACAAACTTCAGAAAGCTGTGAGAGTTTGCCCCATTTTCTCATGCAAATAGGGTCACCATTTTACTACTTTTGTACAACACAAGGATAAAGGTAAATCACTCATGTCAGTCCCACCCCAGAAACATACCATAACTCTAAAGTAGTCTCCTTTCACACCTCAGAGTATCCAAGACACAGACACATGCAACAATGAAACCCAGCCCATAAAACAGGCAAGCAAATGCAGTCATTCCTTCAGGAGAAAAAAAAAAGTAATCCAAGTAGAATGAACTCTCCAAGTACACATACATGGAAAGCCTGGCTGGAACAACAGTTCCAGCAAAAACTTCTCTAAAAAGCAAAGCAAATACACCTATAGCTGCACTATGACTTCATTAGGTATAGTTTGGGTTGATAGGTCCAGCCTATAAACAAGCCCCAAAGCTGCTCCCACTTCCCCTATGCCTTATATATAGTTTGTCCCTGATTGTTTACCCCTTGCAGCTGTCTTCTGATGTCTGAACATGTTAACTCTTTCTCTTTGCCACATCCAATGAAGCTCCTGGCTGTTGGTTCCTGCACTTCAGCTCCGAGGAGATGATAACTGGCTGCATACCATTATGGCTATAATGACCACAGCAAACCTCAGCTGCTCTATTGGTTTATCAGATACAGGAAGGTGTTGACAAGGGCCAAAAGATATCTTGATTGTTGAGAAAAGGCCTATGTGAGAGGCTTTAAAAGCTCCTTCCACTCACATTAAAACAATAAATACAGAGGTGATAGTGAATAATATTTTCATTGAAGGCACTAAATAAATTTTTAATGTAGCAGAATGTGTGAGAAGCACTGAAGTCAAGGTAATTTAAAAAAAGATGTAACTTTGTGATTTTAAGTGTAAGGTTGATTAACTGAGAAACAAATTAGCAGGTGGCAGATATTCTCCTTGATGTCTTCAGGTCAAGAGCTGTAACCCCAGTGGAACAAATTACTCCGGTCAAATGCAGCCAGACCCACCTTTAACTGGCAGCATTTAGACCTGCCTTGCCAGTTCCTTTCAGTGCCAACATGACATAGTTGTAATAGAGTAATCTGCACTAAGATCACTCAGTTGGTTTGTCCTCATGCTACCCAAAAGCAGACCCTCTGGATGTACTTTTTAAGTCATCTCACACAAATCTTAGTGCTGCACTTCTCCAACAAGCTTTTGCAGCTCTTTGCAATTATATGAAGGCTTTCCGTGTCCATGAGTGTGCCAGCCTGCTCTGCTGCACCCTACACCCTTCTGCAAGTGTCCCTTGCCTTTGTGTCAGGAAAATATCTTTCCACTCTGTGATATTACTGTCCCAGCACATAGGAATTACCAGTTAGGGACCATCTCAGTAGACTGGATGAAATGAGGAAACACATATTGGAGGATTGGACTTTGCTATTCTGGAGAAAGTTGTGCTTCCAGACCAAAAGACTACAGATGAAAAATTTTCCAGATACATTTTCCAGCTTTACTCTGTGCGAGAGGCCAGGCCCATAGCCATGGGATCACGACAAGATTCCAGAGGGGAAACTCACCACAGGGAAGCTATAAACTGCACCCTCCTATAGACTTTAGAGAAGGGTGGATGGTGCAAACTCTATTCAAAATAAAAACTGCTCAGTACTCTGACACAAACCTGTAGGGGAAAACGGGACGGACCACTCCACACGAAACACGGGATAAGGTGGAATGGCCGTTTATTCAACAGGGTAAAAGTGTTTTATAGGGGCTAGCTAGAAGGGGCTAGAAACTAGGCGTGGTTCAGGGAGGAGATTAACAGGTCTGTGACAATAAAGGGAAAAAAGGGTGGGCTACAACAAATAAGGAGAGGTATAGGAGGG
>JAWWEE010000074.1:4389571-4499378 GCA_035221455.1 Xenops minutus | reverse complement strand
ACTGTGCCAAGGGCTAGCCAGTAAGGAGAAGGGAAAAATGGCAACCAATCAAAGGGTAGTAACTGGGGGAAAACCAAACCAATAGGAACATCTGAACAATTAAAAAAGTAAAAATAATTAATCTTATTCTAATACATTTAACATGAACTACTCTATTTTCACTTATAAAACCGGGAATAACTTGTCAGATAATGAGGTATTTAATTGTTCCTGTCTTTGTTTTTGCTTTTATTCTCATTCTTCTTTTTCCAGTCCCAGTAGTCCTCTGACCGTACTCCCACAGTACTCTGGTTTAACCCTCAGTGACATTTATTCTCCTCTCAAGAGCGGTCACATCTCTCAACTTTCAGAATTAAGCTAGCCAAGATTCCAGGTTTCTTTCTAAAGACTTTATAATTTCCCATCTGTTGTAGAAACCCTTTAATTCTTCTTTAGTTCATGTGGGTCTTTCTTGGGCATCACGTTCCAGTGTGTGCGTGTGCTTTTCCAGTGCCTGCTCATTCCATCAACACAACCTGCCACCCAAGGGCTGTGTCTCAGCTGACAGATTTTCACTTGCATTTCTCTCTTTCATGTTTTCATCGTGTTACACATCCCAACTGTTCTGTTTCAGTAAGTGATCCAGGTGTTCACAGTGCTCTGCTGTTTTCTTCACCTGGAAATAAATGTCCCCATTTGGCTCCCTGTAGAGCACTTTGTCCACTGCCATATTACATCCTCTCAGAACACAAGGGGATAAGATCTAACACATTTTTCTTTCTTAGTAAATAGATTTCAAAACCCTTTCATTCAGTTTTCCACTTTCTTTCAAATCTTTCATTATTTCCCCTCCAAACTATGTTCCTCAGCCCTGCAATATGCTTAATTGAGATTAGCAAGTCTATGATTGCTTCACTTGCTTGTTACCTCCTTTTCAAGTACAAATATTATATTTAGGCTGGATTTTGTGGATTTTTTTTCTCTTCTGCTACCTTTCCTGATTTGACAGGTTCTCACAAAATCCTTGTGAGGGATCTGCAGGTCCATGTGTCAGTTCTCAACAGGATTTTTCAAAAGTGGTTATTCTGGACTCCAGCTCCATTATTTAATTCCCTTCTATGTCCACCTATGGATATACTTGCATTTCCATTCAAATTTTTTTGTTATTAGCCAAGGAAAATACAATCCCACATTGTCTATAGTCTTCATTGAAAGGGAAGGATATTTCTTACCTGATATTTTATGGAGAGAGAGAAACTTTAAATCTGCCCAAAACCTCATCCCTGCTCCATTTTAAACCAAACTCACATCATCTTTACTTTTTCTTCTTCTTTCTCTTATAGCAAATAATTTGTTTCATCTTTCTATTTATGGTCTAATTCTCTTTTATTATGGAAATTTCTCTCTCACTTGTTTTCTGATATTTAAACAGCAGATTTCTTTTAGCACAACCCTTCTCTCACTCCCTCTAAGCTGCCTGTTTACTGCTAATACTCCTTCTTCAAGTAGTTATTTATCTGTTTAGGTTTCAGTCTCTATACATGAGACAGAGACCCATTTTTTTGTTTGTTTGGGTTTTTTTGCACTTTAAATATGTCATTTTGATCGAAAACCACTAGGAGGAAGCATTCAACAAGTTTCACTGTCCAGATGCAGATCCCAGTCAATTTTATTAAATTCAAATACTTTTGAGCAGGAATAAAAGGGCCTGCCAAGTCACAAATCTCCTTGAAAGTGTTGTGGAACATAATCCATTGAAGGAATGTGTAATTATTCACCTTCCAGACAAACTGGCTCCTTTGCTCCTGCTAAAACAGTTTCATGACTCCATCCTGTGAAGAACAGAATCCACTTCTAACTTCTAGCTTAACTTTCACCTTGACCGTTCTATTTGTCTTTTAAACCTTTTTCTCCCTCATATTTTCCCACCTGCTTTGTTTACTGAGAGCCACAATGCATCCTCTCATCTGTTACTTCTAGGCTGAACAAATGAAACTTGAATCTCTTTTCATACCACAGATTACTATTTATCCTAATTTTGTTTCTCTGCTCTTGATCCTGTTTTAATTCACAGCTGTTGAATGGCCAAGGTTTCTGGCAAATGGGGGGAAAAATGTCTCCTTTCTTTCAAGTGCAGTTGGAGTTTCACATCATGCAGCTCTCCCGATTTGCCCAAGAGCTGAGAAACAGTATATATTATCCACATGGTCCCATTAATGATAGTCTCAGTGGTAGAAACAGTCTAGCCTATGATAGAATGAAGAAAATAGCTTTTTATTCATTAGTTCCATTAAGTCCTTTCCACCCTACCCCCTCTCCCCCAACCCTTTAATTCTTTTGACTGGTTTGCAAATATTCAAGGTTTTTCCATTACTTTGAATTTCTGTGTAAAACACGTAAAACATAGGTGGTGAAATGAAGTCCACTACAGAGAGGTATCTATGTTCTGGAAATCTCATGCTCTTCATTGGTATATTCATTGTTCTACATCGATATCAAAGGAACAAACAGAAATATCATGTTGTTGAGCTTGTGGATTCCAAAGGCGCAGAGCTGTTGACTTCTCTGGTGTAACTCATATTCACTGTGCATCTACCTTAAAATCTGAGGAAGTATTCATCAAAACTAATTAAAGATGTTACAATGTCAGGAATGACTACAAGGTAAGGGAATACCACAGAAGAAATTAAAAGGTATTATAAATATTATTTATTTGCATCAGTCTTCAGACAATATTAACTGAAAACAAAGTGTTGTTAATAGGTGCAATTTACCATTCATAGTAAAAAGAGAATTTCTGTCCAAAAATCTCACAATCTGAAGAGGTGAAAAAGACAGAAGAAGGTGACATATGACAAGACATATAACTGCTACAGTAGAGAAGTGGTGTTGAAGAGAGAAGACAACTTGCTGCAGGCTGTGAGCAAAGTGCACAGCATGTCCCACTCAATCACAAAACCCAGATTCTTTTCTGGCTGAAATCAGTGTGGAGGGAAAAGTTCACCCAAGCCTTGCCAGAACCTGCCAAACCCAACAGGCACCACCCAGCTACAACCTTGTGACTAAGAAAAGTAAAAAGCATCTTACACTACTGTGTTTAAAGTTTAAGTAAGAAATTAAAATGACAGGGGCAACTTATGACTATGCCTATTGCACAGCAAAGGAAAACACAGCAGTTCTTGGACAGCCAAGTGCATCAGCTGGAAGCATCTCCAAAGTCCAAGTGCAAAGGACTAAACACCAAGCACTGTTCGGGCATGTGTTTTTCTGAGAAGCCTAAGCTGTAAAGACATGAAGATAAAGGACTTTTTAAGGAAAATGAGGTGAGATGAGAGCCCATGAGAAGTGGGAGACCATCTGCACATGTAGTTCCATGAGAAGTAAAATTTATGATTGCATCCTTAGTCTCATGTTAACCCCAGACCCAAATGCTTCGGCACAGTTTTCTTAATTGCCCACATTTCTCATACTGTGGTTGCTTCTAATCTTTGCAGGAGAGAGAAAGCGGGTTCTTCCATCAGAGATGCAAAATCAGAAAGGGGAAAGGCTCCTACCTCCGATGGGACACATCTGCCTTAGGTCCAGGCCTCATTCCCTGGCCATGGATGATGCTCACCACCATGAACAAGGACAGCTCTGACGGGTCCCATGTGGAGCTCCCCAGCCTGGGTTTGTGGTGTCTATGGGAGTGGCTGAAGGGATGCTACCAATTTCCAGCCAGTGGAAATGCTCATTTGTGCCTCTCTATCACATTATCAGAGCTCAACTTGAACACCAAACTTATCCATTAGGTGAAGTTATGCACTAAATACAATTTGTTATGGGGTGACTGATGGACACACAGCATAGCTGCCTTCACCTCACTGCCAGAGGATACCACATTAAAAAAAGTAATCCTCACAGACAAAACATAAAACAAGGTTTTGCTCTGCTCAGTACAACTTCTGTAATACTAAGAGTTGTATTTATTATGTCATTAAACTTCAGTAACACAACTACAATAACACACATGCCATGATTTATTCTGTAAATCAATCACATGGGAAGAAGTCCATTACACTGTGGCTTATCTGTGGATCATGCAGGGTCTATGGGGCACATCTGTCCCCAGACATTAAAAAAAAAAAAAAAAAATTAAAAAAATCAGCAGCCAATTGCTAAACAGTGTTATAGTGATAGTATCAGTTAGGAATGGAATAAGAGTAAATTTTAGCTCCTTTCCATTCCTTAATTTATATGACATTGACCTTCATTTTCTGTTCTCCAGTAGATCCATTGGTGCTTGGACTTTTCTCTGCTTCTGGCACCAGGGAAATGTCAGCAGAGGTCACCTATCACTGCTATGAACACGCTGCAGCACTCGGGTACTGTGGGACCTGCTTTGCAGTGGGATGCCCTTGATCCAACAGATCCAAAACCTTTCTCCAAATGTGTAAATACTGAAGAAAAGTGGACACAGCAGAGCCAAAGGCCATGATTCACCAGCTACCACAGTTAACTGATCACCACCAACAGACTTCTTTTCACAGGGAGGCTGCTTCAGCTGACATTTATTTACAACATCATCTTCTGTGAACATTTAAAAAATACTCTTAACGACTTTGTCATCAGTGAACTATTTAATGTCTGGAGATTTCTGATTACCTGTTATTTCTCCATTCTCAACCACAAGATCACCACTACTCTCTCTTGTGACACTGTCATATGATGGAGGAATGGATATTGAGGACAAAGTTTCAGACTTGTCAAGACTCCTACCATAGTTTGCAGCCATCAGAGATGCAATAAGTCCCTCATTCTCTGGAGCAGCCTGTCCCAGAGTGCCAGTACTGCAAGTTCTGTGATGGTACAGGTAGGAAGCCTGTTTTAAGGAGCGCAGGAGCAGGTGACTCCTGTAGGCACGCTGGATGACCGTGGCAGACGCTTCCTCTTGCCTGTGTCTGAGCGTGGTAGATATTGGCTCATAGGATTGTTTTGATGGGTTGGCTGCCATGAATTTCTCCTCCATTTGTACTTTTAGAGTATCCATCTCCCCAGAATCTCCCAATACCCTCTTGGTAAAAGCAAACAAGATATCCAAGCAGTGTATCTTGTCCCCACTGACCACAGGCAGGTCCATTGCAATGAGTTCAACTTTGTTTGGTTTCGGTATGCGTAAAGGTTCAGCCAGAGCATCCGCAAAGTCTGAAAGTGCAGAGAAAGTTATAAACTGAGTTGCCTCAGGATCAAACTTCTCCCAGATTTCATAAAAGATGTCAAAGTCATCTTCCCCTAAAGGCTCTGTGCTTTCCTCAGTAGCAACATTGAAGTTCTCCAGAATAACAGCTATATACATGTTTACAACAATAAGAAACGATATAATGATGTAACTCACAAAATAAATAATACCTATGGCAGGTTTACCACATTCGCCTATGGTACCATTTATGGTTGGATCACAAAATGGTGGCCCAGTGTTTAAAATAGGACTGAGAAGACCATCCCAGCCCGCTGACGTTGTGATTTCAAAGAGACAGAGCATGCTGTTAGCAAAGGTTTGGAAGTTGAACATGTCATCAATGCCATCGTCCATCTTCACATAGGCAAAGTTAGCCATGCCAAAAATGGCATAGATGAACATGACCAGAAAAAGCAAGAGGCCAATGTTGAAGAGAGCAGGCAGGGACATCATTAAGGCAAAAAGCAGAGTTCGAATTCCTTTGGCAGCCCGGATGAGTCTCAGAATTCGTCCAATCCGAGCCAAACGAAGGACCCTGAAGAGTGTGGGTGGTAAGAAATGTTCAAATTGTTTGCCGACACTGGAAAGCAGTAAGGCTAAAATGGAAAGGACAACAACTGGTTAAAATATTACATTTCTGCTTAACTAGTAAGTAGGATGAAGTGACAATACCTGCACTGTTGGAAAACACCTGATGTTTGTGTGTGCTAAGACCCTACAAGAAAAACCTTAAACAGAAACTGAGTTAAAAAAATAGTTGTAGAAATCAGCAATTATAGACTACATTCTTCAGCCATCAGAAGACAGTAGCTGAACTAAGGATGGTAAGCATCTTTCTATGCACGACTTAAAATACAGCAGTTGACACTTGATGATCATGGTTTTCTTTGACACTGGTTCCATGATTGCTGCAGCAGGTGCAGGTTATGTTCTTACCTTCTATATTTGATTTCCAATACTGACACTACAAAGCTGAACTAAGAAAACAAGAAAACAGTGTCACGGTCATCATTTAGATAATATAGACTAGATATGTATAAGCAAACAGAAGTTGTGCATGCCACTCTACACCAGCTTTTAGTTCGTTCAGGGACATAGCTACACATGGATGTTACTTTTTCTTTGTTTGAATGAAAAAAAAATACATCTAGTAACAGTAGAAGAGGTTTGATTTTTGTAGGTTTAGCTGGTTTGGACACATTTTTCTGGTTTTACAGTCCAGGAACTTAATTTCTCAAGGAAGACCTGTAGTCTTATTGGAATTTTACTTACCTAAAGCATAAGTTATACTGAAGAAATCAAGTATTTTTCTTCCCCTAAATATTTTCTGCTACTTGGCAATACTGGCTCTAAGAACAGTTCAAATGGCAGAAAGCTCAAATTGGCAGAAGAGCTCTTTACCCCATGCTTGCATTGCAATCCTTCTAATAAAATCTAATTAATTTGTGATCATCTTTTCTATCCTGTTACACAGTGTGAACCTTTACTTTCAATTGGCATTGCCCGAGTTTACAGAAACTGAATTCTGTAGTCTATAATTTAGCTCCAGTCTTCCTATTTTCTATATATTTCAGTTGCCTGTCACAAATACAGATGATAAAGCCTAAAAATTTTATCTGATTGAAGATTTCTTAGTTGGCACTAAATCTTTGACAATGGAATTATCACATCATGTGATACTATTATGATGGGTTACTCTATCGATCTTTCAGACTTGGAGAATAACAACCTAAAGAACCATTATGAGAGATTTAATGTAAGAGTTGCCTTATATATATATGTTAAAAATAGGTGGATTTAGTTATTTATTTTCCTTAAGACTTTGTGTTACGACATACATTTCAATGTCCATTTGAAGTTGGTAAATTTTACCTATTTTTCTCTGTAAATAATAATAATTGATTTAGAAAAGAATTTGCCAAACAATTTTACTTACCAACAAGTGACATAATCACAACAACTAAATCAAATATGTTCCAGGCATTTGAGAAATAGTACTGCCTCAGAGCCAGCAATTTCAGTACACACTCTGCAGTAAAGATGGCAACGAAGACTATATTGATTTTGCGCAGGACTTCCGTCTTTGTCTCACTTTGCTCAGAGGTTTCCACCATCATCACAATCATGTTAAGGCAGATGAGAACCATGATGACAGCATCAAAGGTTTGGCATGTTACAATGTTGAAAAGGAACCCTTGGTATCTGTTCTGGAGGAACAAAACCACATTTGACATCAGTTATGAAAGCAGAGAGCACTCATCTGTACATGTTTCCTACAGCTGTGATTTGTACGTAGCAAAGTCACTCCATTACAGTGAAGTCAGAGAAATTTGAGAAAGGCAGAATATAAAAATGGCATTAAAAATCCCTTCTCATCCTGAAGCTTAATCAGTTCCAAGGTGAATGTAAAACCTAACAATATTTATGGAGAGAACTTAATAAATATTTAACCTGAGAAATAATTCAGTCAAGTTTTTGGTGTGAAATTGACTTTATAGCATGGTGTGGGTATCAATGTAAAGACAGTATAAGTAATTTATATACAGTATATGAACATGTGTACTTTTCGGTGAATTAAAATGCACTTTTGCAATGCATTTTCATCTTGAAGAATTCAGCCTTACCAGTGGTCTCGGAATGGGTTTTTGAGGTTTCTTAGATCCCAACTTTTTCATTGCATTGTAGTATTTTTTCTGTTCTTCTGTCATAAAGATATCTTCCCCACCTAAGTATACAAAGAAGTGTCACTGTTATTTGGTGAGAAAGCAGCATTATTGTAGTCACAAAAGCAAAAATTCTGGAAACTGGCATTCCTTCCTTTTTCACATCTTGCTGATACTGGCCTTTTTCATGACATGTAACTGTGTCCAAAAAAATCAGAGTGGCACAAACCAGACATGCACTGCGCAGAAGTCCTGGAGTGAAACTCAGCTCACTCAAAAAGCATGAAAACAAAGGATCTACTGAAAAACCTGGACAGGAACAAATCTTTCCCTGGCTTTTCACATCCTGGGCTTGTGGAATATCCAAAACAGTCACCAGAGCACCATCAGAGTACCAGACTACTTCCTAAATAATGAGTCTCCTGTCTCCTTTCCCAAAAAGGGGCAAAATTTTAAGAGGCTTCAGTATGTTTGGGGAAGATCTAGGTGTTCAGGTTATATAGGAAAAGAAATGAGGAAGAAACTCACCCTGAGTGTTATTTCTGGTACCTCAGTTACTAATGCTCTGATAAATGCCAATAGAAGTTTTAGATTGTATGTTTAGGACCTTGTTCTCTAAAGATCAAAGCGCAGCCAATATACTTATCTTTTTCTTTTGTTGGTTGAAGTTGTCAATAATAACACCAACAAAGAGGTTAAGGGTAAAGAAAGATCCAAAGATGATGAAGTTCACAAAGTAGAGATACATATACAGACTGTGCTCCATTCGTGGCTGGTCCTCTTTCTGCAAGAATAAGAAGCAACTTGAAAAATAACCAATAACAACATGGGCCTCATTCAAAATAATCTTCATATTGCAGATCCTCTCACAAATTGATTGCAGAAGGAACTATGATTTACAGCCTTACTGCTAATTCTGATGAAACTGGTACAATTTAAAACTACCAATAGTGCATAACACCAAATTTTATTTGTATATGATAGTTTTGAGAGGGCAGGAAAGTAACAAACTTGCTGTGACTACAAGATGAATGAGAATTCTAGGACCTCATAGGGACATTATTGCTCAGATGCTGATTACTATCCTTTTTGAATTAAACCTTGAACCTTACGAAATGATAGACCAAGCAAACCAACTGAGACATAACTAACCAGAAAATACACCTGGAAATAATAGTACTACAAAGTATTTATGCTATGAAAACTTGCTAACTGGATTTCTTTTACAATGTTTGTTTACTGGCTAAAACATTGCAGAACATGAAAATTTCATTAATGCTGAGAATGAAAATATTTCTGCAGAAAAAATTGTAGAGCATGACTTAGTCTTTGACTAAGAGTGAATGAGATTTACTTTATTTTTTCCTTTTTTTTCCACAAAAACTGATTGTTGTGGGATTTGTTCTTTTTTTCTTTCCAAACCTCATTTAAAATTCCCCCATTTGCAATTGATTGAGGCTCTACTAAAATCAATAGAACCAGTTAATGAATTGAACAATCTTGACATAACTTTCACAAACATTTCAGAACCACCAGTTCAGTTTCTTCCAATAGGAATAGGTGCTGTAAATGGCTCAGTACTTGAAAAATTAAGCAAACTATTTAAAAGTCAAATTCTAAGCTCTTGCCATTAAAAATCTCGGTCCAGATATGTTGCTGGTGTTTTTTTTCTTTCTTAGCAAAAACTTATGTAGTGGTTATTATGAATAAAAACAAAACCAAAAGAAAAATAAATTTTCAAATTAAGCACAAAGGGCAAAAAACCATTGAAACATGTACATAAAAACATTTTAATATATGGTTGCTTCCAAAATTCTTTGATTCCTTTGAACTCATGATGAAATTAAGAAAGACTCTTAATTTCAAAACTTTGCCTCCAAGGACACATCACTTTGGTCTGTATAACATTGGGTGATACTTCTGAGAAGACAAAAAAATGTGTCAGGCTATAAACAGTAGGCAAACTAGTATTAGTGATGCCAAGAATGTATTTTAAATGTTTGCTTAACCACAATAGCTCAATTCTTGAGGAAGTTTGTGTTTCTGTTTAGAAGTGGACTGCAAATCCTTTTACTGCAAAACATTCAGGTTTACTCCCAGCTGGAGTTTCATAAAAAGTGGATGAATTTAGGTGCCAACAAACTCTCAGCTCCCCTCTCCCTGATAGATACCCAGGTATTAGTAGAGACAGCGTATCATAAAGTGGTGCTGACCCAGGGTGAGCTGAAATGCTCCCTGGATCCCTCTGGGCACATCAACTAGATCTCCATTTACTACAGAGGGCACTTGGAGCTGAACTCACGTGGAGACCTTACAAAGTAACTGCATTTAGGTGGGTGGATCTGAGCTGAAATCTTGTCCCAGTTACCACAGAAGAGCTTTAGGATTCCATGAGTCATTTGCAGATTGTGTGTTTACATCAGCTGATGACAAATAATTACTGGAATGATTTAGTACAGACAAACAGCAGATGTGGAAGTGCAAAAAACTAATAATGCATTTGCAGAAAGCAGTAGCATCAACAAAAAATACAGTTTGAGTGCAATGACTGACCTCTCGTGAATCTACTGCTGCATACATGATGTCCATCCAACCTTTAAATGTTGCCTAGAATGAAAGATTATGGAAAATGTACTGAACATTGACCATAAAAGTCTTCACATAATTTTCAGTATCCAAATGACACTGCCTGGAGCAAGAGCCTTTGGTATGACCACAAAGACAAAGCACCAAGGTCTGGCTGCTGCTCTCTGTGGGACATTCTCAGCCTCATTAGGAGATGAAAGCTGCCAAGGGTGGGACAGAGCATGTTGTCCTAGGGTGCTGACAGACCAAAACTTTATTAACACGGTGCTAAAGGCCTTGCAGCCCTCATGGCTGAACAGATTTGTATTTCAACAGAACAGGTCAATGTTTGCCTCAGTTTTCCTTCTGAGACTGACTCCAGCTCTCAGGACCATGAACCTACTGGAGGGTCCAATAGTACTTGCCCACCAGATGCTTATTTTATCACCTGGAAGATTGCAGTGGGGTCTCATTTATCCCCCTTTTTCAATTTGTGTTCATGAATAGCCAGTTACATGGGAAGAGCAAGCTGCATCATATTTCACTCTTTGCACCACCCACAGCGATGAGTTAGGAGTTGACAGAAGGTCAAGCCCATCTGACTAGTGAGGGCAAGCAACACTTACCACCTGAAGAAGAGCCAGGTAGCCAGAGCCAACATTGTCAAAATTGACTTTAACATTGACCCAGAATATTTTTCCTGTGTTATTATAATCCCCACAGTCTGTCTTGTTATCAATCGAGTTATTTAATTTGGAATCTTCTTCTGTCAGATTGACACATTTCCCAAACTTCCCAGCAAAGAGGTTCACTCCCATGATGCTAAAGATGAGCCAGAAGATGAGGCAGACAAGCAGAACATTCATGATGGAAGGGATGGCTCCCAGGAGGGCATTGACAACCACCTTAGATGAAATGGGAGAGGAAAAATACACTTCAAAAAAGATAGGCTCAGGTGGCAATAATGAGCAGTCACTTAGTCACCTCTGCAAACAAAAACGTGATGTTTTCCATGTAAATACTAGTCACAGCTGGCACGGGTATCTTGAACAATGCCCACAGTATTTCTTAGGCTTTCAAAAGAATAATTGACAATTCTTGGGTTTTGGTGTTTTTGGGTTTTTTTGTTTTGGTTTGGTGGTTGTTTTTTTTGTTTGTTTGTTTTTTGCTTTCCCTTGGTTCTGTTCACTGTCAACAGCAGTTTTTAAAAGGACCAATAAAAACTCTCCACCAATATTTTGCTACATCTATTATTTTTAGTGGATTGGGATTGTGTTTGGGGGTCTATAATAATGAGCTAGGTCCTTTTTCTGTGCTAGGTGATGTACAAGCACAGAAAGTGTCCACATAGATTAAATGCATGTTAAGATATGACACATTGCTTCATAAAATAGGTAGCATAATAAAATGATGAGAATATAGATTTGAGTTTCACAGTGAAGGCAGTGAACTCAACTGTTAACAAAGAACAACTTGATGGACCAGCAGAAAATTAAAAAGCTTTGTGAAGGTTTTTGGAGACCATCACACACATTCTGCATAGCAAGACAGAAAGTATGGTGTTATCTGTTCCAAAATTTTACTACAGACATTAAAATTTTGATACATTGTGTTAATTAATTTAATGTCATTTCTCTCTGTCTGCACAGTGACACAATTGCAATCAGAGAGCTCTCAGCCTCACTTCCAGAAAATACCCAAAAGCAATCTATGTCTCAACTGCATTGAGTCTCCATTCCGTAGGATGGTTTGGGTTGGAAGGGACCTTAAAGATCATCTCGTTTCAATCCTCTGCCATGGGCAGGGACATTTTCCACTAGACCAAGTTTTTCACACCTGACCCATCCAACCTGGCCTTGAACACTTGCAGGGATGGGGCAGCCACAGCTTCCCTGGGCAACCTGTGCCACGGCCTCACAGGGAACACTTCCTAACACCTACTCTAGATCTCTCCTCTTAGTTTAAAACCATTCTCTATGTAGGAGTGTGACAGTGATGCCATATGTATTTCTACCATCTGTTCTCACATGCCAGAGCACATTCTGTAGACCAGACTTTTGCCAAAATACCACTGTGCTACTGTTTCCCATTGCAGTGTACAGATGTGTTTTTTCATATGCCTGAGGGAATCTTTCTCTGCATTCTCACAATGGTAGATTTGTAAGTAAATATAATTAATGTCCAGCAGCATCACATTGTTCCAGGTGCTCCTTTAAAGGAAAAAACCCCCAAAAACAAAAAACATCACATATTCCACAGACAATCACTCTTGATTTGAGAAAGAAGTCTATTTGAAACAATAATTTCAACAAAGCACCTTCTAATAGTTCAAAGTTTGTAAATCAATCCAGTAAAAACCTGCAGAAGGGAAGTGACTCTTTACTATGAGTTAGCCTTCCATCAGACTTCCAAAATGAGAACTGTGCTCTCAGTTCTTATTCACTAATTAATTTTTGCCTGTCTCATAAAACAGAAGGACAAGAATCACTAAGCAGCATCTCCTAGACTACTTTTAGTTTCAACAACGTTTAGAATCAATCACTCCAGAGAAGACTACAAGGAACATCCAAGTACAGGAGAGTGCAAGCAAGGAACTCTTTAAAAATCCATTTTATAGATCCTATACTGAACTCGGGGTAGACATGTGCACTTCATAAAGACAAAGCCATGAGTAACAAACCTGCTATGTGCTTATCAGTTCTGACAAGCTCTGACTTGTAATCAGTCTTACCCTCATTCCCTCAAACCGTGACAATGCCCTTAAGGGTCTCAGAGCTCGGAGAGTCCTAAGAGATTTCACAGCATCAAATGAACTACCCAAGAGATTTATCAAAGAGACCTGAATGGGAAGACAAAGGAAAGTATTAGCAATGTTCTGTCATCTGTTTCCTTTATTTCTGTTCAAAAAAACAACCCCAAAACCCAAATCTCCCCACAGTTTCAGTGCCTGGAGTGCAATATCCTGACACCATCACTACAGGAGGTAAGAGTACTGTCTGGAATTTACATCCAGAAAATAATCAGGGATTCTGCTACTACATCCCATGTCAGGATATGTGGAAAAACAGCAAAGGCAGAACTTACGCCTACGATAAGAAAGTCCAGCCAGCACCAGGCATTGGTGAAATACTTTTTGAAGCCATAAGCCACCCACTTCAGAAGCATCTCCAGAACAAAGATGAAAGTGAACATTTTGTCAAGAAATAACAGTATCCTTTTAATTGTAGCTCTCTCATTTATATGGATGTCTTCAAATGCCTGAAATCATAATATATAGATAAATGGTGAAAGTCAGAAATGAACCTTATAAAACCAAACTCAAACAACAACAAGACCCCTTTGTCATTCAATGTTTTAAGACAGATTTAACACCATGTGCTACTCAAGTCTATGTCAGCTGACAAAAGTATAGTTCTCCCTGCTGCTTCTCTGCCTTTTTCTCTATATAGTATAGCCCTGTGGGTGCACTCATCATGCACAGTGAAACCCTAGGAGGTTAAAATACATTTTTAGACATTTTTATCAAGAAATGTGTATATTTAAGAGAAATAAGTATTTTTTTCCCAAGTATTAAGAGCCACTTGTTTGTTTTAATGGCATAAAAACTCCTTAGTATTTCACAACTGTGACATAACTTCCTGAGAAAAATTCAGTATACAGCCAGAATAGAAACAGCTTCTGAAATTTACATATTTCAGCTTTGCTCATGCTCTCTTATGAATTCTAATAATATGAATAATAGATTTGCAATAATTAAAATAGTGAATAACTGACTGCTATTTGAAGACATGTGTTTTCTCCTTATGAGTTCAAAGATATTCAGTGTTTGCTGCTAAAATTAACATCTTTGATTAAAGACAAAAATCCTTCTAAATAGATATATGCTATACTAACCAGGGCTCCACTGCTCAGCAGAATCATGAATATGATAAAGGATTCAAACCAGGAGTGTTCAACAATCTGGTAGCAGGTTTTTCTCAGATTCCACCACGTTTGTCCTCCAAACTTTGCAGCACTACCCACGTAACAAGGAAAGTATCGAACACAACCTGAAAGCGAGAGACAGCAATGAGTGGATGGGATGAATGCACATGAACCTGAAGGGTTGCTCAAGAAACTTCTGACTGTCCACAGTCACAGTAACTGCATCGCTGGTGGTTGTTTTCCCTGTTTTTCCATGAGAAAAAAAGATTAGGAAATGTCTAGTTTAATTTGCCTTGTAGCTCCGACTTATACACACCTAAAGTAGGTGGAGCCCCTTTGTAAAACTTTACATTATTTCAGGATATTTCTGAGACATTGGACAGGCTCTCAGTGACCTCCTCTTTGGGCACACAAAACTTCAGGGACATGGGAAGAGTCTCGATGTTACAAAAGCCCCTCTCAGTTTCTGCACACTGTTTGGAAAGCAGAGATGGGATGCCCCAGAACAAAAAGGCTTGAAAAAAGGGTGGATAAACAGCTGTCTTCAATACTGCAGCTTTATACTGTGCTTTCAGAGGTCTATTCATTTATTCTTTTGCTTCTGAATGTACAGAGCAGCTGATTTTATATCACATAACCTTCAAAAATATGTCATATCCCAGCTGATACATGGGCTTCCCAAAAGGAGAGATCTTTCCAGCTCACCAGATTGCTTTTCACAGCAGACAATGGTGCCAGGACCTTGTAATGTTTCCTGATCACCCCCTCACAAAATCTTGGGTTTATTTACTTAGTCGTTTTTCCAAGAACTAACTCACTTAGGCTAACTTTTTTCTTTCTGTATTTTCTTCATTAATTCATGTTTTAACTATGGCAAACAACATCAGTCAGAAGGTTTCTGTCACTTCCAAGCATGGAAAAAATAATATATACATGTGTTGTATATATATATAAAATCTTATACATTTATTACAGAGCATGGTATATACAACATATATTATAGGCTATAACACATGTAAGAAACTCTGATTATTTTTATTTCAATAATCCCCAGTAACATGGATCTGGAATGTGAGGAGGGTTCAAATCTGTGTTAGGTACAGGCTTGCTGTACCTTCAGTTGACTTCTCTAATGGTTTGGCCACAGAAGCCACATTCCAACCAGGGACTGCAGAGAACAAAACAAGGCTTTTCATATTTCTTTTCTGGAGCAGGGAAAGAAAGAATAAAATCTTTAATTTCCTTTTTTTTTCTAACAGGCATAACATTAGGAAAGCTGCATATTGTTATGTATTAGGGTAGAAAGAAATTGTAAAAGTACTGAACACGTCCCACAACAACTTGCCAAGCTAAATGCTGTGTGATGATTTGAGAAGAGATACTCAGATTAATGAATGGTCTGTAAGGTCCCTTCCAACCCAAGCCATTCTATAAATCCAGCTCATCCTAGCAGCTTCTCTCTGCTTGTTTCTCTCCTTTGTTTGTTACAGAGCTTGTTCATGAAATGCTATTCAAGGAACAGACATTTTTACTGCTGCAAAGTAATAATAAACCTGATGTGCCAAGTGCCTTGTCCCAGTGCCCATCTCACCTCACTATAGCAATCCCATTTTTTGGAATTGGTTCTATTGCATTGCCCAAGTCCCAGGTGGAAATAACTTGCCTTAAGCAGAAGAGGTTTTATTTTACACACCTCTTGATCACTGTGCTGACTAGAAAGGGACAATGATTTGGACTGTTTAGCCAATTTCCAGATAAGTAAAATTAACTAAAAGTAAAAAGGGTCAGTATCACTAGGGGATCAAGTTGGGTGTTGATCCTTCTCACTTTCCAGCAGTGAAACCTCGAGAGACTTACCTTCTGGAAAGCAGTTTTCAGGAGTCTTGAAGTCTTCAGAAAATTCTGGAATCTGCCTCAAAACATCTTCAGGATTTGTCAGATCCACTGTGCTGCCTTCAGAAGAGCTGACACTGCCAAACTACCAAGCGAGATAATATCAGGTATTGGTTCCCGCTGTGTTCGGCTCCGAATGAATAAATTTATCCATGAACAAATAAAACTCAAAATTAAAACTAGTACTACAAGTAGTGTTGGGAATGGAATGAAATTTATGATTTGAAAAGCATGTGAGCTTAGAAGTACCAATGGGTGTGTCCAAATAGAGGCCAAAGCTTTATAATTACAGTATCTATCTACATGAACCAGAGGTAACTGCCTCATCAGCCGGTAAATTGGAAGAATTTTAAATTGGATATTAGGGCATGTAGCCCTCAAACAAGGATAAACTACTTGTGTTAAAACCATGAAATCATAGAAAGATGCATTCAAACAGGAGAATCAGACAAATATATCTGTTATTGTGTCAGGAACTGAGCACCCAAGGCAGCATTTATGACTTAGAAATTGGAATCAAACCCTATATTTTCAGTTATAAAGCTTTTTGCCATCCTGTTTCACCATATGCAATCTTTGCTGAGCCAGGAGTTTGTTACTTGCCCTATGCTTTGTTCTTTCATGTTTGCATAATATTGTTTTTTACTTCTTTGAACGTACTCTATAATCCAAATTATTCTAAAATTATTGTTAGTTAATAATTACCATCTTTAATAGAGGCATAGAGGGAAACACATTTCATTATGTTTCCTAAAATCAAGACACTTAGGACACAGGCAGACTTGCTGGAATTTCCCACTTGGAAGCCTAGCTCTCTTTTAATACCTTTTATTTATTTTTAATCTTCTTCTTTTATTTTTGTGGTGGTTTTGGGTTTGTTTGTTTGTTTTTGGGGGTTTTGGGGGGTTTTTTATGGTCTCAGAATGTAGTAAATGTAAAAATAGCAGAGAGAATATAAATTATTTATAATTACTAATATACATTGTTGAAAATTATTTTGCAGTTTTTCCATTTCTAAAAATCTTTACTATGCATTTATTTTTCTTTAAAATAAATACCTAGAAACCAAACACAGCTTTGATTTCATTCACAGAATTCCAGGTCCATCATCATCTCTGGTCCAGCCAAACCAGCTGCTGCAAGCTCAGAGCTGCTTCTGGCACTGAACTCCATTCCAGCAAATCCTTGAACAGGAACATTCCTGTCCTTAAACAGCATTGGAAAGTCAAGTTGAGAAACAATTGTTACCTCTTTTTGTTCTGGTGATGATGGTTCACCCTTCTTGTCTCTTTCTAGGTAAGGCAAATTGAATTCCTCAGAGGAAAAACCCGATCCTTTACTCCAGCTGCCTGAATTTTTTGCTCTGTCTCCTCTTTGCCTCAGGTGATTTTCATCCTGAAAATAATCTGTGGATTAGAAGAAGTTTCTTTCCATTTTTAGGAGGGGAACAAGTTGGAGGGGAAAGAAAGAGAAGATATACATTGAATTTAAAGTGGGAGTCTCCAGACAAAAATCATAAAATAGGATAATTTTGAGTCTGATTTTACCTGAAGTTAGAGAAAGGGAATTTTTTCCCAACAAGCCTGTGGCAAATTAAGGAATTTGACTGATCTATTCAAAAGTTAAATGAGAATTTTTGCGTAGGAATTGAGAGAGAAACTTAAGGTGGGAAATCTTGAGACTAGAATGGCAATTATGGTTAAAATAGAACTGAAAAATTCATAGAGCACAAAGAAATAGGGCGATGTATGCTGTCATATCAAAAATATGACCTTAGTGGAGCCACTCCATACTTAATCCTATTAACTTCTTCTAATGATTACTACACACAGCAAGGACAAATATCAAGTGTGAACCAGAACTATAAATTCATATTATGAGTCCATGATCGTATTCTTTATTCAGAACATGTATTTTTGCTCTTTTATGTAAGTAATACCAGTATATTTGACATTATTCACACAAACTTTTATAGAAAACATTCAAGTTCACCGAGGACTACCACAATTACCTGTGGGTTATATCAGTCCCTGTGTGCACCACAACATGTCAGCTCAGAATTACTGCAACACACTCAACAATTTAGGGCCTTTCCTTTAAGAACATGAAAGAATCTTTATTTTAAAAGCCTCCAAGTGGTGATTGACCCTCATTCTAAATATTTGTGCTCTTGGTTCTGGTTCAGAATTTTGTAACTCTCTGGAAATGGACCAGCATATTCCACCCTGTTCTTCTAGAGACCATCTGCTACCACACGTGTATCCTTCTTTCTCTCTGTAGATATAAACACAATTCTACTGTTCTAACACAAATATAGGAATTCATTACCTGTTTGCTGTATTCTGTGTCTGTAAATGTGCTCAGTTTATCGTCATCCTCAAAACCCTCGCTCGTATTCTCCTGCTCAGCAATAGGGACACAAACAAATATATTGGGATTGCTAACAAAATCTTCAAGATGTGAGCATTTGTCCCCATTTCTCTCAATCCATTCATTGTTGTAATTCTCTTTGCGATTTTTTATTTCTTCACACTTGAACCCAAGTGAGTTCTGTGCAGTCAGTTTGATTGTCTTCCTGGGTACTTTCCTTAAATGCCTGAGCTTTCCACAACAGGCATCCCATGTCTTGCTCTTGACAAAGTGAAATCCCTTGTGGATCCGAGCGAAGGCAATCCGGAGATTGTTCATCTCTCCGTCATCCTCTGTTGTCTGGAGACTGTCAGTACTGAAGGAATTCAGCAGCAGTGCAATGAAAAGGTTGAGAACCTGAATGTCACCAAAATAATAAAAAAGTTAAAATTCTGGAGAGTGGCATTCAGAAATCTGAATTCTCACTTCAAAGAACACAGGCACTACCAAAGTTCAGTCTTACTGAGCAAATCGAAACACACTTGGAAGGAAATGACAATGACTGATCATATTGTGTTTGATGAAATCAACTTCTGTCTCAGAAATATCAGTTCTCATGCCCCTCTTCCCCCAAAAACGTTATTTAAAATACAAGAGAAGACAGAGCTGTGCATGCCAAATGCATTATGTGGCCAAAGCAACTTTTCAAAGGTTAAGATAGTAACACATACTATGATCACTGCATGTCAGCTTAATAATTGTTTGTTCAAATCAGAATTAAATCAGGCCTCTGTGGAGTTACTTCCAAAATTCTGTGAGATCAGATTCAGGCCTAGAAATTCTATCAAATCTGCCACACTACCACAAAAATCAAAACCTAGAGGAGCTCAAATGATGTTTCCTTCCCATTTTTGAGTATATTTAAATAGAACAACTTATAAACAGTTTGGTTTATGTTTGTTTGGCTTTAAGGGAATGCGAGAATTTAATTTTTTCCCTAATGTTTCAGTTTGGAATGGGATCCATGTATCTTAATTTTTATCATGTCAGAGCTGGGCAGATAGGACCCCTGAGTCATCCAAGGACCACAGGCAGTGGAGAACATTAGCCCTCCAGAGATCAGTTCATCCCGTCTGTCTTCAGTATTGACCTTAGGCTGGAATAAATCTCATTGTGGGATACCTTTCTGTTTCCTTGGGCAATAAGAAAGCCTAGGCAAAGAGTGCAAGCTAAACACTTCATTGTTTGACAGTTAACATGATGTGATATGAATATCACTTATTTCATCACTGAAATCAATCCTTGCAGTGTGGAACAGGCAGAATATTAAACCTTAATATTTGAGACTCAGCCACAGAACAGATATTTCCCATAAAGGGCTGCCTATAATTAACTATTTTCATAATTTTTTTTTCCATTAAAAAAAGCTTGGTATATGAATGATACTAAGAAGGACATGAGAAACAAAGCTGCTAAAAGAAGATATTTGTGATTTGGACATTAAGAAATGGCAGAACAGGAGCAGGAAGGCAGGCTGGCCCTTATGTCCCAGCACAGTGTGTGAGGCTATAACAAGATCTAGCTCTGTATAAACATACTTAGAGATGATGAAGCAAATCCTGATTTCAGTGGTAAGAGTGTAGTTTCTGCCATTTGCTGATAAAGAATTCAAGACTTGAATGAGTTCTTACCCCTCCCCCCCCCCCCCCCCCAAAAAAAAAATTGATTTACAGAGGGACTTATGCACTCACTTTAATTATTTCAAGCAGGTAAGCCATAAGCTTTACTGATTATTTACATCCAAATCCCACAATGTGAAGAAACAAATTATAGCCTGTATTCTATTTACTGCAAAGATATTCCTTCTCACATTGCCACGTGAAAAGGTCAAGTGATGCAAAGAACACAAAACAGGAAAATACAGGCAATGGCTCAAAGGTGAAAGGTAAAAGAGGCTTTTGCAGACTAACACACAGGGAGCTTTTCCACCTGTGTTTATGAAAGCCACCTTTTGTTGAAAAAATAGCAATTAAGTTGATTCTACCACAGACAAGATGAAGAGAAGAAAATATTGGAAAACTTACCACTAAATTTCCTAGCACCATGACCAGCAGAAAGACAAAAAGACACAGTGGTAGTTCAGCAACCACCATGCAGTCCCACATAGTCTCAATCCACTCTCCACACAGAATTCGGAAAATGACGAGAAACGAATGGAAAAAGTCCATCATGTGCCAGCGTGGCTTGCAATCTTTGCTTATTTTAGTGCAGTTCATCTTATAACTTTTCCCAAAAAGTTGCACCCCTACTATGGCAAAAATGAAAATGATGATTCCCAGGACGAGGGTCAGATTACTCAGGGCTCCCAGGGAGTTATAAATTATTTTAATTAGAGTGTTTAAAGTTGGCCAGGACCTTGCCAGTTTGAAGACCCTCAGCTGTGTAGCAACACAAAACATAGTGTTAGACATTGATAGAGATAACCCATCATTGCACAATGCAAATCCTGCAATAACCAGATTACAGGTAGTCTAAATTACTCTAGAATTACTCTAAACTTGCAGTATTTATGGCACTGTGACATTAATACTTCTAAATTATATATAGAGATTTTTTTATTTTTTGTACTGGGCAACACTGCAAACATAAATTAATCACCTCGTAAAGGGCCAGGCAAATTCGAGTCCCTGATAAGTGTTTGGCCAAGACAGGCAGGTGTCCATACAATGCTCTTCTTGTAGATTACGGTGCCTAACAAAGGACTAGAAGTTGGGGGACTGGCTGCTGTAGCACTATGGCAAGAGTCTGCCTATTGGTAAAGCAGCATGATATGGATACCTTAAAGATAAATCTGAAATTATGTTAAATATTCTTTTTATATTTGTACTCTGACACTCTTTTCCTGATTTCTTATGCTTGTTTTTAATTTTTTTACAGCAGTTTTATAACATGTCCACTCTGGGATACTGTTTGAGTATTTCTTAGGCTATTCTAAAGAAATATATCTACCATTAAATTCTGACTCTAACATCACAAGGAGTTTAAGAGTGTGCCTCTTATTCTTAATGTCAAAAGGAGGACAAATAACTGGAAAAAAAAAAAAGTTTCTTGCCTCCTAACTGCAGACAACAGAAGTATTCTCTATTAAATTCACAAAATAAAGTTTCATACAACTGAGCAAGTGTGAAGCATTACCAGTCTGAAGGATCGCAAGACTGACAGGGTTCCTCCTTTTCGCCTTTCTTTCTTGTTTCTGCTTTTGGGGAAACTCAGTTCAATTAAACTCAATGTGACAATTACACTGTCAAAAATATTCCAGGGCTGCTGAAAATAATAATAGGGATCTAGAGCAATGATTTTTAAGATCATTTCTGCAGTGAAGATTCCTGTAAAAACCTGTGACAAAGAAACAGCAGCATTAGCCTAAAAGAAGCCATGAATTTATCTTAATTTTATATCATGTTCCCACATTCATGGACAGGTTAATACAACCCATTTTTATGATCTCCTAATGCACTTTTAATTAAAATGGAAGGATTGTTTTCTGCCTTCTTGGGATCATGTCAAAGTGTATTAAAAAAAGAAAATATCAGGGAATTGTCTATATTAGAAACAAAGTTTATAAATGCAGAGTTTGCTAATTTTTACTGTTATACTTTGCCTCAACTGAAAACAACCATCAATCAATCAATGCCATAAAATGTTGCATAGCTGAGAATTTACTTACCAAGTTGCCCACATTAAGCATGAATTTAAAAGTGCGTGACATATTATTGTGCTCCAGTGCCATGAACAAAGTGTTCATCACAATGCAAGCAGTGATAGCAAGATCAAAAAAGGGATCCTTTATGAAAGCAGCCACTTTTTTCTTGATTCTTATCCAAAGTGGACAAAAGTCCCAAATTAGATACTTTAAAGCAAGATTCTTCAGGCGTGGTGGGCACCTCTGCTGAGCCCCTTCATGTTCTAAATGCAAAAGAAAACCCTACCATCACTAAATGGTTACGACTGAGCAAGGTAGTGAAATAACAACTTCAAGCATTCCAAAGGCCAGAAAAGAATAAGGAAACCTCTCATCTCTCACAGAGCCCAAAGCTGCCCTGCACTTTCTGACATTCATTTAATCACTACATCAGCTAAGAAATGTGAAGACAAAAATTCATAGAAAATTGGGTTCCAAGTGTATTCATGAGCACTTGCTTCAAAAGCTTTTGGACGGGGTTTTGTTTGTCTTAGACTCAGAGTGGTACTACAATCACCCGACTGAATGTAGGTATTTGGGTTGCAGAGGCCACAGCAAAGGTGCTCAGGCTCTTGTAGGTCAGCAGAGCAGCTACAGCACTTCCCACCTTGTGCTCATGTAGATGGCTGGGACAGCAGCTGTATCACATCCAACAACACTTTGTCTCCTTTGGCTCTCAAGGGAGTTTAGAGAAACAGGAATTCTGACAGTAGGTGAGGCAAATCCAAACTATGGTGCCTGAAATTTGGCCTTGGGCCACTTCTATAGGAAAGGTCACACCCACCGTTTTCCAGATGATCCAAGTTCCATACCTGTCCATTTTCCAAAAAAACTTGGGACAGAAGCTGTTCTGTCTTTGTCACTTCAATCTTTTTGATCAAATATAAATCTCATAGCCTTTATTTCTCCACCACCAATATTACAAGTCATACAGAATACTTCTGACCCAGCTTAAGTCCTGTGCAAATTCATTGAAAAACTGGAGCTAACTTAAAAATTAATACAAACAAGAAGTAGTGTAATAATACAGCAGAAATTAGTTATCTGGTTTTCAGGGAAACTTTTTAGAGATCAGATGGGCTGGATCTGATTCATATCCTTGCCTTAGTTGGACCTGTCCTTATTTCATCCCTCTCTTTAGTTTTCATTTCTTCTCTAGGCTCAAGTCCCAGATTCCACCTTACTCTGCTTATTCTGGTGTGATCACCTGGACGCAACCCTCACTCCAGCTCTAGCTCTTGTCTTCCATTCTCCTAGATCAAGTGGCTTTTTCTTTATGAATACAGTGTGGATCCAGCAGAACTGGCGTTCGGGTCCCAGCAAAGACCCTTTCTGATGGGCTATTCTTGGGCTATTCTGCAACCACTTAGGGCTACAAATCCTGTTCCATCCCAGTTCACAGCTGAAACTGTGCAACAAAACACTGATCTTTGATGGATTATACTGCAAAGGAAAGCTCAGCTGGATGTGTTGCAACTGTGATTCTCTCAAGAAATGTTTTTTTTCTTTAAAAAATTAAGAAAAGAGACCTCCATGCCACAATGGTACTCCCCTGCTGAATCCCATACTTGTGGTCCAAGAACTGGTGATAGAGCTCCTCAAGAAGGACAAAAAAAACAAAACAAAACATTTTTCAGGAAGATCTGCAACAGAACTATCAGTCATCAAAATTACTGTAATTGATTAAGCCCCCACAGAAAAAAAAATCACATGAAAAGTTAAAAGAATAAAACTGTGAGGTTTTATCCAAAATATGGGAATTGCCACAACTAATTTTAATTGCATAATCTTATTAATTGTTGGATTCTGCATGCCTGTTAAATAGACATCACAGAGTCAGGAGGAAAAAACAGTGTCCCAGTCCTGCAGGTCAGATGTTAAACAAAATTCTTGCATCCACCCTCACTCCAACCCCCTTTACTGTCTGTCCTACAAAAGGAGCTTTTACATCAGGCAAAGGATGTGTTCCAGTACATGAAGACTGTGTGATAATACACTTTTTACCTAAAAAAGAGTCAGATTAACAAAGAAATTCCTAACCACACACCTACAATACTCTGTTAACCTTTAAGAAATATATTTTGCTCTTTCATGGGAGCATTATTTTAGGATTGAAATAAACGTTATGAGGAGCCACTTACCCTCCAAGACACTGGTAATTATGCTGACTACACTCGCTGCCCTTTGTCTCTGAAGAGCCTCATTAAAGTACTCGGCTGACAGATGAGGAGGTAAATGCATCAGGCTGCTCTCATCACGTACAGCTGGCTGCTCAAAGAAGTAAACATGATTAGGGAGATACCACAGGAATGAAATGAAGTTGGATGTGATGATGGGTAACTATGAGAGTTAATAGGAACAGTGACACGCAGCCAAATAAATGTACCTTTTTACAAGATGTAATAGATGTTGAGAATGAGGGTCCTACTCTTCAGTAATAGAGCTGTAGTAAATGGATCCTGCAAGCATGTAATGGCAACAGGGCAGGCACAGACTTTGGAAATAAGTGTATGAGGGGAAATAAGACTAGGAAACATTCAAGAGACTAATGGAATAGGAGAGAAGTGAGGGATAAATGGTAGAAAAGCAACTCTACACCCTTGGGAAGCTTGCAGAAAAAGCTACTGTGTGATGCTAAAGGTACTACAGAGAAAAAAGTCACAGGTAGAGCTCAAAATTACCCCCTGGACAGGAATTTGGACAAAAAGATTCTTTGTTGACTTGTAACTTTAGCACTAGGAACTTTTAAAACTGTGTTAGTACAGTTAATGAATAGCAGAAACAGAAGGTTTGTAACAGGAATGCCAAAATCTAGTTTTCAGGAACTCATCAGACTCAAACCCCAGTTTCTACTGACAACCTATAAACTCCCCACATCAGTATACTTCAGTTCACATCACTGTTTACTATTACCCTGAAACTCTTCAGATAAAATTAAAAAGCAACCCTCCCACTGATCAATAAACCACAAAATGAAGTGTATATTTAAAAGAACATCTTTTTCCTTACCAGCTCTCCCTTTCCCGAGTCTTCCATTACCGGTGGAAGCATTAATCCTTCAGAAGACACCCGATCTTGGCTGTGCACCCTGCTGCCTCCTCCTCCCAGCCCCGACACCGCACCATGGTGGTCGTCTGTGTGAGCCCCCCTGCTCTGCACACAGTTTGGGGTAGGGGGGTGGGAGCTGTGGCTCATCTGGCTCTGCAGGCTGGAGCGTCTCCCCATCTGCGTGCCCGACAGGGACTGGCACCGGGGTTTGTGCTCCCCAGCACTGTGGGTTTCCTCATCGCCGAGATCCGTCCTGGAATCAGTTTCTGCAGCGTGTGTTTGGAAGGTGAACACGCTCCCATGGCTGAGCCTGCGTCTCCCATGGCTTGTGTTGGGACCATGCACCAGGCCAAGGAGAGACTAAACACCCGGGAAAAGCAATATAGAGAGAACAGCATAATATCACAGGGGAAATCTGGGGAAGCAGTAAGTGTTTAGAGCTTCACAACATTTGCTGTCAACCATTGCAAGTCCAAAACCCTTATTTGATTTTTTGGAAAGGATTTGTTTAGATTTTAAAAGGCAGATAATAAAATCCTATCAGCTGTGACGGCTATTTTTGTGATAAGCTTTATATTTTAAGTAAGAGATTTTAACAGACAATGGTGATATAAAAGCTAACTTCTAATAGTCATTCACTTTTCTTTTTATTTCTCAGTGTTATAAAAAATGTATTTTAACTATTACAAGTTTTCTTTCATCATTTATAATCTTTCCTTTCCAAATTAATTTTTGCATTTAATTCTACTTTATCACCAAAAAAAATTTAAAGACTTTATCATGATCTGTGTTTGTAATGATATTTGCTTTATGCTTTCAAGCAATTAATTTTAGTTTTAAAATTGGAAAAGCTGTAAGAATCTCAGGTTCAGACAATAGATTACCAACTTTCGTTGACTGTCTGTGAACTGTGACTTGGGGAATTGTTCTTCGTCTTCATTATCTTCTATCCCCAAGGACTTATTTCTCTTTTTCCTATTGCTTCTTTCTTTGATTTCTTTGGTAGACAGAGAAGAGGCTTCAAAGGAGCTAAGTGACAGGATATCAATTCCTTTAATACCCAATGACTGAAATTAAAACAAAAATATGGATGATTTTTTTGCTGGGTTCTTTGAATAACTGCAGAAAGAAAATGCTTCCGTGCTCTATATTATTATTTCCTGTTAACAATTTGTGTTGTACAAAGCTCATTAAAAATCTTCAAATACATGATAAGACTAAAAGAAAGAGCAGAGAATTCCCCCAACATATGGAGAACTGAACAATTTGCTATTTGCAGTGTGTTACATGTACTGGGCCTGCCAGAGGCAAAATAATCACATTATAGCTCCTATTCCTCCATATGGCAGATTTGCTTACAATAAAAATGCTCAGTTTGAAAATAATGCAGTAGAAGACATCCTTTCCCCCAAATAAATGCTCAAACAGTATTAAAATTCCATCTTCTCATTTGGCATCCCTGGGACTGTATTCACACTGTGGCTGACTTTCCTTCCCATACTGAATTTAGGACAACGTTTTAAAAACACGCGAGTATCTTGTTCCAGAATCTTTTAAGCCATTTTTGTTACCAAGAAACTTTTCGTTCTACTACAGTAGGTTTTGGCTCAGATGTTAATGCAGCTGATTAGCAGAATTATAATTCTTTGCTCAGCAGACCACAATGACAAAATAAAGGAAATTTTAAAAAATACTGTTTCTTTTGGGGGATGCTGGTTGATGGAATTTTACATTTTCCAGGTTTTAAAACACTGTCTTTCTTAAAGTAGCATCAGACTTCAAAACTCTTTATCTACAACAAAAGTCATTGCTTCTCAGGAAAAATACACAGGTGAACAAGGAATTGTTCCCTAACTCTAGGAATCAGTACTTTCAATAAGTTGTCAAATGCTCCTGTTTCCAGGAGTGGTTAGTATATACAGCTGTACAGATGGAGTGCTTTTTCTTATGTCTGGATGGGCCTCTGAGCATCCTGGTCTAGTGGAAAGTTCCCTATCCATGGCAGGGGGTTTAGAACTAGAGGATCTTTAAGATCCCTTTTCAACCCAAACTCAAACCTCTATGATTTTATGTTGCTATGTGACTGGCAATAGAATACAGGGACTGATGCTTGCAAGAGAATAATTTACATACCTCTTGCTCCTTCTGTAATAATTCCATGGCTTCCCGAAATTTCCTTTCCTTTGCCTCTGTTTCAGCAATGGTGGCCTTGTTCTGGTCTTCGTATGCCATTGTTACTACAGCCAGAATCAAGTTGACTAGATAAAATGAGCCCAGAAAGATGACCATCATGAAGAAGACTATATACACCTTCCCAGAAGCTCTGAGGGTCTGTAAGCAACACACCCCAGAGATAAACATTACCACAAAAAAAGTACCAGACAGGCTTTCAATGTGTCTCTGAAACTCTTTAGAAGCACTGAGCTTCCTAGACACAATGCTTTAGGCAGCTTACATGGAATTAGCTCTTCCTTGGCCCTTCTTCCCCCTCTTTTTCCCTTTTCCTACACCTTCATTCTGAACCACTGATCATACACCCCATGTGGACTATCAATAAGGAATTTTTATATTTTTGAAGGACAGAACAGGACCCTTTTAACACTTCTTTTAAGTCCCTAAGCCAGCAGAGTGATAGAGCTGGGAAGCTCTTCAGCATCCCTTTTCTAGGAGTCACAGATTGTGGGAAGGGAGAGGGGGAGATGTGGGCTTGATGACTGGCAGCTATTGCTTTAATTTGAGGTTTCTTGCCCTCTCTACCCATTTTCTGCTTCAACTATCTAAGATCAGCTGTGAGTTATGCACAAAGCTGGTACCTGTTGGTACAGACGCTCCCAGTAGTCCTGGGTCATCAGGCGGAATAAGGAAAGAAAAGCCCAGCCAAATGTGTCAAAACTGGTGAAACCATAATCAGGATTTGGACCAACTTTACAGCATTTGTAGCCTGGAGGACAGACCCTAGAAATGATAATAAAAGTGCACCTCTTTTAGCCATGCAGATTTCAAGGAAAACTTCAGCTTATGTAAGAATTCTGATTGTTTCAGCTCTGCTTTTTCATTAGATTGCAAACCAATTTTCTACTGCGAGTAATATTGGCTGGAAAGTGGGGTGGAACAAACAGCACCCACAACACACAACAAAGGAAGAAGACAGGCTAGAGAAGACCCCCATCCCAGGACAGCTGAGGATGATCTCATCAGCAATCTTCATCCCCTGCCCCTCACTGCAAAGCAGACACATCTCCTTCCTTGCCCAAATCTGCCCTCCAAAACCTAAAAAAAAGTCTAAAAAGAATTTAGACATCAGGTTCATACTGGTTCCCTACAAGTATTACACTATCTGACTGTCTAGTGCACTTTATTTTCTGTGTCCCTGTTTCTGCATTCAATGAAAGCTTGGAATTTCTGCTTCTGTCTCACATAGCTGAGCAAACACAGAAGCACCGAGGCAGAGAAAACTTCCAAAAAAGGAATATTCTCAAGTGCACTTACCCAGCACCAGGACCACACAGCAAAAAATCTAAAGGGCCATTTTTTTTAGCAAAGTTGTCTATAAAAAAGGGAAAAAAGGAAAACAATTAAAACCAAAGCACTTTCTAGGCTGAATCCTCTGCCACTGAATATGAGAAGTGATGAGTAAGCAGCGACCTGTAAGTGTGTGTGTAGACACACAGACACGTTCCCATGCTCACATGAACTGCATCAGCTTGCAGGATGCCCTGGCCTCATTTATAAATATACATATGTGTATGCAGAAATTTCAGACTGAAGGCAATGTTAAATAAGGGATTTTAAAAAGTATTCTCACTTTGGCTACGTCTGCAGAAAGGAAATGAAGAATTGGAAGGCATGGGCTCAAACACAGTCATAGAATCTTAGAGTGGTTTGGGTTGGAAGGGACAACAAAGCTCATCTCATTCCAACCCCACTGCCATGGGCAGGGCCACCTTCCACTGCACCAGGTTGTCCCAAGTCACATCCAGCCTGGCCTTGAACACTTCCAGGGATAGGGCCTCCACAGCTTCCCTGGGCCTCACCACTCTTCCTAACATCTAATCTAAATGTTTAATAAATCCATGTTTTTTTGACTCTGGCACAGTCCTGGCCCAGAGGAATTGGTCTTCTCCAGTGCAAACATCACTAGGAGTAGCACAGACAAGTTCTGTTTACATTCTGTGCATGTAAATAACTTTCTTCTTATGTGTGGTTTTTTTGGTAGGTACTAGAAAAGTTTTTCCTCAAAAATCTTTATTACAAACACTTTCTTCCCCTGGACTAAGAAGTTATTGAAGAAACCCTGTCTGAACAAATCTCCCACGCAGATTGTGTACAAACAGCAATCCTGGGTGGCTTCTCTTGTATTTCAATAGTTCCCCTGGGAGAATTCTTGTCTCCCTGTGTAACTGCTGCTACATCTGAACTCACTGGGGGAGATTGTCTTCAGTGATGAGCTTTCTTCATATTTCTGGCATAGACATTGATTGTTTCGAGCCTATTTTTTCACATATATTGAGGTTTCTCCTTTAGCATAAGGCTTTTCCTTTCCGAATTGCATCATACAGTTGTTCCTCTTGAGAATGCTTTGATGTATTTTCAGATCTCTGCTCTATGGTTCCACCACCAGCCTCAGTCAAGGTGTAACCATGAAAGGTGTACATGGCCTATATCTTATATAAAACATAAGATACTTATGATGTCAAGAAGAAAATAATTTGATTTTTAAACAAATTCCTCTGTTTCAAGCTGAAAGTTATTCTCACTGGACAGGAAAATAAAGATGGACTCTTGAGCATGTTGTAAGAGGCGAACTTTAGGGAATTACAACAGAGAATGAGCTAATGCATGTTTCAGTTACTGTCAGACCATTCTGGGAAACAGAGTTGGATGTTACTGGAAAATTTGGGAGTGCTTCTTCCTATAATGAAGGGAAGGAGTGCATTCCTGGATGTCTGCGTGCTGCTCTGGCAATAAGAAAGCCATTACCAGGTAGTTACTCACCAAAATATCAATCACAACACCAACATAGTTGGCAGCAGTGTTTATACACATATGCATAGGCATCTGTATTATCACCTAAAAAAGGATTAAGGAGAAAAATTACCTGAATCATTAGCAAACATTTCGTAAGTTTCCCATGTTTTATTGCAAGGCTCTGTATTGTTCTTGATACACTTTTGTCTGAGATTTCCCTTAAAAAGCTGGAGGCCAATGAGGGCAAAGACACTCAGGCAGAAAACAGTCAGGATCATCACATTAGCAAGTTTCTTCACAGACTGGATGAGTGCCCCTACAATGATCTTTAGTCCTAAAAAGACAGTATAAAAGGGAAAAACAAGATGAAAAACAGCTTCAGAAATCATACTTCATTAAAGCAATGTATGAAAAACAAAGTACCAAAATTACATGGTAAACATATTTGCAATACAAATATAGTTTGGATGAGTGACTAATGTGACAAAAATATTTTCTTTCTCATTTCATTGACCCTACAATTTTCAGAAGTTTCTTTAATTCCTGCAAAATATTCATGCAAGGATGAGGAACCAGAGACAGTCTAAATTTCCTAATCCATAGAAAGTGATATGCACAATTCAAATGAAACTTCCAAGACTCAGAATTTGTGAAGATACTGGAAACAATACTGACTATGATGGGAAAGATGAGAAAGAGAAGATAGAGACAACTCACTGGTTCTTAATTTGTATTTCATCATGAGAAAGAATCCACTGGCTTTATAACTAAGGAAAAAATGAAAAGGAAGATGTTTTCCCTGGGATAGAACCACAGAATCATTAAAGGTTGGAAAAGACCTCTAAGATAATCACTGATTCCAACCATTAACCCAGCACTGTTGTGTTCACCATTAAACCCCGTCCCCAGGTTTTTGAACAAGGTTTTTGGACACTTTCAGAGGTGGTGATTCCACCACCTCCCTGGGCAGCCTATTCCAATGTCTGACCACCTTTTCGGGGAAGAAATTCTGCCTGATATCCAATCCAAACCTCCCCGAGCACAGACTGATGAGGTAAGATGATTAGTAGCAAAGTCCCTTCAGTCTCCAGAGTTATTTCTGTTGAACCATAACACACTGACCAGCTGGGAGAACATTCTGTAAAACTGCCATTATAAAGTCTTAACAGTATCTTTAAAAGCATGATGAAAATAAACTACATGCATGGTTCGTCCTGACTGGGACACGTGAATTGGTTTGTGTCCACAAATTCAGCTGTGTCTGCAATTCGTGAAAGATACCAAAAACAAACAAACAAACAAACAAACCCCAACATTTTAAATGATCAATGAATGGGATTTAAGTAGCACAAAACACTCAGCAAATAATATTTCTTACCTGGCACCACTGATATGGTTTTTAATGCTCTCAGAACCCTGAAAGTCCGAAGGACTGACACACTCCCCAAGGCACTAAATGCTCCCACATACCTGTAAAGTCCAGATGTGATATGTCAGGTGGTTGAGCAGGGTAAACAGGGCACTTATTTTACAGTGATCATTCTTGAATGTCAATCCTTCCAAGAGTATTTTCAGTATAAAAAAATCTACCTAGCAAGGATTTTTTCTGACGATTTACACAACAGAAACCCATTTTGTGATTTTTACAGTTTCCACCTGAGGTGGCTCTTGGCTTGTGCACAACAGCTTTTGTGTCAGCATCTTAAAACATCCTTCATTTAATACATAAACAAAGATTACTCTCAAAAGTATTAATTTCAGGCTTAAATGCTGGCTGAACTGGTTTGATCTCCCTTCTGTAGCTGCATTTAGCCAGTATAAAAACTCACTAATCTCCAGAAAATGAAGCTCAAACTATGATTTTTTGAGATAGAGCTCAAATTTAGTCCACTGTCCTGGTGTCTATACCCATCATACAAATTGCAAAGTCGCAGTTTCATTCACAGGACCAGGACCTCTGTATTATATTTCACTGGTCTGAACACCTCCAGTCATATCTACTCACCACCGGGTATATCTTGTTCTGCACAGCTCTACTCCCCTCTTGAAAGACTAAAATGTTGTTGTGATACAGTGAGTGATAAAGAAAGGGAAAAGTCAATGTTCTAGACAGTTCCAGGTGTAATTAGGAGCCACGAGTTGGTTTTTGTACCACAGACAGCCTTTTGCACCACAGCAAGGAGAACTTCAAGCACAGAGAGCCAAGGCAGGTAATCCATATTTTATGTGTTCCCACTTACGCCATAACGATAACGCTGAAGTCCAACCAGTTCCAGGGATCTCGAAGGAAAGTGAATTCATTTAGGCAGAACCCTCTTGCCAATATTTTTATCAATGATTCAAAAGTGTAAATGCCCGTGAAAGTAAATCTAAGGAAGGGAGAGAAGTGCCAAAGGGAAAGAGCAATATTAGCGCTCAACAGAAGGGACACTGTCAGATTATTTAATGTCTAGGCCAGAAAACTGAACAGTGCTGGAGAGAACAGAGACTGCTGCTGATTTTGGTGTATTCCATCAGTATCTGGCTCATATGGAGCTGGAGACAGTAGCTGACTGCAACCTGGACATGATTATTAACATGCAACATTTTGGGCATCCAAAAATTTTTTTCCCAAACTCTTTCATGTGAGTCCCCATAACTTCAGAAACACAAACCTCCCAGATACCAGCTGAAACAAAGATCAAAATTTGTGTCTTCCTCTGGTTTCAAGTGGCCAAGTGAACGTGTGGCACACTGTGTGTTATTTACTTTGGGCACAGAGCATCCCTTTCTGTGCAGAATATTTAAAACACTTAGAGGAATACAAGAGTGGAGGATTTTCAATTTAAGATGGCAATTATTCTTATTAATGGAAAATTATCAGTAAAAGCTCTTCTGGACTTAACTGAGTGCACTTACAATTTCAAGAAGACAGCGATCTCCCTACAGAATTCAAAAGGCATTCATTTGCTAGTAGCAAATGCACTAAGAAATTATATGGATGTAGTGCTTCCCTTTTCATTTGAAAAGAATTATTCTGAAATTATTCTTGAAATCCTTTTGAATGGTAGTCAATGCCAACAACAGACTCAACTCTGATGTAATCTTTAATTCTCTCATAGGTAGAGAAGTATCTCAGCATCTTCTGGAGATATGTGTATCAATGCCATGCAGAGCCTTGTTCCTGCTTGCATAGGGATTTGTCATTCCCAGTTGTTTCAGTGTCATGTAACATGAGATAGTAAAAAATAATTTTAGACGTGCCTTTAAAACTAAGTCTTTGGGAATTTTTCCTTTGTGTTAGGTGCTAGAATTACCAGTGTTTGTATTCTACCATTTTTTGACAAAGTGAAAAAGTGAGAGCCAAAATATTCTCTTTTTATAAAAAGTAAAAACAGGGGATAATGCATTTTAGAAAGGACTACAAAGGTGTGGATTTATTGTTACTTAACACTGCAAGTGTTGGCAACAATGAAGATTGGAACTTTACTTTCTAACACAGACCAAGATCTTCTAAGAGATCATTGTATTAGAGGAAAACTCAGCATTTCAATGATATTAGAATTTTAAAAGATAGCAGCTTTCCATGTGCTTCATCAGTATCAGTAACAATGAGAAATACGTCTCAACAGAGAGCAAATAATTATTGAGTCACTTCAGAAAGCGACATAACAAACTGGAACAGTAGAATACACACGAAGCCAGTTTAACAGCGGAACTTAATCTGTGCTTATTCTCTCCTAAAACACCAGATTTATTGTAGATGTTTGGTTTAGAGATGAAAATACTTACTGAAAAAAAAAATATATATAAAGTCCTAACCCAAGCAACTTTCCTTTTAAATTTCCCATAAACTACCTTGAGTAAAGGAGGCCAGACAGGTCTCCAATAGTTCAATATAACTACAGAATTAAGAAATACACATACCCACAGATACTTACTCGACATACTTGAGACTGTTTGATGAAGGAGATGAAGAAGTCTTTGAGGACTCACTCAGAGCCATGAATACACAATTAGTGATAATGGTGCACATGATAAACAAAGTGAATAATGTAAGCCACAGGAGTGAAGGCAAAGAATACGACATTGATTCAGAAATGTGACTAGATATGCTGTAAGTCATAGAAGTAGTATCTGGCTTTTTCCTTAAAGCACAAGTAAGAGCAGCATGCACAGGTATTTGCTGATTTTGAGTCATGTTAGACAACAATACACTACTGTTGTTACCCATGGACTTCTGTATGGACTAGAGGTGTGCTGCTCTAAGCATTGCAAATGTGGTTAAAGGATCCTCAACCACTCTAAGAGTGGGAGGAAGGATGAAATTTTAATCCCAAAGCATAAAAATTAAAAACTTGCCCAAGTTCACACAGATGGAGTCCAAACTTGACTCTAAACCAGCAAAGCTGTTTTCCTCTGAAGAGAGAGCATGAAGTCTGCCAGAATATTCACAAGTGTCTCACATTACCCTAAATGAAGATGTTTAGCCCGCTGTTAGGGCTGCCCAGCTGCTCTCTGGCACCTGCTGACTGTAGGGTATGAACAACAGCTTGGGCTACCTCAGTTGTAGACACCTGGCTCTGGAGCTGGATCTCATGCCTTGTGTCATACCAGTCATTCTGGCAATCCAGGAGGTAGAATTGCATGGGAAAGACATCTGGATTTTCCATAATCCATCCTCTCCATGCCCACAAAACAAGACATGCTCTAGGCATGGTTAAACTGTCACAAGGAGCAGGACCACTAGTGTTGAAATGCCAACATCATCCAACTTCTGGGGAGGGAAAACCTCAGATGAGAAGTATCCCTCTTCCAGGGATGTCTGTACACTGTGACAACAACAATTCAGACCCATTGCAGCTGCCTCAGCATCAAAGAGCCAGGAGATGGCAGAAAACCTGTAATCCACAGAGACACCACAGATGCTCTGGGTCTGATTCAGCCCCAAGCAACATCATCATTGCTCAGGTCTCATTCCCCAGTGCCAAACTGGAGCAATACACTAGTGATTCCCATCCCCTAAATTTGACCTCTGAGGTGGGTTCTATATTACCTTTATATTCCAAAGGCATCCCCTGCAACAGCATCCCTGGAAATATTTACTTTTATATACCAAAGTTATATTTTTTGAATCTTATATCCCAAAAAAACTAAGTTTGCATGATTTTTCTTTTTGTGTGTTTTCCGGTGCATGCCTGCCTGTCTCAGCCTTCTCTCTTAAAACTGGCCAATGGTTGACCAGCTTTGGCACGTGAGTGAATTTAATTACTACATTTGGGTAAACAGTAGATAAGAAAGAGGATAGAAATCTTATTAATCTTCTCACTGGGAAAGGATTCACCATGAGATACTTGTCTCTGAGACATCAGGAAATCAGTATCACAGCTCATTCTCAAAACAAAATCTGTAGAAAATCAGGCTCATAAGCCCAATACTCACAAAACTATTTTTAAGTAGCCCAGGAGCATTAAAACACTAATAATATCTAAGGTCATTCATAATTAGAATCAATCTGTAATGAGGAGAAGGCCAGATCCATTCAATGCCCTAAAATACAAAGGCATAGAATTGCTTAGTGACTTATAATCAACAAGAGTGAATAAAGCCAAGAAAAGGATATGAATGTACTAAAATTTTAATTGCTGTTCTTCGGATCGGGTGGAAAGGGCTGAGGATCCACAGGGCACGTGTAGCAGTAAATCTGAAGATGGTTTTCTTTTTGTTTAGCACTATGAAAACCTTTTAAAAAATAAACAAACAGCAGTTTTTCAGGAAGTTGAACAGAGAACATACTTGGTGCTTTATCCTGTTGTGTCAGTCATGAGCAGGAGTTTGAATGTCACTCTAGTCTGTTTGGTTAACTGGAAAGACTCTGTATTACTTTGCTATCTTTTCATCAGAAACTGATGAAAAAGTTAATACCCACTAACTCTTAGCATGAGCTTCTTTTTTAAGCCTTGGGATTTGCAAAGTGCTTTGCATGGAACTAACCTTGCTTATGATTATTCTCTTAAAATAGAATGAACCTCTCACTGAGTCAAGATATACAAAGGTGGAAGAACTGCAGCCTATTCACCACTGTTGACAGTGATCCTCAAGCTCTTAGACTATAAAAATTAGTTCAAAGTTTTAACCATTTCTCAAGAAATAAACATAATTTCCAATGGATTAATTCCCATTTCTCTCTTCATTATTGAAAATCGTATTCTCCAATACATCATGACTAGAGAATAGAGCTGAATAGGGAGTTTTTAAGGATTCATCAGTAATTGCTTTAAAATAATTTTTATACTAAGGTATTATTTTTTGTACTTGTAAGTGGAACATAAACATTGAGATAGAGTGACACACATTGTTTCAAACTATGGAACTTAAGAAAATGTACAAAATTGTTATAATTTCTTGCAAATCTGACTCAAAACCCCTTTTCCTTCCTTTTTTCATTTTATTTTTTCTGCTTCCGTTCTGATTCAAATGTTAATCAGTTCCATAATACTGAACTCCTGTGATTCAAGATTAAGCTTTCTTTTTAATGATTGCAGCATGTCACTCAGCTGTGCCAACTGCATGCATTATTTAACCTAGAGAGGAATGATGGTTTTCCTAAAGGGATGTAAGCAAAACTCTTTGATAGATCATTCACATAAACATTTCTTGGCAATACAGTAAATTAAATTTAATTTAATTTAATTAAAATTAAAGTCAAGCATCTTGGCTGGCTCTAACCTTGTGATCTTTGTAGTATGGGTCGAGATCCTCCAGTGGTTCCCCAATGAGCTCTGGAGGAGGATTTCCATAGAGAGCTGGTAACTTCTGGAAAGCTTTTAGGTCAAGCTGGGGGCGTGTTTTCTCCTCAGGCTTCTGCTCTATAGTATTTCTTTGACTATTCTTCTTGGCTGCAATCCTCTTTCTGATGGCAGCCAAGGATTCCTGAGTGAACTTACGGAAGTTGTTGGTACCAGGGAGTAAGAATTCAGCCATTTTTCATTCTTCTTCTCCTGTCACTAATTCTGTCCAAAGAATAGGAAAAAGTAGAAAATAAGTAACTCCAAAACAGGTATGTTATGGAAATTAAACAATTGATTGCCCATGCGTTACTGGGAATATCAAATTTCTGAGCCATCAAATTCTAAAAATAATTTTTAAAAAAGATATTGTCAATAGTTTTTCAGGGAGAATTTTTTTTTAATAGGGTTTAAGCAGACCTCTAGAAAATTAATAGTGTATTTGGAGCACTTCATTTAAGCTATCTGTTGTCCTAAATGTTCTTGAGCTGTTCTTCGGGGGAGAGGCGGGGGGGGAAGACACTGGTTTAACCAAATATTTGGAAACAGGACAGCAAAACCCATCAAACTGCAACATGTGGAAGCTGCCAGCAACAGGAGAACCAAGTATTAAATTAACTAGTGCAGGTGTAAATAGTCAGGTGGAAATCCCATCCTGGTGGAGTCAGCACAGGAACAAACAGTGTCCAAGGGTCAGAAGAGTCAGTACTGACTGACATGGTGCACAGAAATGCTTGATCTGACAAAGTTTGCATTTTATGCCATCTCGTTAGGACCAAAAAAAAAGCAACATTACAACAGAAAAAAAATGTTTTGCATTTTTAAAGAAGATATCTGGTCATGTTTTGGATAGAATCCACCCACTAAACACTACCTGAGCCCCTACTTCATGAAGAGATTCCTCTAAAACATTTCCCTCGATTATGACCTCTGGGAAGATACTGTTAACTCATAAAGACCCACAGAGCTAGTGAGCCAGCACAGACTGTGCAATGATCCCACCTGGATGAGGACTCCACCTGGGATGGATCACTAATGAGTCTGCAAGGAAGAAGGTCACATAAAGCCACACACCCAGGTCTTCCATCCAGAAGCTGCCACCACCACTTCAAGTGTCCTTCAAAGTCGACTCCATAAGTAGCAGTCAGTGCTTCATCTCGAGAAGTTCAAGCTGTCCTCCTGCCAGATAACCTGCTCTTCCACCCTTCCTTCCCAGTCACTACACACAACATTCTAGGAAAACACAGTCTGAATCAAGATGCTTTGTTTCACTGGAAACACTTTTACTGGCTGTGTCTTCCCCTGCCATGCCACACCTTTTCATTTCTCCCCAAATACAACGTGATTTCAGCATGACCTCAAATTGCTGAGCTGTAGGAAACCCCTGCCGAGAGAACAGCTGGAGGCCACTGACAAACTAACTGCAAACTAACTTCAATTTTGCAGTCTGCCTGTCTCTACCATTAAAGCAGAGCACAAAATTATGAATATTAAAAGTAACCCTTGCTCCCAGCACAAATTAGCATCATTTCTGGAAGAGAAATAGGACATTCAGGGAAGAATACTCATTGGTTTACACTTCTCCAGACCAGGTTAGGAGTCTGGAATCTGTGCATAGTATTAAGGCAAAAGTAAAACTACAACATCCACTTGTAAGTTTTCAAGTCCTCATCTGGACAAAGTGGTGTTTGTTTTGTTTCTGAGTAATTTAGATGTGGTATCCATAATGAGAGCTGTGAATGATGCATGAAAAGATGCAATTTCTGTGCAATGCACGGAGGGAATACGATAATTACTTTATTCTGCTTTGTGCCAAATCATCCAAACATACTCATCCCTCCACTTCCATAAAAGTTTACCTGATCTCAAAAGTTCACCACTGCAAGTCTGCTTTTGTTGCAGATTTCTTTGCAAGTTTCTCTCCTCCCTTCCATGAAAGCATTTTACAAATTCCAGAAAAGAAACTTGGTCACAAATTTATCCCCCAAGACTAACAGAAGGAAGAGGAAAATCTAGGAAGATAAGAGATTGTTGGCTAAAACTAAGGATAGGGAAGTAGAAAGAAGCCTGAGGGCACGTAGAGCAAACAGGTCCTTGGCCAGAGCTGGAGGGCAGGCAGAGAAATCTTTCCTGGTGGTTTTATAAATTGCTCCACAGGTGAACAAACACTAAGGAAAGGAAATCAAGTCTTGAGCTTGCTGCCTCACACTTCAGCAGCAAAATTTCTGTTGAGAGCAGCTGCAAGCCAGGGAGTAAAAGGCTAAGCTACACTTTTCATTCATAGGCAATTCTGAACTACTCAGCCTAAAGCTGAATAAAATCTAATGATTATTAAAAACGGAGCAATCCAGGGAAAAAAAAAAAATCCTGATTCATTTAAGCATCTTTAAAAATATCCCCAAAATAATTTTTGTTACTCATGGTCTCAGGGAGAATAGCATACAAAGTATTGTTGACATGTATTTAGTTTTTTATATGACCTGGTCTAGACAGAGCAATTTGACTGAAAGAAATAAAAATGTTAATGCAAAACCATTTTTGCCCTTCCTGTCGCAGTATAAACAAAGTAAAATTTGGCCTTTTGTCAAGTCTTGAACTACCTATAAAATAGTGTGATATTTAATACCTATTGAAAATTAACTTTTTTCTTATCCTTTGACTCCCTAAAGACCAGACAACAATAGTGAAATCACCATCATTGAAGAATAATAATAATATAAATTAAAAATAAACAAGAAAGCATTTATGATTTGTTCTTTCAACTGTCAAATATATTTTCTATTAATTATTTCTCAAATACCAAAACATGTGGCAAAATAGATTTCCAAAGTAAGGCTGCTTTCTTCCAAATGTGTTTTCTCTTTAGGAAAACTCATTGTGAATAGAATGGGAACAAGGTTATTGTGAAAGATGTTCTCCTCCTTTCCTTGCTGTTACAATCACCTCAATTCAATCCCAGTTAATGAATAAAAGTTGTTCTCAGTTATTTGCTCTTCTGGATTCATGATCTATTACAAAAAGAGGTGAAGAGCATTGACTATTACTGTATTCAGCCTGACAAAGGTAATTAGTTGGATCAGAGCGGCCAGGATTACCTGGTTGCTTTTTTTGTTTGATTCTTTAGCTTGGAAGATTGTAATTCTTGACTGCTAAAACTGTCCCTTTGATTTAAAGAAGATTTTCACAACATGTACAGAAATTGTCTCCTAAGTAACTGGAATAAAAATTGTTTAAATACTGCATGAGAAAATCCTCATCCTAAAGGAAAAGCTGAATTGTTTTTATTGTCTTCAGTGAAGGTGATTTTTGTGCACTTTGGCATCTTATTCAGTGATAACATGCAATGCCTGGAGGAGCAAAGTTAGGGACTCTGGACTGATCCAGATGTTTTTATCTGCAGTACTTATTTCAGGAACTAAGAATGCCAACATGGGCCTTGGAAATCTGCACCAACTGCACTACCCTGAGTTGCTATGGAAATTTGGGCTGTGTTGTAACTTTCTACATCTGAATTTCCAGAAGACAAGACAAATGTTTTTAGATCTGAGAAAGGAATGATTTTATTAACAGCAGTTGAAAGCTTCTGTAGAACTGTTCTATTCTTTCCTCAAAAGTGTTTCTGCATTTTGAGGCAGATGATTTATTCAAGCCAACCTGACATTTTCTAAATGGCCATTAAGACACCTATTAAATTAACTTTTCTATATTAACAAATGTAACTTTTCAGTCATAAAATAATTCAGGCTGAAAGGGAGCTCAGGAGATCTCTAGATGAACCTGTTCCTCAAAATGAGTCAGTCATGAGGTCAGGGTTTTATCTAGGCAAATCTCCAAGGACAGAGACAGCACAACCTCTTTGAGCAACTTCTTCTCATCCATGACTGTCTCAATCCATTTGGGCCCCTTTTTGTTTTAATTTATGCCCCTTGCCTCTTGCCTTCCACTGTAATAATAAATAAAAAGAAAATTGTGCCTTCATAGTATCACAGAATGGTTTGATTTGGAAGGGACCTTAAAGATTATCTTGTTCCAGCCCCCCTGCCATGGGCAGGAACACCTTCCACTATCCCAGGCTGCTCCAAGCCCCACCCAACCTGGCCTGGGATACTTCCAGGGATGGGGCAACCACAACACCTCTGGGCATCCCGTCCCAATTCCTCACTACCCTCACAGGAGAGAATTTCTGCCTAATATTCAGTCTAAATTTACCCTCTTTCATTTTAAAGCCATTTCCCCTTGTCTAATCACTCCAGACTCTCATCTAAAGTCCCTCTCCAGACCTCTTGTAGCCCCTTTAGGCACTGGAAGGTGCTCTAAGGTCTCCCTGGAGTCTTTGATTCTCCAGGTGAACAACACCATCTCTCTCAGCCTGTCATTAACTGGAAAGGTAAAAGGCAACCCCCAAATGCCTCTGCAAAAGGAAAGCACACATTGCACCTTCTTCAGCCCTTTTAGTCTACCTGTCTATAGAAGCCCACAAGAAACCTCTCATAGGTGTGATTAAGACCATCCACTGTTGCTCCATTGAGATTCCCAAGGGAGACCGACCTACACCCCCTTTGCAATCAACAAAGGTGTGGACACAGAGCAGCTAATGATGAGTGAACAGAGATTAAGACACACGAAGACAGCTGAAAAATTCAACTGATTTTTCTCATTGCCTATTAAGGTAAATTTAGTGTGAGAGAAATCCCACTCTTCAGACTGGGATTTACAGCTTACAGTTCCCAGCAATGGGGAATGAAGGGAGTAAACAGTGTGGAGATTCACAAAACATTTTACAAAGATCTGATAAAGCCTGTTAGCATTCATCCAGAAAGGCCCTTTGGGTGGGATTCATCTCACTTCAGTGCAGACATCTTGGCGTTGCAGACATCTCCAAGAGCTCTCCAGGTGCCTGCAGAGACCTCTTTTCATATTTATTTCAGGATGAAATGCCAGTTGACTGTAATTGAGGACCTGAGATACCTCAAGTGAGACGAGATAAATTCAGCTCTTTGCATTCATTACACCTACTCTTCTCACTGCCTCATCTAATGAACAACTGCTAAACTTCCAAAGATTGGTAATTCTGCAGTCAGTGGTGGGACTGGGCAAACATCATTAGTCACCAGCAGACTGTGAACTCATAGAAATTCTAGGATTGCCTAATATTACATTGTGTTATTAATGACTACTTCCAGCACAAGCCTTCTTAGCAATTAGTGAAGCGTTAAGTCACATTTTCTTTTGCCTGGTAAGGGGCCACTAATTTTCAGCTACTTTGCTATCATAAATAATTTAAATCTGTGCAGAGATCACTTTCTGTAAGTGCTTGAGCAGTCAATTGACAAGTTGTCAAATGGCCAGTTGCAAGCACTGAGGAAGCACAGAATCTCTGTGGCAGCACAAGAATGAATCTGAGAGACAAGAGCTGAAATGCTTTTAATGACCACGGACTAGTCCATTGCTGCAGGAGTTGGGATGAGTTAGACAGAATCACCTAGTTATTAGCACAAGCCCATGAACTTCAACTGCCAAAGGTGGAAACAAACTGTTGGTCATCAAGAAACACAAAAGTTGTCAAAAGTGGCCAGGAAAAGATTGTAAATACCAACAGCAAGTGTGAAAATGTGTTTTGAATTGAGCAATCACTGAACAGGCATTCCCTGCACATCCCTGTCCCTAAGCACAGCGGGTGTAAACCAGGGAACAAGGAAAGGGTGGTTGGAAACTCCATGACCCAACACCAGGATGCTGGACCATCTCTCCGGCCCCTGAGGAACCCGGGGAGTGGAGCAGACCCCAAGGAACCCCAGAGACCAGGACTATGCATGGCATGGCTGGAGCTGCCTTACAGGACAGTCATGCAACTTATGGAATTGTATTTATTTATGATTAAAGCGGGATGATATCTGAGTCCATTGATATTCCACACTACGGTCTTGTATGGTGACAATTGCAAAGAGACTTGACATAATAAACTCTTTCCTATGCTGTTACTAAGAAGACTGATCAAAATGCTGATCAAATGCTGGACAGATGACAGGGCAATAAACCTTGGGTGTGGAGTTTTACAAAATAAAGAGAAGAGGCAGTTCAGGACTCAGCCCTCTCCTAACTCGAATATAAAATGGAATATATCTTGATTTAGAAGTGCCATACCAGGAAATACCAGCTGGTCTGAGAGCAGATTTAAGAAATGTGACCAGGCAGTGTGAATTGCTCATTTTTCAGCACCAGGAATTGGGGAAGAGGAGGATGAAAAGGAGAAGGAAAAAGGGTAACTCATTCACCAAGTTTGGCAGGCTGGTTCCTGCCCAAGTGACAAGAGTGGAAGGAAGGAGCATGGTCTGCAGATTGAACTTGGCTGCCAGGAAAGAAACAAATTGTGAGTTTTAACCATATATTTTCTATAGTGCTGTACTGAACCATCTGCAGATTTTATGGATATTCAAGCTTTTGCAGCAAGGGGGAATCTGAATTTTCTTCACCATTAAGGAATGAGAGCTATGCTCTCACTACCTCTGACATGCAAGAGGTTAAAGACATCCATGTAAGAGTTGTAGCAATTGTTAACTTGGGTTTTTGCATTTGGGATTTAGGGTTTTAAAGACCTGACTTCATTAGATTTTTTGCTTTGCCCCATGCAAGCAGTGGTTCAAATGTGGTTAATGTGATTAATGATTCTATAAACTTTTATCTCATATTAATATGATTTGATTATAAGAAACAAAAGCTATGGAAACCCAGTGAAATACATGGTTTGGCTAAAACTTTGGGTAAAACACAAGAGAAACATTTTCAAATGGTCAAATGGTCCGTGACATAAAAACCTGAAAGAAACTCCTCACCTGTTAATAAAACAAAGTGAGAATTTTTTTAATACGCAATTTTCAAAAAAAAACCCACTTATCTTGAGTGTACAATTTACATTTTAACTTTGATTGCCAGAAGTTTAGTGGTTCCAGAACTTAATGAAATTTTCAAATTATGTGGTCTTTTGTCTGACACAGTTTTTTACTCAGAAACATTTTTTCTAAATAAATTAAAATGTATCTAGTCATAAGTCCATTGTGAACAAACCATTTCCATTAGGGATGTCATTTAATAGTGTCATTTAATAATGACATACCTAATGTCATTGTTAGGTTCCTCACTTTTCATGATCAACTTCACCATTTGCCCTTTTCATCCTACAGAAAGAAATTCAAATTTCAAGGAACTTTTCTCTGTCAATATGGAAAATCACCTCAGATAAAGTCAAATAATTACAAAGAAAACCAAACTGTAGTACAACAAAGAACAAAAACCTATGAGACATGGGAATGGAACAGCACCAGTACCACGGGAGGAACCTCCAGAACACCTGGTTCTCTTAGGTTGCTGTACTGGGCACCTCCACAGTTTATAATTCTGATAAAACACCTTCATATTGCACTTTAAACACCTTAAACACCAGCTCAATTCCACTTAAAATAATTTCTCTAGAGGTTTACCTGTTGTGCCTGTGGTGACATCTGAGCCACTTCTACCAGACAACACCTATTGCAGCTGCATCAAATGCAAACCTGAAATGTTTAATCTCTTCTGCTTCATCGATACAGAGCCTGGTTTTATGGGTTCCAAGGGCTGTCATCTTCTCTATTGCCAATTCACCACAGGAAAATACATATTCTCCTCATTTGTTAATTTACTTCCCCATCAATATTCACTTATTAGTTTATTCTGCCCCGCAGTTTATCATGTTAAAAGCATTCACCAAACACGGTCCAACATATTCCACAAACAAAACATATTTAATTAAGTCTTGTTCACAGAAAAATTCTACTTAATCTATTTTTAAATTTAAAAAAACAAATGTTAATCTCTATCAGAACAATGTTACTAAGCACAAACCTCTGTAAGAGAGAGTAATGCTATAAAACTTTAGGTTATTGAAATGTTTCTGTCTTTACTTTGAAATAAATATTATAACTAAACAATCTGAACTGTATATATGAAATATATGTATCTGCAATTTTCATGCACAGGAGAAAAACTTCTTGATATACCTATTTATTCTTCTAATATTCTACTTTTGACCCTAGTTAACTTATTTCAGCAAAATAACAAGTCAAAAACACTGGGGAACCTCCTGTGCAAACCTACTGCACTGGAATAGATAAATATTCACTCCTCCCCACTTCAATTTTTTTACATTCCACTCGGGGAAAAAAATGCTGCTCAGTCTTTTTAATGCTTTTCAGGCAAATAAAAGGTCACTGAATCCTATAGAATAGTCCACCACAAACCACCTTTGTCCTAAAAAGAGAAAGTGCAGTAAAACCACAGGACTTACATTTTTTTCCATCCCTCTAAGTGAAGGTTCAAGGAGTCACTTCTTTCTCTGCAAGGGAAACATTATCTCAGCCCAGTTATCTCCCAAGAAATAGTTGGGAAAACCTCCTCACTGCCTTTATCATCTCTGTCTCCCCTTCCAGAAATCCCTCACCACTCTGGAGATACTTTTCCTTCAGGAACTGTGCTGTTTGTACAGGAGGGTGTTGCTGGAGTGTCTATTTAAGCCATCACAATAACTGGTGTGATTACACAAGGTCTCAGGGGAAAGGCAGAAACCTCAGCAAGCAAAGCTGGGGAGGCTCCAAGCTGGGCATTTCTTCACGCTCTTCTTTCATCCCTGGATCTCTGAGTGCCTTTCACAGGAAATCAGGAGTGAAGCAGAACAAAGTAAATGGGAAACATGAAGGAAACCTGTCTTTTCCAACCTCACAGTGAGAGCTGTCAGAACTGGAACAGATTGTTTACAAAAGGCATTGGCCTTTATATTTTATTTCAGTATTTCAGTTCTGGTTCTCTGCTTTAGTGCAGTCTGAAAACATGAGATGCTGAATCCATAAATTAAACTGAAATGCTGTGACTGAAGCTGGGTAGATGACTGAAAAACTGGTGGCTGTTTCCTGTCTGCATCCTTGTGTGTGCATACATGTGTGCGTGTGTGTGCATGTGTATGCAAATATATATAAATAACATGCCAGTGTCTATATACAATTCATAGATATGCATTGTTCAGCGTACATATGTGGCTATTCCAGGGTTGTTCAGTCTGGAGAAGAGAAGGCTCTGGGGACACCTTAAAGCACCTTCCAGAGCCTAAAGGGGCCCTACAGGAAGGCTGGAGAGGGACGTTTTACAAGGCTTTGTAGGGATAGGACAAAGAGGAATTGCCTTAACCTGACAAAGGTCAGATTTAAATTAGATATGAGGTAGAAATTCCTCTCTGTGAGGGTGGGCAGGCCCTGGCACAAGTTGTCCAGAGAAGCTGTGGATGCTCCATCCCTGGAAGTGTCCAAGGCCAGGTTGGACATGTCTTGGAGCAACCTGTGATAGAGGAAGGTTCCCTGCCACTGGCATGAGACGATCTTTAAAGGTCCCTTCCAACCCAAATGATTATATGATTCTGTGATTTATACTGATTATATAAACGATGATATAGGCAAGGAATAGGTGAGAAGTCTGGAGGAGTTCACTCACTCCTGAGAGCTGCAGCTCCTTCCTGGCTGAAGCCACTGCCGGGTGGGATGGGAGAGAGACTTTATCTTTGCACTCCTAGAAAAATGGGACAGGGTTTGTTCTCTGGCTCTGTAGCTAAAGAGCATAGTGAACTTCTGTCCATAAAACTACATTTTCTTATCCTTCAAAAACAGGGAGGGAAAATGAGCCCCCCTCTCCAAGAAGGGACTCCCACAGTTTTAGAGGATGCTGCAGGAGAGCCAGGATTTCTCTTTCTGTGTGTACTCATTTCTCCACGTGGTTCTGCTTAAGGACAGCGAGAGTGATCTCACTTATAATTAGTCTGATCCAAAGGATGATGAGTGTAGTGTTTCTGAATTACTTTGGCTGCTGAGCTTTTCAAGACAGAAAGAAGTTTTCTTCTTTGCATCAAGTATTGGCTGCACAGAGAAAATTCGTTATCAGACACCAAAGAGAGAAGTTAAGGCTGATACAATCCTCTCAGAGAATGCTTCACTTTCAGGATGTCTAATATTGTACTGGTTAAAGTGAGATGAATCAAAGGAAATAAAGCCAACTGATCCCTGTAGAATATGAGATGGTACCTCTCCAGCAAGGGAATGAATTAAAAACTGTTTTGACCCAGATGTGGATGCAGGATACTTCCCTATGCTAAATACAGTCAGGATCAACACAATACCTTTTTACCCCACCTGCTTTTAGTCCTTGGCAGATTTGAGGTAGAGGCTGAGGTAAAAGAGAAAGGTAAATAGTCCTGCAATACTCTGAGAAAAAAAAAAAAATGTATTTTATTTTCTGTTGAATTTGGGTTGGTTGACAGTTTCCCCCATCTTTAAAGTTACCTTCTTTCAAAGCACGTAGGACTGTGAGAAATAGGGGGAGAAGTCATGGTGGAACATTAGATCTCTGCCTCTGATGTGTTGGTAGAAAACTGCTGTCTTTTGGCAAAAGCTTTGGTTCGTTAGGCTCTGAATTTAGTGAGTGTTGCTGTAGAAAGCTAAACTGTGCCTTAGATGCTTTGGGGAGGGCACTGCACAGAAAGTTGGATTTCACTGGAAGACACACATGTAATGGTCAGGAAGATTATCCACAAATGAAATCGGGAAATCTCATGGCAGGTTAAACAGATAAAAGATTTGTTAATCCCTCTGACTTCAGAATTGTCATCACTATCACACATCAAAGTAACATCACGTACAGAAAGTAGCATGTTCAGATCAGTCACATTAATCTCAGACTTCAGGACACAAGTTCAATTCATATTATCTCTTTTCCCTCCATCTATCTGTCTGTCATAAGTCCTGTATAGCTTTTAAACCATCTGACATGAATTTTAGGAAGCTTGAGCTGTTTGAAGCTCAGATACCCATGAAGGTGGGTAAAGTTCACCTCCTTTGTACAAATATCCGCACCTTGCATTCATATGTAAGGAACAGATGAATAACAAGGGTAGATTTTAAAATATATTTATGCCCCCCAAAGATATATATGGATGCCAAATAGGTTTTTAAGTGTCTGAATTGCATTGTAATCAATGTGACACTTTTGTGGATGTCGCTATAAAGTGTCTCTAGAATCAGTTACATAGACAGCTTTCCTATCCATCTCCAGTGTTAATTTCAAATTAAATTTCACCCCAAGTTACTTACATTTCATCCAAAGTTAGAGATGAGAAGCAGACTTGAAACAGAAGCTTGACTTCCTCAATATTAGTTATTCCTCTGCTTTGGGGGAAAGATCACCTGCAGTTTCTAGGGACAAGAAGGAACTATTATCATCTATGTGTGAAGGGAGCAGGAATGGCATCTCCTGTTTATCTCTGACTTCCCCAGGTCCTTGTGCTAACCCTGAGATGGGCAAGTTACTTGTAGGCTCTGGCTTGGACTGAATCAGAGATAAACTCAGCTTTCACTAATTAAAGACATCCCTGGGTGTCTCCATGAAAAGTGCAGAAATGTTGAATTGCATTAGCAAAAAAAAAAAAAATCACATTTAGTTGAAGGTGAGAGAAGGAGCTCTCTGGACTCCCCTGACTGTGCTGATGAAATCTCCCCTGAGTGTAAACAGGAATTTAGACAAGTCTCACCTCCTGTTAAATGCTTGGGGTGAAAATAGACATTTTCTGCTGGACAGGGAAGGGTGAGAACCCTTTGGCATTGACTTTTCCTTCCCTGTCCAAAATTAAATCCTCATTTTGCCCTCTGTACCCACGGAGGGTTGTTTGAGTCCCTTCCACTCCATCAGTAGGAAAAGCAAAGAACCTCCACACTCAGCAAATTCAAGTCAATGACAGCAGCTGGAGGGACATAAACCTCAAATTAAAAGAAACTTTTAAAAGTAGAAATGTAAATGCTGCTATCACAAAATCTAAACCCTAATAAATGAAGAAAAAACCCTGAAAAGCGTTCCCCACTTGTAAAAAAACCCATCTGGAAATAGTCCATAAAAATCAAGGTGTTCAGAGGGAAAATGTGGAGAGGTATTTCAAAAGCTGAGCAATATCTGCATTCACAAATTATGCACAAATGGCTTAATGGAAGCAGGCAAGTATTTGATATTAATGAATATTTGAACTTAAGAAAAATTAATGCTTAAAGACAAGTGAAACATTCATGTGATGTATGTTTGCTATTAGAAAAGAATATTCATTAAATATAAAGTAGTTTCATCTACAATAAAGCTGATCAGCTTTAAGTGAGATTCAAGCTGCCATTCAGCTTTACCTTCCACGGCGTAGCAATAACTCTGAGGTAGGGAATGGCTCTTTAAAACAACTGCACAATAATTTCATCTCTTAGTAGTTTTAAAAATAACCACCAACTCATTTCTGTGTGATTCCTGACAATGCTGTAATTGTTGTGTGTACACACCTATCTGTTAAGATAAATGATGCTGTTTTGTAGCCATTTAAGAAGTAAGGAATGGAAGGTAGATTGTGAAAAATTATCTATCAGATGCAGCAATCAGTACCTCGCCAGGTTTCTACATAGATTTCATCTCTATAGTAACTGGGACACAACAGCAAACACAAAAGCAGCTTTAATTGGGAGAAAGCAGAGGAGCTGCACAACTGCAACCTTTTTTTAATATACACCTGGAATCTCACAACATCGCCAGATTTAGTAAATATTAGTTTCTGGTCTTTTCTGGGAAGTTAGATGTGATTTGGAAATTTTAACTGTTAATTCTTTTCACCTTTCACTGTCACCTTGTTTTAAGGACACAGCGTGAGGTTTCATGTCATAAAGATGCATCAATCAGAACCATTCCAGCTGCAGGACGTGGGAGCAAGGAGACAAAAACCAAAGAGGAAGTGTTAATGCCTAGTGTGGAAAATGGATCTGAATCTTCATCTGGGAAAGGAAAAATGTCAGTGGTGTGATATCTTTACTTCACTGTTGTCCATTACATGTTAAAATTCTGTGACAGATTTCAGATATGCAATGCAGAATTACGCAGTCATGAATCAAAAGAAGCCTTGCACATTCTGAGCAGCACACCTACAACTAAAATAATAAATGACAGCTTTTCAATTGCAGGCATTGTGATTTCTAATGCCAACCAGCACAGACTGGAACAAATTAACTTGGCAACTTTGGTACATACAATATTTCAGTAAAAAAATTACAATTAATTTAGAATTTCTTAAATGACTTGATTTTAAACAAATAAGTTAAAGACCGTATCACCTATCTTATGCTTTCTATTTAAAAAAAAAAAAAAATCACCAGGATGAGATTTATATGATAAAATTTCCATTTTTCAGAGATGTAATGTTGATTTTTTTTCGGTCAATGAGATTATGATATGAAAACAAACCTCCCAAATGCTGTTTTTCAGCTCAGGAATTACCTGTGCAAAGTTCCCGTGGCCTGACAGAACTTGGCCAATATTCCAATGGTTTGTGGGGGTGGTTTGGAACATTATTATAACACAAGGGAAACTGAGACCTTCTGGCCAAGAGGGGAAACCCTCATAAATAATTGTTCATGGAATTAGTATTAACATATGTAGGGTTTGTAGCCCAGCCCAAAAGTGAGGGAATGAGGCTACAGAGAGGCTTCCAGTGAGTTATGAAGGCCATTTACTGCACAGAGATTAGAATAGCTTTTATAATACATTACATTGCTGCTTTATTTTAAAAGAATAGCTGAAGCCATTTTCTGATCCACATAATAGTGAAGTCTTAAATGGTATAAAGCAGCTAATTGGCATTTTTGTCAAAATAAAGACCTAGTATAAAGGAATCTCATTTCCTTTTATCGGAGAATGAAATTATACTTAAGAAAAAATCATGGTGATGCAAAATTCAGCCTCTTTTGAATGGATAATTGGTATTACAGAGTAACAGGAAATTGCTTTCTTTGGAAGTATGTATTAAAATTATTCTGTTACATACAGTAATCTTCAGCTTTCTAAATGGTCCGATGCACATTTCAATCAGGAAAATTTGCTTACCATCTACTCAAATGGAAAAATATGGATTGCTCTTTTCTCTCTCCTCAGTGGCCTATCAAAATAATACCAAGAGAATTAGAGTAGTGAAGGAAATCACGTTAGAAAATTAATATTCCTAATATTATTTCATCAGGGAACATTAAGTATATCTAGAGATTTTCCTCACTATTTCAGACGCTGCATACTTAGGTGTTGAGAAGCCTTTTTTATCCATTATATCTTGATTTTTATGAAGAAGCAAAGCATAAAACTCTGATTATCTGATGTAAATCAGAGGTAGCTTTAGTGAGTTGAAGATAAGACACCCTGGAATGAAGGTCCAGAAGGATCAGAATAAACTATAGCCTTTCGAAGCAGCTGATTTTAAGGACCCAAATGCAGAGTAGAGTGGATAAGCTATTTAATACATAATAACATGATTGACTAAAGCATCTGTTTGGCTGAGTATGGTGATTTAGAGACCTGTATTATTTATCAGACTGGAATAGCTGGGAGGGGAAAAAAAATAAAATACTGTCAGACTCTGTCTAGAAAACGGGGCCCTCTTTTACAACTACAAAATAGCTGTGAGGGAAGATCTAAACTGAACAATCCCCAGCAGCTCCGAGTGCCAGAGGGTGCTCTTGGGATTATGTCCTTTGTTCTTTGCACCTTATGTGGAACAGAGTTGCCTGTCATTGCCTGCTGCCTTCAGCAGCTTTCTGCAGGAATTCTCACTTTTTCCTCTGTCATCTTGGTAAGAACAACTCTTCATCCATGACATGTTTCTGTGAGGTCTTTCTTCAGCATCTCCACCTCTAATGTGGTTTTGTAGTCTGTGGTAGAAGAGAACTACCAGTACTAGAAGATCATATAGCATTTTTTATAGGTTTTTTTATTATTAATTTCTGTGCATTTTCAGTTAATCTTTAAAGTTCTTGTGTAACAGGAGTGTGAGAAGAGGCCAAATTCACAGCCAAGGCATCAGTTTATTACCACAAGACTTTCCAATCCAGTATCTCAAGAGAGTTGAAGACTCCTGCTGATTTGAATTGAGCAGGTTCATTGCAAGTGGGATGTCTGAGTCCTCTAAATGAAGACCCACATACATGCTCTTTCACATAGTCTACCATTAAATCTGGGGACAGCAGCATAAATGCTATATGGAAGGATATTTTTTGTATAAGAAGCCACGTTAGTCATAGGATAACTACATGGGTATTTGCAAATTGAGAAATTGTTGTGTCCTTTGAGCCAAAAAGCAATTTATTTATACTAAAAAAGAATTGATTACCTTTTTAAATATATGAGAATGCTTTCTTTCTTCTTTTTTTTTTTTTTAATAGTTATGCTCATGTGGAAATTAGAACCTTTTAAATATCAGTTATCAAGAACTTTCTTGAAAGAACAACAGGAAATGACTAATACAAATATACAGTGAAACCATTCGGTCATTTACACAAAGGAATCTTCCTCCAGCTCTTTAATGGACTAATGCAGGCTGGACTGTAATGGGGCTAATTTGCTCAACACCTACTTAAGGAGAAGACACTGGGGTGCCTGATTTTTCCCCTCTCTTGGGTCTGAAAAAGCAATATATTGCCTTCATGAAAGCATCTGTGACACTTTGATAGATACAGTGAGCTGCAGCCAAAGCATAATTGGACGATGCTAAGAGAAGTGTCTGAAATTGCCTCTCAGAAGCCAGGCTTTAAAAGTCCATCAAATTCAACAAACAGCATGGGAAAAAAATATGGGATTTGTTTCATCACTCATCCCGCCCTCGTCTTTTAAAGATGAAACTGGAGCTTTGAATCCGTGACAAAGGACTAGAAGGTCAAAGGGATCTTCTCCTGCTACTGAAATGTGTAATGTTCTGAGCATCTGTGCTTTGCCAGCCACAAGTATTTTAGTGTCAAAATAATATAAAGGCCAGAGGAAGTAATAATCTGAAATAACATCAGTGTGTCATCCATGTTAGTCATCCTAATATTTCTTGGAACACATGAGCTTCATTATCCTTCAAAAGAGAAAGTTCAAACAACCTGACTACTGTAGTTGGCACCTGATAGAGCATATAATGAACTCAGAAGCATATTTACACATAAAAATGCATAAATTCAGTGCTTTTCCCCAAGCAAATCAAATATCCTCTGGCTGGGGCCACAATTATTTAGTTTATAGGCATATTCATTCTTATTTACTTACAAGAATGAAAGTGATATCTTATCCATCAGGTTTTTACCATACAATTTCTTACAGCACATAAAATATAACAGAATTAAAGTTGAAAATTAAAAAATAAGAGAAAAATGGTAAGAGGGAAAAGGAAGAAAGTGCTTGTATTTATTCATAGATTTCATACAACATCCTACTCAGTTACTGAACTTTGTTCTGTTGGTACTGGGCGACTTTATAAGTGAGGGAGGTTGACTTTTGACATAAAGGAACTTTAGCTTTACAAACGAAATCATCATTTTAAAAAAGGCTTTATAGGAGCCTTTAGAGCAACACTGGTACATTAAAGACGTTTATTTGTAAGGGGTTTGACCCATCAACGTTCTTTGGCTTAAAATTCAAGCAAAAGCTAAAGGGATGGAGTTTATAGCTGGGTTTGATTACATCCCAAAATCTTGAAATCACTAGGATTTATGGGATAATGCTTTCTCTTCACTGGCTGGCCATAGGACTGTCTTTGTTCACTATTTGGAGTACAGATACATGGGGTACATGATATATAATCATGCCATTCTGAAGTGTTTGGGAAGGGCAGACTTTACAAGATTTCTGGGGATTTATTTCACTACGTGGAGTCTGAGGCCAGTCCAAGCATGTCCTCTCTACTGTGGTAAAGCACTTGAGAATTCAACTTTGAATTCAGCAGAACTGGCACCAGCAAAAGGCCACCAGCATTATAAACCCAGTAAATGCTGCTATGCTCTTCCACACCAGAGAAAGATGGAATAAGACAAAAGCCTCACAAAAAGGATGGAATGACATTTGGTTATGCAAAGAAACAGATTTACTGAATCACCTTCAGAAAGCCAGAAAGTTCTGATAAGAAAACAGTGTATTACTCCACAAACATTTGCAGTGATCCTCTTTGTTAAATCTGTGGGAGATGGGCACTGTGTAAGCAGTGGCCACAGAGCCAGATTTGAACCACTGCATTTTCCAGTGGGAAATAGCTGACTGGAAAGTGTTCACTGGTATAACATCAGGGGGGCAGTGAGGTGGCCCTTGGAAATCAGTGCCTGCCAACCAAGCCCACTGTTTTCCCTTTACTACAGCTGAGTGTAGTATTCAAATCCACTAATCTGCATCACCAAACATGGAAATATGGGGATAGATTTCACTGTACTTCTTCTATATTATTCATGGCATGCCAAGAGACATTCTGAAGTTAATTTAATTGCCCTGCAATTGAAATACCTGCTTCTGTGTACATAGATAAACATACCAAATTTAGAACCTTAAATGAAGGTGGGTGTTTTCACTGTCTCTATAATCAAGATGAATGAATAGGTTCTAAAAATTTTTTTTTTCTTTTACCATTGTCCCATCTTTAAAAAATAGAAAAAGCCTTTCTCTAAATGTTTGCTCATTTGTATTCTTGACTCTGGTTAATTTCAGAAGGAAGAATGGCCAGGTTTGGTTCACAGAGTCCAACAACCTGTCCAAATTCTTTTAGATATTCCACGTATGGAGAACATGATTCTTATTGTCAAATTTATTTATTTTGATATATTTGTTTTTACATGGGATTTTTTTATTTAATAGAATGATACATAATATGCTGAAATCTGTGGTGGTACCACTGCTCCCCCCCAGCCCCACTCCCTCAGGCTGCACTGTGACCTCAGAAATGCTCATTAGCCCTTGGCCTTGATGAGCAGCTCCTGGGCTAAACTCCTCTAGAGCTTATCAGAACCACTGTCTGCTCCCAGGATATTATGCTGTCTAATGAGCTCTTGTTTTGTTAACAAACAGACCTGGAAACTTATTTTTCTTGCCTGAATAACAACCCAAGTGGAGCAACATTTTTGGTGTTGAACTTTCAAAGAAAGCTACCAACCCGAATTGTGTCCAGGAAGGACAATTATTATGACTAAAGCCAACTCTCTTACTTCCCTATACAGAGTAGTCTTAAATGAGACTCCTTGAGCCCCTGGATTTTTTGTGAGTTTGCCCCTTGGATTATTGGCTGTTTGTTAGGGGTGAGCCCCCCACTCAGGGGAAAGTAGGAGATTTTAAGTGTTACCCATCATACTTGATGTTCTCGCAGCCACCAGATAATCCACCTTGTGCAGAACTGGCAGACAAAACAATTTACAGGAGGAAGCTGAAGATAAGTGGAGTGGACATAATGGACATAAGACAAGTGTTATATTGAATGGGATGTCAGGGAGCCTGAGAGATGAGTGATGGGCACCGTGTATGTTTAGGGAGGAAGTGCCATTCTCCACAGGTGCTGTGGTGGAGTGTTGTTGCTGCTGGTTATATTAAAACTTACTGTTATGTCATTGAAATGGGGACAAATTTTCTACACATGCTGTTCAGGAGCAGGGGAAGCAACAGCTTGAAGCATTGTGGTGAATTTCTGTGCACAGAGATTGAAGAATCTGTCTTCTCATACAAACACAGATTTCTGGCTGCAGCACTTACAGGCATTACTAGTAGCAGCTGCAAACAACTTATCAAGTGAAGAACACAAGGATGGCTTTTTATTTGTCTCATTATGTCTGTGTTATTACTTCAGCCATAGGCACAGAAAATAGATAATTGAGGTAAGAGTATGAAATCTTTGCTAGTAAATTCTGCAGAGAATGCTAAGACTGGTAGCGCTATTAAAAGACTATCTCCAGTTCTACTCTCTTCATTTCAAGAAAAGTATGAATATAGAAAAGAAAATTTACTAAAGAGCTGATCTTTCCAGCAAGTCCTTTAAATTAGCTCTGTGAACAAATTCTACCCAGTGTTTGGGCAGCAAGGTAGGGTGGCTGTTGTCTGAAGGCTAACCTATTAATCTCTAACTTTTGAATGCTGCTGCATAAACCCAACTTCCCTGGACCCTGGAAACTTCATTTCCCTCAGTGTGCCCAGAACTCCAACAGCTCTACAATAAAGTAATGGCTACTATCAAAGTCAGCTTGGCCTGTCTCACCTTAACTCTGTGGAAACATGAGGCAGATAACTGCAGCAGACTGCCCAAAAAGCTATATTTTCCTGAGGGGTTGCCAAAACATCTCTATTGCTCTTTCAAGAGTCTCTGGAGATCGATAAAACCACTTACTAAGTTGATGCCTTCACACACTTTCCCTGGAATTGGCAGGGCAAAGGGTCTAAACTTGTGGCACCACATTCAGGTCTGACACTGCTCAGTATCCTTATCCAAATATTTCTAACAGATGAGGGCACTGAAAAAACTTGGAGAATAAATTCTAACATGACACTGTAGAAGTCACAGAGGACTCATCATCTGGCTCCCAGGGGTGGACAGGTGAGAAATCTCTTGTTAATTTGCACTGATTTGTCACCCTTTTGTACACAGAGAGTAGAACTGCATGCCCAAAGTAGCATCGATTGATAGACTTAGACACCTGGGTAATACCGAGGTTGTTAATTAATGAGGATTTTTAGCCATAATGTTTATATTTTAAAAGCTGTGGCTGCTGTCATGGAATCACAGAGTAATTTAGGCCAGAAGGGATCTCAGAAGTTCAACTCAGCCACCTGAAGGCAGAAACACCTTCAAAAGTGCATTCCAGTTTGGACCTTGATCAGGCTGGTCGGTGTCTTGTCAAGTTCTGAATTTCTTTAAGGAGGGAGATGTCACAACATCTCTTAGTCATCAAATTAATAAAACATGAGAGAAACTGGGAGAGTGTGTGTTAGTTTAAAGCAAACTTAGACCTTTTTGTTGCCAGATTGAGGATGAAATAGGAATTTTCCTTCTGTTCAAAGTAGAAGAAACATTGGATGTTTTGCCTTCCAGTGTAAAACAATCAAACAGTTTTCTGGGAACTGCTGGGTTTCTTAGGAATATAGAACACTACGACACTGCTGGAGGAATTTCTTTTTATTATATGGTTTTCACTACTTGAACTCTGATCTGTTTGCTCTGTAAGCAGAAAAAGCATAATGAAAGCTCTTTTCAACCTTCCTAGTTTTAGCAGGAAATACACAATTGCCAGTGGTTTCTGAAGTGTATATGCAACATACCAGAGATGGCCCTTTCAGCTCATCTCTTATCCCCCTCCATTTCCATTCTCTTTTCCTCAATGACTAGTTCCTGTTCAGGTTTTCTTTTGTACCAGTTGTTTCCAAACAATAAATCTGACCTTACAGTTGTACCATTTTTTGTCTTCTCTCATTTCAGGGTATCCTCCTCTTGCTACAAATTCATGACAGGCACATGAGTTTGGGCTACCACCACAGAGCTGATGGCACTTCTAGTATTTAAACACAGTTCCTCCATCTTTGTAATGTTTACCATAGATGTTGAACAGCTTGTTCTTACTTGGTTTCAATACAATATGACAGACCTCTTCTCCATCACTTCAAGCCCCGCTGACATCTGGCTAAATCTGCTCCAGTTGCTGGGAATGCTATTCTTACAGAAATGTTCACTCTAAATATGAGTTAGAAAAGTGCATTTTGGGATGACTTCCTGAACAATATAAGTTGTGGGGATTTCTCATATGAGGCAGAATGTTTAATTCCCCAATGACTTTAGAAAGTGACACTGCAGGTGACAAACTTGTCAAGCACAATAACCTCCAGAATGTTCATGGCAAAAATGCCATGACGAGATTCTTCTCTTCCTGGTACCTTTCATAGAATCACAGAATGGTTTGGGTTAGAAGGGACCTTAAAGATCACCCAGTTCCAATCCCCTGCCATGGGCAGGGACACCTTCCACTATCCCAGGTTGTTTCTTTTCAAGTAAATTAACTATGTACTCTCTTTGAGTCCTGAACAAACTCTGCATAATGCAAATATTGCAAGGTTAGCAATAACCAAGGAACTCCAGAAAGTAAAAGAACAGTTCTCACAACTCCTTTATGGAGCCTGTTTTTCAGTGATACAGCAAACTGTTCATCTCTGAAGTATTTCTAATTATGATCCATAGCAGAGAACCCGGTGTTGCAGTCAAACAAATAAATTTAAACTGCAAATATAGACTAATAAGTGTTTAAATGTCTTTTCATATGGCTTTTCCAGTCTTTCCTTACTTTCCAATATTCAAGAACAAAGCATTCTTACCTCTAGTCTAAGAAATATTTCCTTTTACAGTGATATAAAGATATGTTTGAAACTACCCCTCTAGAAAGCCCAAGCGTACAGGAGAACATTTTTTTTTTCCCCATAATCATTAAGGTTTATCAAAAGCCAGAAAAGCCAGTGCACAATCACCTACTGGGAACTGTGGTTAACCTGAAAGCACAGGGCAGAAAAAAAAAAAAAAAGAAAAAAAGAAAAGAAAAGAGAGAGTTTTGACACTTTTTTCTAAATTATATACAATGGATTTAATCCCTCTCTGCTGAAGTTTACAAGCTTGACACCTGTTGCACTGAGGTTTGTCCCTATTCTAAACCGCAGTAAATGCTGCCATCTAATGGTATGATCGCTCTGCAAAAGCTGTCGGCTCGTTCCATAAATAAAATAAATAAGTTTCACAAGCATCACTCTGCATGAAAAAACCCAAGCTGGGCACAAGCAGATCTCAAGCAGACCCACCAATTATCTCTGCATCTCTCTGCCTAGTGCTGCAGCTCCCGAGGGCAAATTCCTGAGTTATCCTAAGAGCTCTGCAAACCTTCTTCATCAAGCTTTCATTTTCTGAACTGCAGTTGATTCTGGAAATAATCATGGAATCATTAAAGCTGGAAAAGACCTCCAAGACCATCGGGTCCAACCTTTGACTCAACATCACGATGCCCACTAAGTGCCACATCCACCTGGTTTCTCAACATCTCCAGGGACAGTGACTCCACCACTTCCCTGGGAAGCCAATGCTCAACCATAATAAAGCTAATTAAAACCATACTGTACCTGAACTCTTTTAACTCTTAGTTTTCCTGTGCCTTTATTTGTCCTGAAAACAGGTTTAACCCTATCTGTCATATTTAAATAGCATTTAGCACAGGAAATGACAGTAAAAATTGAGTAATTACCTTATTGTTCCTGCTATTCTTGATCTGAAAAGCTGTTCTGATTCCATGAAAAAAGTAAAACATTTTCACATTTTCAGTTTTCTTGAGCTAATAGGCATCTACTTTTGGAAAATTATATTACTGTGGTTTTACCCCTCTAAGAACAAATGATGTCTTATAATAAATGAAACTGAAGATAAAAACAGACAAAAATGTGTTAAGCATCTGAACCCTTTATTGAAGAATCTAAACCAGTCACATTTTATTAGTGGTTATGATTCACCTGAAAAATTTAACTGCAAAAAATCAATAAAATAATACACATTGCTCATACTTTTTTCAGAATCAATGAAATAAATGCTTCCTCTAACTTTAATAAATGTTAGATCATAAGATATACCATGAACTCCCTTTCAGAATACTAATACTTTCTGTGATATTTGGATAAAGTATAACAATTAAATTCTATGTACAAGAATTCTTAAGATTTCCAGGAAACAATATCACTTGTATAACATCCTTTAATTTTGGTAAATGATTATGACAATTTTCATACACCAGAGGATACAAAGAAAAAATATACAACTTTCAGGCACAGGCAACTGAGGATGATTTGTTAAATCCCTTTAGGTGCATGTGTAAAGATACCTCAAAAATTCTTAAGCATAAACAAATCTATCCAAGGACATTAGGAGGAGGAGGGTCCCAAAACCATCAAAATTAGAGGCTGATTACACTCAAGTGTCTTGAGTGAGCTCTTTTACAGAAGTGCAGTAATTATTTAATTATGCTACAATAAAGCCTGGTTGGAAAAATTAGTTCTCTCTATAGAGATATAGATTACTCTATAGCCTTGTGTGTTTATAAATCTGTCCTTACAACTGATTTTTTTCTGCAAACACATAAACCAATACAAAAATGGCAAGTGAAGAAATTAACCCACCTACTCCAGTAGCTGAGGCAAAAGACTCTATGGTTAGATTTTCCTCTAATATTTTCGACAGAGTTGTTCAGATCTTACCATTTTTAAGGAGTCTTTGCAAATCTGAACAATCAAAATACTTGAATGCTGCCATCATTATTCTAAATTTAGACTATTATGCTCTGGGATTAAAATATTGTCTCTATCTGAAAACAAGTGACATTGGTTTAACCATAAATGCTGCAGCCTGGGGTAACCTCATGTGTCCAGCTTATTGCTGTCTATTTCAGCAATTCCATCATAAAGTAAAGGGAGAGATATGGAAGAAACAGGCCGTGATTTCTGTATCTCCCTACCATGATTTTCACAAAGTATGGATAAAATAAGTCTTTGCTTCTCCTTTGCTTCTGCTCCAAAGACAGCACTGTTGTGTCTCCGACGGCACAGGAAAGGTGTATTTTTAAAAGAACGCCGTAGCAAATACCTCCTGAAGGCCCTTTGGATAGTACAAGCCGACACCTCCTCTTGTTTTCTTTTAAGAGTAGAAGAAATTGGCTTATGAAAATTTTTAGATGTATTGGCAGCTGTCATTTTTTCTTCCATGTGTAATTCAAGACTATCCAAATCCCCAAATTCCCCCAAGACCCTTTTAGTGAAAGCAAGTAAGATATCCAAGCAGTGGATCTTATCTCCACTAACTATGGGGAGGTCCATGGATATGAGCTGGATTTTATTAGGCTTTGGAATGCGTAAGGGTTCTGCCAGAGCATCTGCAAAGTCTGAAAGAGCAGAATATTCAATAAACTGTGTTGCCAGAGGATCAAATCTTCCCCATGTCTCATAAAACATGTCAAAGTCATCCTCACAAAGAGGATCTGCGCTTTCTTCAGTGGCAACACTGAAGTTCTCTAAAATGACAGCTATGTACATATTTACAACAATGAGAAATGATATAATGACATAGCTTACAAAGTATAAAATACCAAACTCTCTATTTACACACTTTTTACCTTTCCATTCTGGACCTATTTTGGAAGTACATGCTTCAGATTCTTGTAACACACTTCCCAGGAGACTATCCCAGCCAGCTGATGTGGTAATTTGGAAGAGACAGAGAATGCTCCCACAAAAGGTTTGAAAGTTGAAAATGTCATCAATCCCACCTTCCCAGCGAAGACAGGCAAAGTTTGCCATGCCCACAATGGCATAAATGAACATAATCAGGAAAAGCAGGAGGCCAATGTTGACCAGTGCAGGAAGAGACATCAGTAATGCAAACAGAAGGGTTCGAATTCCTCTCGCTTTTCGAACTAATCTCAGGATTCGGCCAATTCGCGCCAAACGAAGAGTTCTCAAAACTGTAGGAGAGAAGAACCTTTGAAAGACTTCAGAAACTCCAGCACCTTTGAAATGAAACAGAAAAGAAAATGTTGTAAAGTCATATTAGTCAAATTTACGTCTGTTTTGTTGTGTTCTGTGCTTTAGGTGTCTAAAGTAACACTGGTCATATTGCACAGCTTTCAACACAGATATCATCGATACTCCACTTGCTTACAAAAGAGCTTAGGAAAAGAAAGACAAATTGCAATATCTTTCAATATTAAAGAGGTATCAAGATTAGGCATTGTTTGGAAACTGCATTCTCCCAGATTTCTCTAATTCAGAGGGGTGAAGTTGCACATTCATTACTGAAGGTACTTAAAAATCCTGTTCAGCTCCTGTGCTGCAAGCTATGGGGATTGTCTTCTAGCTGCTGACTGCTGCTTCTTTACAGGCCTCAGTCACATGCTAAGGGAGACTTTGACTAATGCTTGGTACTCAAATGAGATCAGAGAAGACCAAGAAGAATGTAAAGCAAAACTGCCTTTCAGTATCTATCACCCATTACCCCTTGTTCTATTCCCCTGCTATCAGTGATGATACAGCAGCATTGCAAATGATTACAAACAGAAGAGTTAAGAACTCATCATTTTTCTGGGTTGCACAGGACAGCAAAGGGTTACTCTGCTTGGGCACTAAGTAGAGAACTCAGAGAAGTTTGTCTTTCCTGTCCTTTATTCTGTGATATAACCTGAGCCTGAGTAGGAAGCACAGACTAGAGCTATATATGACCCTTTGTAGAGGAAATGATCAGCATCTCTTCTTATTTGAAAAGCCAAAAAAACACAAGTCAGTTTTAATAAGACTTTTCACAGTCACAAATGTTGGCCCAGATTTAGAATTATGCTGAGCAATTACATTTTCCTGAGCTTTCTAAATCAGCAATCACAATCTGCCTTCTTTAAAGGAAACCCTGGAAAAACAAACTAATATCTTCTGTGCAAATGTATTTTTAACATAAATTTACTTTTACTCTGAAAACAACAGTTATCATGATAACATGTAAATAGAAAGAGACAGACAACAGTTTTACAATAACTTAAAGAAGATGTTAATGGATTGAATTCTTATTCTGTTAAATACTTCATAAAATTCACACTTTAAAAAAAATAAAAATTGAAAACTCCATTTATATTTTAGTACTGTGCAAAAAAATACATCCTTTTAGAAGGAATCACTTAGCATATAGTTTGAATAAAGTACAGTGGATCTGGAATTTGTTTATGAAATGCATATAAGTGGTTACTTCATAATGAAATTGGGCTTAATATTGGTAAGAAAATACCTGATTTAATGCTTGGTACTTACTAACTATTGAAAAGACCACAACACTAAGATCAAATAAGTTCCAGCCGCTTTTGAAGTAGTGGTGTCTTAAGGCCAGGATTTTTATGACACATTCTGCCGTAAATACAGCCAGAAAAAAATAGTTGATTTTATTAAGAACTTTCTTGGTGTCTTCCTGGTCATTTTCTGCCATCATGACAACCATATTTAGGCAGATGAAAATCACAATGGTGATGTCAAATGCTTTGTGTGTCACAATATCAAACAGCAAGCCCAGGAACACATTCTGTGGAGAGAACAAGAACTGCTTTAATGCTGCTTCTAGAACCCAGCCTTCATTCTAATATTAATCTGTAACTTGTGCTTAGAAAAAGGACTGAAAATAATATAAATTTAACAATAAGCTACTAGAAGAATTTTTAGGTGATTTCTTTAGATCTTGAATAAAAACACACAGTACTTAGCTAAGAATTTTCTGGCATCGTGAAAGCACACTGGCTTAAAAAAATACATATATCAGGAAACATTAGAGTAAATCGTGGGGGCTCTTTTAATAAAAATACTTACTGAAGCAGATATTTTAGGATGAGCAATTCTAATTAAAATGTCATAAGAAAAACTCTGAATGGATACTATGCAAAGCCAGACCTAGAATTAAATTTAAGAAACTAAAAGACATAAAGCATAAGATTATTGAAAAGCAAGTAACAGTCATGGGGCATGTATTACTCTCTATTCATTCTCAACTGCAATAATCCAATCTGGTTGCAGAAGCAACAACATGCAAGTTAAGTAACCAAGATCATATTATGAATATCAAATATTTAATATGAACCTTTATAAATAGGTTATACATTTGAACAGGTCATGAATAGGCTATAAATTTCCCTAATTAATTCCCACAAAGACAGACTGTGTTAGATGGAATTAAGGAAGGGAGAGAAAAATGTAAATACTCAATTGAATGAGGAAGATGATGGACTGTAATGCAAAGTTTATTTCTAGATGCCTGGCTGCTGAGCTTAAATATGGTCACCATTGTTACATCTTCTGGCATGTTCTACTTAAGATGGTCTCACCGATGGTCTTGGGATGGGTTTTTGAGGTTTCTTGGATCCAAGCTTTTTTAGGGCATTATAGTACTTTTTCTGTTCCTCAGTCAAAAACAGATCTTTTCCACCTAAGTAAAGGGAAAGAATATTGCTGGTCAGCTGAAGTTTAAGCAGTTCCCTAAATAAATACCAGCAAATTTATGTAAAAAAGAGTAAGTTACAGGTGCCATGAGTGGGACCTGAGAGAGCACAGAGACAAAACGTATCTTCACCATTTCTCCTTTTCTCCCTGTTCTTTGAAAAGATTGACTGGAAAAAGTTGATCTGGGTTTGATCATAAAATCAGGTCTAGGCATTGCCTCCAAGTCAGTTCCCTCAAGCATGAGAGCATTTACAGACCTTTTACAGATCTATTTCATATTTTAAAAATTACATAAGGTTCATCAAGAAGTGAAATACTTTATAGTTTTGGGAAAGGTAGAAACAGAAGTAGATTGCTGGACTAGCAAGTAAATGCAGGATGATGGGAACCAGTTCTACAGGGGGTTCCTGACAATGAGTTTCTTATTCCCATCTACACCACCTGTAATACACAGCAATCACTTTGAAGCCAGCATTCAGAAGCCACTCATCAATCACAAATGCACTGACTGATCAGCATTTTGTACAACAAACACTCAACAATGTTCAGTAGGGCATCAATTTGAATAACTCTGAAAAGACCCCTGAAAATTCCATTTAATTTCACTATATGGAATCACAGTGAAAACTCCCGAGAAACAACAAAGAAATGGAAGAGAAAAAATGAAAAAGAAAAAAAATGTTATTTCAAAACTGTAAACATCTACATGTCAAACCAGCATTCACTTATTCAAACTGGGATTGCAGAAGATCCTGACTTAGCTCAAATAGTACTTATCTTTTTCCTTTGTTGGTTAAAATTGCTGATAACCACTCCAATGAAAAGGTTCAGCATGAAGAAAGATCCAAAAACAATGAAAACCACAAAGTATATGTACATGTACAAGCGTGCCTCAAACTTTGGCTGTTGACCGATCTTCTAAAAAAAAGTCAAACCAGAAAAATATTGGTAAAAATGAGAGAATCCCAGCTTTACCATTCCAAATTTATAATAGCAGATCTTACTATTGTCATGAGGGATAAACTATTTCTATGCATTTAAACCTTTACTTAGAACAACTGTCTTGCTCTGTCTTGCTCCTGTTTGTAAAGACAGTGACAAACAGAGCTATATAGCCAAAGCCAGCTTTAGCACATTTTTAAGTAATAAATAAACAGTTCCAATCAGAAGGCATCCTTGTCCCAGACAAGAAGCAGTTCTAAAACCCCAGCTCGCCAAGATCAGCCCCACAAGGAACAGTCATGTTAATCAGCAGCTGTTCCACTACAGTCAAGAATACAGAGACTGAATGAGTGAGAAAGCCTCCTGAAATATCTGCTTTAGCTGCAGGCTGTTTCAGCTCCACTGTACTTGTTTAAAAAGGAAGAAAATTTGCACAGTCTATCCAAGATCTTCTGTACTGTTTCCAAAACAGACTTGCACAAAACTTGTAACATCTTCCCCTCTGCATTCTTGACATAGCAGGTTTCTCTGTGGTGTCACCCTATTTTGATCAGTTTCTTTTGTCTGAGTTCCAGATATTTGGTACTCCAAGGATTATTGTTTCACTGTGTAGTTTGACACATTCAAGCACTTGTATTTTTTAATGGATATTGCCAGCAAAGATGAAAACTTAATTGCACAGATAGAAAAAGGAAAAGAATTAAAATCTCATTTTAGTGGCATACCTCATGTGAATCCACTGCTGCATACATAATATCCATCCAACCCTTAAAAGTTGCCTGAAAAAAAATGTGTTATTAAGTTTATTATCACTAAGAAAAAAAAATTAGGTACAGCTAATATAAATGAGTTAGTAGTTGTAGAAAAATGAGCAGTGTGCTATGAAAAATGTGTATCTCTCTAAAGATCTGCTTGGAAGTATAACTCATTGGAGTTTTGTAAAGAGGGAAAAAAAATTCCTGAAAACAAAAATCTCATGACTCATGTGAAATATATTTTAATATTAACTCTTGTCAAATTGAATTTTTTTTATGAAAACAAAAAGTAGTAAAATGTTCAGCTTAACTAGAAATTTAATGTTAAAGGATAAAAACAATTTCTAAGAAAACAGCAGATAATTTCTTCCTGCAATTTTTGGCAACTCTGCAGAATCATAAAACACTTTGGGGGATCCAGGGCAAAGAATTTCATTTAAAAGACATACAGGGATAACAGCCAATTTAAGAAATGCCTTTCTCTCCTTTGTTGTGGAATTAGGGAGCTCAATAAATTAGTATCTCTAGCCTTTATTACTTCTACAGTAAAAGAAAACATAAACTGTGCTGTGATTTTCTTTTTTTTCTCTATTTCAGAGTGAGTGAGAGAGTATGACTTTAAATTCAGTAACATGCAGACTATTTCAGGCTTAATTTTGATTATTAATCAAAATTAAAACAACTGAAAATCCATGAAGCGGTTCTTGATTTTAACACAAAGTTGCATATGCTCAAATGGTCTTTAGGAAGAACTGAGCAGGTCACAGATATGGGAAATATATATGTAAGTTTAAAAAAATAACCCAATTTCAGTGGGATAAACAGAAGCATAGTGGTGTCCCATGGTTGGGCTGCTCAACCCATTCCCTTGAAGAAAACAAAACTGAGAATGTTTTACAGAACTTACCACTTGGAGAAGAGCCAAGTATCCTATCCCAACATTATCAAAGTTCACAGGACTATTTGTCCAGTTTCCACCGTAGAACTCACAATCCTTTGTGTTATTAATGAGACTGATATCTCCTTTCTGTAGTACACATTTTGAAAACCTCTTCCCAAGCCATTTTACTCCCAGAATGTTAAACAGGAGCCAAAAGACAACACAGACGAGCAGAACGTTGAAGATGGAGGGGATAGCTCCGAAGAGTGCGTTCACAACAACCTTCGTGACACAAATGAAAGTAATAATGACTTTTGTGTTGCAAATTTCAAACCCAACTTCAAATGCAGCCATTACAAAATATTGGCACAGACCCCCAGTATCTTTACCTTTATCCCTTCAAATCTTGACAAGGCTCGTAGAGGTCTCAATGCTCTAAGAGTCCTGAGAGATTTCAGGGCACTCCCAGAGGAACAGCTTGGCACATTTTTGGAAACTGTGTTTACTCCCAAGGAATCAAATGAGAGCTGTGTTCATTGAATTGAAACTGGGGTTATTAAATGGTCAGCAAAATTTATCTTTATCTGTGTTAGCAAACAATCATTACCTGAATGTTACAGTATCTTTAAGCAGTAAGTCAAATTAAGGAAATACACATTCAAAGTTATTGTAATATCATTTTACTTCATTCTTTTCTAATATATGAAAAAATATGGGATTCTTTCATTCTAAGTTAAAATGGGGGTGGGAGGGTGTCCCCTCTTTTTTTTTTTCCTTCAAAACCAGTTTATATAGGGGTTTTTTTGAACACTAGTATAACAACCAAGTTGCAAATTATGGTACTTCATGCACTACCAGACCAGAAAGGATTATTCAAACAAAATATTTCTGTTTTCTCCATAGTTATTCTCAGAAGGGTATAGAGTAATTCCTTGTTATCACTTAAGGTGGTGATGTGTAAACAAAACTTATTTTTAAAAATATATCCAATCTTCATTTTAATTTTTTTTGAGAGAAAATTAAATGAAAATATTGGAATTCTTTTCTATAATTAGGGGTTTATTTCACTGTTCATTATTTGCTTTTCTCTCCTAGTTAGAATTCTTGTGTTATTGTCCAGTCATTGGATCTTTTCATGCCTTTCCTCTGCTTTGGACAGCACTACTGTAAAGATTAGAAAACTGTAATAGCTAAAGTCATGCTCAATGTTCTTTATAAATAGCCATAACAGGTGATATCTAATAAAATTTTCTTAAGAACCTTTGATTATTGCTGACAATTTCCACTTAAATTTGTCCTAAAGTCTCTTTGGCTTGCAGGTTTTTCAGCTTTTGGGAACTGTCTTTCATACTTGCAGTTATTCATAATCAGAACTTGCATGTACTTCTTTAGATATGACAAAAATCCAAATGTATGACAAGCTGGATATAATACTTACACAGACAATGACGAAGTCAAGCAAACACCAGGAGTTTGTGAAGTAATGGTGCAAACCATAAGCTACCCATTTCAGAAGCATCTCCATAAAAAAGATGTAGGTAAACATTTTATCAGCATAATTGAGGATCATTTTCAATTTTGCTTTGCCCTGCAGGTGAATATCTTCAAATGTCTGGAATTTCAGAATTCAGTTTTAAAACAGGTCAGTAGTTTTACAGAAAATTATTTTTAAATTGCACAAGAATACACAGTTTGTCCTATAAGAACTATTTCATATTAAATTATGGGCAACCACCACTTAGTTTTATATTTATAAGTAAAATATTAAACTGTAAAATAATTACAATCTCATTTTCAGGTTGGTTGAAGAATCACATGCTTTCAGTTTTTTATGTTCCTATTTTGCAAGAGGACAACAGTATCTTTGAAATGTGAAAGTTCTCACTGCAAAACATCTTTGATGACAAGAAATTGTTGTTTTGTTATTTTGCATCAGGGCAGCAAATAGTTCTATGTTCAACTTGGTTGGATCCTTCCTATAGCACATTAAATAATAATCCCGTTTCCTTCCTTATTCTGTTTGGTTCCACATGAATACAGAGGAGCTCTCACAGGAATCCCAGGGAATTTCCTTGGAAATTCTGCCACGGGAATTTTAAAGGAGACAGTTCCAATCTATGGTTCAGTGAACAACCTGTTCTTCATGTACACACACGAGATTTTATTTGGAAAATTCTGACATCTACCACGTAGATGACTTTCAGACTATCTGGTTATGTTCCTGCTGCACTGTAAGACATTTTATTCAACAAATTACTTTTAGTAGATAGTATACATGCTTTCAAATCACAAAAGTTCCCTTACTCTTCAATAAAAATGCATCTGATCAGAGTAGCAATGAAATGTTACCTCACCTATGAGTTTACAGGCAACTTCACTTTTACATTCTAATCAGAATGTTCAGATGATTTTGAATTTACACTTTTATTAAGCAGTTAGCTTGCTTTAAAAATTTAGAAGTGCTATTATCTTATTTAGAAGTGCTAAGTAATTTCAGACTGTCTTCTAAACTCAAGGTTAAGCCTTGTAATTAACACACAAGACTATGTTCCATGAAAAACTACAAGTCCATATATTTAAATATCTTGTCCAAGTCAGGGGAAGCCTTATAACTTTTAAGGGGTACTCTTATCTCTCCCTGCAGGAAGGAATGTCAGAGTGGAAGAAATCAACTAAATGCTATTATTTTTGCTTACTGACAACAACCAGTTCAAAATTGGAGAAATGAAACACAATTTACCAGTGCTGCGCTGCTCAACACTATCATAAAAACCATAAAATACTCAAACCCGCTATGCTTAACAATTCTGTAGCAGGTTTTCCTAAAGTTCCACCAGGTTCTGCCTGGAGACTTAGTGATATCCACTCCACAACATGGGAAACGCTTCACACAACCTGAAAAGAGAAAGAACAGCATATTGGTTCCATGGAAAACGTTGAGAAGTGGAATCAAAAAAAGTATAAAACATCTTAAAAAGAGCTTCTAGAGACTATAGAAAGAACGTGCTGGTTTGCCTATGAGGTGATGCTGTGGTTGAAATGATCTAAAGCTAAAGGAAAAAAATCTGTATGCCAAAATAATCTGTTTTAATAGAGCAACTCACACATGGAAAAAACAAATCAGCTTTTGTGCCCTCCTACAGAGAGACTTGTGGGCACAAAATAAGTGATTTTATTCCTATCTATAAAATCTGTTTATTTTCTGCATTTCTTCTTTTTGTTTTGAAAAGAGGGATTCCCTTACTAGTGGGTTAGTTAATTATTATTTTTCCTGATTATTTCATTTTACTGCACTTCAGAGACATTCCAAGTACACTCTGCTCACTGCTCTGCACCAGGAACACTCCTCTTTAACCTGTAAAGGCAGCAGGATTGAACCATGAGGGTCAATGGAGTCTAAGGAGAGGTTCAGGTAATCACAGGTAGAACTCAACACTGAGGGAAGGAGGAAAACAGTTTCTGCTAATTTGTACATGTTCTAATAGGATTCCTTTTTACACTGTTCCTTTGGTGCTAGCAGGATAAAGAAAAGATTCCTACTTTCTCCAAAACAGTCCTTAGGTAGGGGGGAGTTTTTAGTCTGGGAAAACATCTCAAGAACAACAACTGGATCCACAGTGCTGGCTTGGGAAAAGCTGCGAGCAGCACCACATTTCTGCAGAGGAGAAGGAGAAAGAAGAGAATTTATTTGGTTTTCATTAATAAGGTTAACAAAGCTAAAATAAATGAAATTTATCATCCCCTCTCCCCCCTCCCCTAAAGAATTCTGCACTGCATAAATTATCTAATCGTTGCTAACTATCAAAATAAAATTACAAATATTAGGACAGAAAAAAACAATCCCTACTTTTCGTTTCCATGGTTTTAATTTAATAAGTTTCTTGGTTTCTTCTAGTTAACTAAACAGGACATGCAGGAAGGAAAAGACTATATTATGCTACAACTTCGAAGAAAAGTCTGATTTCTTCAGGGTCATCCAATTCTCTTTTCATTTTCAGAGATGCAAACCATGTCTCAAAAGGCTTGAGGATGGGAAGGCGTAGCAGGATAGAAAGGTATGTATGATCTACACATCTCAAAGAATTGTAATTACTGGTGGGTAACCTACACACTTACAAAGCTAAAGAGGATCAGGAAAGCAAGTATTTTTTTACCCAAGAATGACAGGAAACAATTATCCATAGAAGCAAATAGCATGTATAAGATATGCTTAAAGTGTGTTTTTAGTTAATTTCTGTTTACTTATTTTGTACAAAATAATACATTAAGCTACCCCATTAACCATGGCTATTTCTGAGAGACAAACCTCCACGCTCTTATTGCCTCTAGCGAGATGTGCCACTTCCACAGGGATTACACTTGCTGCTCTTCAGAAAATCCCAGCCTGTCCTGTCATTCCTCAGTGTGAGAACAGCTGTGACAATTTTAATCTCTAGCATATTCCACAGGATGAAAAAAAGTTGGAGTTACCTCTTTTTGCTCTTGCTTTTCATGTGTTACTGCGAAAACATTTGCATTTTCAGGAGTCCCAGAAATCTGATTGAAGCTGACTGAATTCCGCCACTGTTCTCTAAGTCTTAATTTGTCTCCCTGCACAGAATAATGCAACAGTTGATTTTCCATGGTTTTTTTTCATCCTGACAGTCATTCTTAAAAGTCAGAATTCTTTAACAGAACCTAAAAAAATCCATAAAATTTAGAATCAGAGAATCACAGAATGGTTTGGGTTGGAAGAGACCTTAAAGATCATCTAGTTTCAACCCTCCTGTCATGGGCAGGGAACCTTTAACTAGCAAGTCTGTCTTTTGATAGGTAATTAAGTAATATCCCGAAAATGCTTGTAAATGAATGGTTTCTTCCTTGACTCCAAACACTGTGGTTCCACAGTTTCACTGTGGAAATGTATGATTCCTCCAGAAATACATTTAGCCCACTGATGGATTCCTGCATCCAACCTACCTTTGCAGCTGGACCCCAACAGCCTCAGGCTGCCAGTTACAGGTAGGAGACTTAAGAGATCCCAGTCAGCTCCCAGTCCTTTTGCCACTACAAATTCCAAGAAACACCAGATTCCACTCCTGCAGATTTTGTCATCAGATGCTTATGGATGACATATTTGAAACAGCCACAGATGACTCTAAGGTGATCAGCAATTTTTGCTTCTCAGAGAACTTATCCTAAGATATTCCATGGACAATGCTTCCTAATAAGACCAAGACCATAGGAAAGGGATCCAAGCAGTCCATCTAGACACTGACCACTGGAGACATTTCAAATTCACCTGGACACATTCCTGTGTAACCTGTTTTAGGTGAGCCTGCTTTAGCAGGGGGGTTGGACTGGATGGTTTCCAGAGGTCCCTTCCAACCCTAACAAATCTGTGATTCTGTGAAAAAACTTCCTATAGCTCCTGTGTCTTATTGGAGAGTTCTGTGTGCATGTGACAGACACCTCAAACATCTCTAAAAACCTATGTACTACCATGGCAGTATAAATGTCTAACTCACACACAGAAAGACTTGAGCTTTATCATGCCCAACACAAGAAAATCACAAGATATAAAGGTGAGTTCAAAGTATCATAGAGGTGAATATGTTATTTAAAAAAAAAAAAAAGTTTTAAGATGCAGCTTTTATTTGCATTCCCTTTGGATTCCATATAATGGAGAAGTAACATATAAGCAGCACAAGAGGCCTGCCTTCCAAAAAACACAGATGTAATGCCAAGGAGATAAAGAGAAGGAATGTCTGTCTTGATCAAACTTCATTTATCAGTTGACAGTAATAGATGGAAACAAAACAGACAAAAGCAGGATTATGGCTATCCATGAAAAGAGTGGTGAAAAAGTGGACATTCAAAATCTCACTGAATAACTAACACTGTTTGGTAGCCCTTGTACAAGAAGCACAAAGAAAGTAAAATGGCAAAAACGACAGAAGGGATAACATTTACTGTTGAGTCTTTGAGGTTGAAATTACAGATGTAAGTTACACTATTTTTTCAAATATTAGTATTTCTTACCTGTTTTCTGTATTCTGTTTCTGTGAAATCACCTTTTGCAGTGTAAGTTTCTGCTGCTGCAATGGGAACACAGGTACTTTGATTTCTCAAAAGATCTTCATATTTCCTTGTTACTGAGGAACTCTCTTCATTATGGTAACACACTATGTCAAAGCAATTGTTGTCCACATATTTTCTGACGTCTGTCATGGCATAATTATTAGCCTCTATGCTTTTACCAGAAATCTCTACCAAAGTCTTCTTTTTGTCAGTTTTTTTGAGGCTTCTTCTCATTTTCCTGCCACAATGACCCAGAATTCTGTGTTTCACAGACTTCAGGCCCTTGTGAATCTGTGCAAGGGCAATCTGACATTTAGTCCTTTCTTCAGGTTCCTCTTGTCCCCCTGAGGCGTCAGTATTGAACGAACTCAGCAGCAAGGCAATGAATAAGTTGAGCACCTTAAAACAGTAAAAGTAAGTTGGAGACACTTCTAACAGAAAAGACACTTCAGAAACCCTCAATCTTTCTTTCATCAACCACTGCAATGCAATTATTTACTATTATACTGCATTATTGTTATAGTACTATATGGCTCCTTCTGGAAGGAATGACAGGAGCAAAAAGGAAAGAAGTGAGGGTTTGGATATATCAAATGTATTTTCACTTCCTCTGATATCCATAATGTATGAGGAGGCAGATATGTTGAAAACAGCAATTTTAATAACACCACTATCAAAAAGGATAAACCAACAAACCAAGCAGATGAAAATGAGTATATTTACATTAGATGTAGTATATATGTCATACAAACCAGAAAGTCTGGGTATGGTAAACTCTTGATAATATAAGGAGAAGTTGATAAATGCTAAAAGCACTGAAGAGTTTGGTTATTTGATCCTTTCAACACAAAAGATGAAGACATCAGAAGCCAGATTATCAGAAATCACTGCACTTCTATACTGTGGGCAGAGGGAATAATTTTATATTGCTTCTACCTCGTGTGAGAAAGACAAAGTTGGGGGGAGGAAAGCAAAAAAAAAAAGAAACAGAAGAAAAACATCATGTCAAGTGACATCCAGAAAAGAGAATAGTGTGAACACTCCTCAAATGATAAAGTTTGCCTCTGAAAAAAACAGCTGCCAATGTAACTGGGCACATTCAGTAGGGACTGAAAATTAGCTTAAAACTCACCACCAGGTTTCCTATCACCAGAACTAGCAAGAAAATGGTAAGACATTTCCTTTTTCCAGCCACTTCCATACATTCCCACATCATTTCAATCCATTCTCCACATAATATTCGGAATATAATCAGGATTGAATGACTAAAATCCTTCATATGCCAGCGTAAATCCCCAGTGGTGCTTATTTTGTGGTAATTTTTTACATAATCACTGCCCAAGAACTGCATTCCTACTACAGCAAAAATAAATACAGTGATAGCCAAAACCAGAGTGAGGTTGCTCAGAGCACCAAATGAGTTTAGAATTATTTTCATAAGAGTATTTAAGGCTGGCCAGGACTTTGCCAATTTGAAGATCCTGATCTGTAAATAAAACACAGGAGAAAAAAGTAAATGTCAAACACAGCCTGGATAGCAGAGCACACATAAAAACCAGACCCTGCATTTATCATGTTGCCTTTACTGCAGTAACATCATCATTTTCCCCCAAAGAAAGACTTTTAGTTGTTCTGATGCAAAAGTGCTGTGCTTAAGCTCCAACAATTAATGTTACTGAGACCAGAGAAATATCTAAAGAGAGTTTCAAACTGATTGTGTTAAGTTAGATATGAGAAAGTGCCAGTCTAATAATATTAATAGGAATAAAAATAACAAGAATATAATTGAGTCAGTCACAGGTACTTGGAAACAGGTTATGAAAAGACTGAGTTTTGGACTAGAACAAATGTAATAAGACAAACACTTTTTTATATGTCTCACCAACAAGACTGAACATTTGATTCGAAAAGCCAGATGGGACATGATTTATGACTTTAGGACTTTACCCTCATGAGTAACAAGGACATATTTAGTCAAATGAGCATTCAGGGCTGTGAAAACCTCTCAGTCATGATACAGAAACAGAATTCAACTGCATTTCTAGGTGTGAGGACTCGAAATGTTATGAAGAATTTTGAAGTAATTAGTAAATTTAGCATTATAAATGTGCAGCAAGGACATAAGCACAAAAGTAACATTATACACAGATGCCTCAGAACTATTTCTCTTTCTCCCTAAAATGGAGGAAAGCCTCGAAGAGCCCTCAAAGGCAAGCCTCGAGGAAAGCTCTGTTATTTTACAAATCTCAGCTCAAAAGGAAAAGCTGTGAAGGAACCTTTGCTATTCTTAAGCTCATGAAAACACCCAGGTAATATCTGCTCCTGATTGTAGGTCTGAAATGTAGCAGAGCCACTGCAAGACCTAAGAGAGAAACAGTGAACTCTCTGCTAGGTCAGATCTCCCTGGCAGCACACTGTGCCAGAGGATTTGTAGTGTCCAATACACACAGTAAAATAAACATATTGAATGCATTCTTTAATATTAATTTAATATTCACCTCAATGAAATGTCCACGTGGGCTTACTATTTACTAACAACAAGAAGTGATTTAACAGATTCATGAGTAAAATAATGAGAGGGTATTTCACTTTAATCTCTTACAAATCTATACAACACGTAAGCTTTTAAAAATAATAAAAAAATAATTACCAGCCTGAAAGGTGACAGATTTGTTCCAAAGCTCAGTAGGCCAATCAAAACAACCAAGCTATCAAAAACATTCCACTTTTGCTGAAAATAGTAATAAGGATCTAGAGCAATGATTTTCATGATCATTTCTATTGTAAAAATCAGGGTGAAGACCTAGAAAAACAAAAAAGAAATTCAGAAAAAAACTCACTGAAGAAGTGTCTCACCTTATGGGACTGTTCCAGTATAAATACAGCATTATAACTCCATATGCACCCTAACATAGACCTTACTTACCTGATCACTTATAGTAATCATTCCTTTGGTATATGATGACATGTCAGGGTGCTCCATAGCCATGAATAAGGTATTCAAGATAATGCAAATGGTGATAAAGAGTTCAACAAATGGATTCAAGATCACCGATTTCACCTTCTCTTTGACTCCTCTCCAGAATGGACAACAATTCCAAATTAGATACTTTAGAGCAAAACGTTTCCAAAATGCAGGACACTTCAGTTTTGACCCTAGCAGAGAAACAGGGAATATGACATATGAATAAGCCTATGTAGAATATCATAATATGAAAAAAAATGCAATCAGATAAAAGATGGGAAAGAAAAATCAATCTCATGTGAGCAGAATGGCATCACTGAAAAAAAAAATCACTCATACTACACAAACTAATCAGTAAGGCTATTGCAGGCCATGATCAGCAAGTCTCAAAATGACAGAAACAGGTGACATCACTCCCCTCTGCTGTGTTTATTGTTCTTACTGTGAGGGTGGTGAGGCATTGGGACAGGATGTTCAGAGAAGCTGTGGATGCCCCATCCCTGGAAGTTTCCAAGGCCAGGTTGGATGGGGCTTGGAGCAATCTGAGATAGTAGAAAGTGTCCCTGCCCATGGCAGGGGGTTGGAACTGGATGATCTTTAAGGTCTCTTCCAACCCAAACCATTCCATGATTCTGTGATTACACTTCTTTCAGTCAAGTTGGTCAGGCATGATTTCCCCTTGGTAACTGCAAGTTACAATTACATGAGATACAAGAATATTTATTTTACTGAAATTTACATTCACAGCACAATTTCCCCTAGTGGCTTTCAAAATAATGCTGGCTGTTTGTGACAGTTTGATCTCTCAGGTCAAGTTACACAATCACCACAGGAAACCCGCGAAAGAATGACTTACTTGAATTGTCTGTAAGAATGGTGGCTGCACTCATTAACCTCTGTCTTCGGAAAGGATCATTAATAGCGTCCACTGACACATCATAGGACAGCAGGATTTGCCTCTTTGGTTAGAGAGACAACAGAAGGTAATACAACAAGGGAATATGAAGAACTGGCAATATAAAAATTATGTTTATCATGAGATAAATGTGCCTTTTTAAATACTCATCGTAGTGAAGCTTTACTTTGCTGAAAGAACATAAAACTAAAAAAATGCAATATCAGGTATTTGCCTTTGAAGGCAAAAGGCATTTCATCAAAATCAGTAAAGTTTCTCAAGAAATTGTTTCCTTCTGAAAATATTTAACAACAATAATAATGCCATTGTATGAGAAGTATAGAAACTTCAACCGAGGGACAAAGGAAAAGAATCTTTCCATCTTCTCAGTGACTGATAAAAAGAACAGACAAAAAGAACTATTGGTTATTTAACTATGAATATTTGATTATTAATAAATAACAAATATTTATTAATGTAAAAAACAGTCATGTAGTTAATAATAATTACTGTTTTTTCTAGTCCTATTAAGCCTATCAAGTTCTATAGTAATATTGAACTGCCTAAAACTAAGGATGGCACTATTTTTTTTTTTAGTGGTGAAAGTAGAGAGTACATTTTTTGAGGAGTCCTCAGTTACAGGAGAGCCAGTACTACCAGCAGTTCCCATGTTTATTGCAGATTATATTTACTTGACTAACAGTAGAACTCTACATCAGAACAGCTCACACTGCTTGGATCATGCTCTAGGTCTTGCCCTTTTTTCTTTTTTTGATATGAAATTATTTTAATATGAAATAATAATACACTGACAGACACTTCCATCTTCCCTTTCAAGTCCATATGGTGCTGTCTCCCTTGGGCACCAAATAAAATCTTCAGGTTGCTTTCAAAACCAAGTTATTCCAAAGAATGCAAGAAGGACAAAAAAAAATTAAAAGGAGAGAAAAAAATTGCAAACCAAGCAAGCTTTTCTGCTCACTGAATCATCACAACACACTCAAGTCTAATGAATGTATTTCCTCTTTCAAATACTTACAAGCTTTTTGTGGCAGTGATCAGGCTGTGAATGAAATATTTGCTTCTCTTTCTCCTGATCATCTAAAGTTAAATTTTGTCTTGAAATAGGTGTTACTGAATTACTCTCTTTTCCCTTTGAGTTTTTCGAGTCAGCAGTTGCCATTTCAGACCCAACCTGCAAGGCCTTACTGCTTTCTCCTGCAGCCAGCTGCTGTAAAAGGGAGAGCAAAAGGTCTATTAACACAAGGCAAACGCCAATGCATGGGCTAGGATAATATTCAATTTAATTTTTAATCATTGAATTATTATGCTGTCTGAATGCTTTACACTAACAATTCCTGGCTTTCAAATGTTAAACTGCTAGAAAAAGACAGGAGTACAAAATGATATTCACAATACTGAAAGACAAAGCAGGGTTAATTGTCAGTTGCCATAATTATAGTTTGCCCTTGTCACTTTAGATATTGTATTTTGTACCCGAATTACAGAATATTATGGTGCATCCTTTTACTTTCCTTTTCTTGCTTGGAAAAGGACCTTGAGGCCAAAGAGAGCAGAAGACTAAGGGCTCAAACTAAATCCTAAGATGTTAAACTTTTTTTAAATATTAATCCTGTTAAAAGAAAAATAGAAGGAAGAAAAGCCAAAGTAAAGCCTCCCAGGCTGGAATGTCAGGCAGAGAAGTGTAACAGAGCTGCCACCATCTGTAGAGGAGGAATTTGGTAAAATGGTCACACCTTACACCTTAATGATGAAATTGGAGAGCTGCTAGAGAATATTTGCATGTCCTCTTACAAATCTGACTTTTCTGACTGCAAGCAGTAAATCATAGGTATCTTTTATAAAAAGTTACATGATAAAATATGTCTTACCAATAATTTTCAGTCCATCTTGTTGCCTTATCTTAGAGTTTCACTTCTGGTGGATGAGAAGCTTGACACGACTCAGCAGAGTGTGCCTGCAGCCCAGAAAGCCAAGGGTGTCTGGGGCTGCACCACGAGACACATGGGCAGCACAGGGAGGGAGGGGATTGTCCCTCTCTGCTCCCCTCTCATGAGACCCCACCTGCAGTGCTGCCTCCAGCTCTGGGACCCTCAACATCAGCAAGATGTGGATCTGCTCAAGGTCACAAAGATGCTCTGAGGGCTGGAGCACCTCTGCTGTGGACACAGGCTGAGAGAGTTGGGGTTGTTCAGCCTGGGAAAGAGAAGCCTCCAGGGAGACCTTAGAGCCCTTTTCAGTACCTAAAGGGGCGACAAGAGAGCTGGAGAGGGACTTTGGACAAGGGCATGTAATGATGGGACAAGGGGGAATGGCTTCAAAGTGAAAGAGAAAAGATTTAGATTAGATGTTAGGAAGACATTCTTTCCTGTGGGGGTGGTGGGGTCCTGGAACAGGCTGCCCTGAGAAGCTCTGGATGTCCCACTCCTGGAAGTGTTCATGACCAGGTTGGAGGGGGTTGGAGCAACCTGGTCTAGTGCAAGGTGTCCCTACCCATCCTGGGCTGGATGATCTTTAAGATCCCTTCCAACCCAAATCATTGTGTGATTCTATAACTTGATAATCAGAAATGAAAACAGGTGCTCCCTGGTCCCTTACAGACCAAGGAATGGATGGTTGGAGCAATACTGTGCCAAGAGGAAACACTATGGAAATCTGCTGCCTCTTAGCACTGCAAAGCAACAGGAAAGAAATTAATGCAGTTTCTGGATGTCCTTCTACATTAATGAGGAACTTAGTCTGGAGCTAACACCATTAGCCTGACCAAGGACTATTCCTGCTCTTGTCAGCTGGTAGACCTCATGCATGCAGTCACTCAAGAGGCACGACACCCCTTAAGCAGCACAGAATTTCTTAGCAATTAATCCTGAATTAATTAATCAGCATCAGAACATTCAACCCCAGGGAACAACAGACATAATTTCTCTTATGGATGCAAATTTATCAGCTCATACTTCCTTCATCAGACTATGCAGTAATAACAAGGAATACCCAGAAAAGGAATTTTTGTACACAGCAATGATGATAGTGTTGAAGAATGGGGCAAACCATGAAGTGCAACACTTTGTCCCACACCATAAAACCTACAAACCTGCCAGGAAGCCATTCCTATACAATGTCAGGTTGGCAAATCCTAAAATTCACTGTGATTTAACTCAGACTCTTGATGTTTTTTTGTATCACAGAAATGTTTATATATTTAAATACATATATACATAAACACAAGCATTTGTAAAGACACAAAGACAAATGCAGTGCTAAAAGGTATTATAAGAAGCACATGTTTCATTCAAGACATTATTTCCCTATTTCACAAACAGAACAAAAGGAACTACATATTATATATAATAATCTACAAACCTGTTCTTTCTCTATAATTTTTTGGGCATCCTCAAGTAGCTTTTCCTTTGCCGCTGTTTCAGCACGAGTAGCTCTGTTTTGCTCTTCATATGCCATAGTTACTACAGCCAAGATCAGATTGAAGAGATAAAATGAGCAGAAAAAGATGACTATCATAAAAAAAAAAATGCAGGTCACTCCAGACGAACGGATAGTCTGTGAGGGAAAGGTAAAGGTTATGATATATCCTTAACAAACTAACATTTACAATACAATTTCAAACTAACTTTAAACAATTTTTTTTCCTATGCAATACAAAAGGTTAACATACTGCACTGGTTTCATTAAACAACAGTAGGACTTGCCTCTGGTCTAAGTTATACAGAAGGTCTAGAAATACACCCAGTCAAGAGTTCCCTCAGCCTTGAGGTAAATGTATTTCAGCTCTTAAAATCTTCTCTGAGATCACACAGTGTTTTCTTTCTATGTAACAGACCATTTCAAACAACCACAACAATACCATTTACTGCACAGAAAAATTAACAAAGCACATTCTTAAAAATAATCTCCCACTAAATCAAGGAGATGAACATCAGGGATTAAGTTATGAGAAGACAACTTCAGCTGCAAAGAGTTACACAGGTGACTACAGAAGAAATTAATGAAGTTCAATAATAAAGATGAAAGATAGGATTATCTAAACAACCATGAAAAATGTTGTAATTAGAGAATCAGAGTCAATACTGAGAATTATTATCTTACTCCTAATTTTTTTTAAAATGGCAGTACAGGAGATGGCTAAAAATTAAGTTCTGAGACATTCAAAGGGCAAAAAACTTTAATCTATTTTTTATAAAGTCTTAAGTTAATAAAGGTTGATGGAAAAAAAGTAAAAATGGACAATATGAAAGTTACAGAGCAAGGCAGAGGATAATTCTTGTCTAGCAAAGGCACTGCATAGACATAAGTGATCCAGAGAGTTGTCTACATGCATTTTTATATCATTTTTGCAAAAAAAACCTCCATCAGAATCGAAAAGTTACATTCCACTCTCCAAATTAAAATATAAAGCCTCCGAATTCTTAGTACCAGTTGTCAAAAACTATCTGAAACAGTGTTGATCCAAAAGGTTTGGTGAGGAGTCATGACTTAAAAGGAATTGGAACGGAGAACACAACAAGTCCTCACATTCCACGCAGCAGGACTGGCTGGATCTGCTGTATATCCCAATTTTTTTGGTGGTTAAATACTGATATTTAACTCCTAACCACTGACCCAAGTGCATTCTCCTACAAAACTACGAGCATCCCCAGCAGGGTTGCTCCCATTCCACGTCACTTGCAGTAAGTGTCACATCTTAGTCACTTGAACCTACTTCCTTAATATTGACATTGGTTTTGAAAGAAATGTGGTGTCAGTAATGTTAAAACCAGTACAGATTTTTCTAGTGGACATGCAGCCCTCAATTGCATGTCTAAAGTCATTCCAGCAGGCAATAAAAGTACCCACTTGTCTGTAGAGACGCTCCCAGGAATCCTGTGTCATCAGACGGAATACAGAGAGGAAGGCCCAGCCAAAATGGTCAAAACTTGTATAACCAAAGTCAGGATTCTGCCCAACTCTCTCACAGGTATAGTTTTCTGGGCACTCTTTGCTAATCATGAAATAAATATTAAACAATAATTACTTGGAGATTTAATGGTACCTGAAAGCACCCAATACAAAACATCAAATTTGTTCAGTTCATCTGAAAGTCCATTTCATTCTTCTCTGAAATAATTCTGCCAGAAGGGCTGATTTAAATCAGATCATCCTAGAAAAGCCATTTGTCTAATCAAAGAAAACTAGACAGAAACATTAGTTTAGGACTGGACAAAAACTCTCCCTTGATGTAGGAGATGTGCAAACAAATACACAGACAGGGGGAAAATGGACTTATCTTTACTTTGAAATAATTCAGCAAGATGAGGAGAGTTTATTAATACCTAACAGGTAGATCTTTACTTATCTGTTCCTCTCCTCATTTACATCATTCTTACTGTTACATTCCCAGTGGTTTACAAATTACAAATATAATTGGTTGCATCTTGTACTTCGTTCCTTTTCTGATGTGAAATATTTGGCTTTTAATTTAATACCATGCACACCCATCCTCGAGAAAAAATTATCAACATTCCTTTAAGCCAGAAACAAAACCACAGTATATCTGGAGGAACAAATTAAGAAAGTATTAAAACTGCTCTGTTCACTTACTCACGACCTGAACCAAACTCACAAAGCAATATTTCAGAAGAGCTATTCATTCTGTGGCAGATATCTAATAAAATAAAAAACAAACAAACAAGGAATCATAAAATCCACAGCCTTCTAATAGTAAACCATTCATTTACTGCACTCTATAAACATCAGATCAAACCTCTGTGAGGTGTCTTTCACAACAAAGGACATATAGGGCTGATTCTCAGCAGGTCTATCTCTATGACCATTAAAAAAATTAGCAACTATTTCCTGCACAATTCACAATGTAATATTTTATTTGGTCTCTGGTAAAAATAAGAATCGCTGTGAGAAGTAGGCAAAATCCCTGAAACACAGAAAAAATGATGAAATAAAATCATTCTCTGTGCAGTCCCCCTAAAATTAGGATCCCTGTGCAATGCACAGGTAAAAAGGAAAATGTTTATAGAAAACTCAGCTCCTTCTATCCCACAGACTGCCAATCTTTCTCCAAATCCAAGATTCACCAGTCTCACATTCAGTTGTCCCAAAGATTTCATAATACTTGTTCAAATGGAAGGGCAAACCTTCCTGGAAGAAAGGCAGGCAACTATAGTTTAACATCTCTGTGAAATATCGAGACATGCATAGGAAAACACACACATATGTAAAGAGATAAAATAATAACATTTACCTTGATCATTTGGTACATATATTTTGGGATCCTTACATAATGAGTCATTGTACACAGTATTATTGAGGACACATTTGGATCTTAAATTGCCCATAAAAAGTTGGAGGCCTATTAGAGCAAATATGCTCAAGCAAAATACAGTCAAGATCAACACATCAGCAAGTTTCTTCACAGATTCAACAAGTGAATTTACGATGACTTTCAGACCTAGAAAAATAAGATCCAATAATATGCAAAATGAGAACAGAAATGCAGTGGTGGCCCCATATGACAAGACACAACAGTTGCAAGTGTGTTAAAAACAATCAGTGTGAATGAGTTTGTAACTTCAGAGTATTAAATGAGGTAAAACAAAGCATAGGAATGAGTTAAGCATTTTTACTTAAATTTGCTAATCATAATTTGTTTGGCTTCTGCTTAGCAATAACACTAATTTTGCTAACTTGCAAATTCTAAATTAAGCAAAGTATCTAAGCAAAGTCTTACAAACTTTAATGAATATAGACATATTTCTGTGCTTGATCAACAGTAAACAAGTACTTCACAGTGTGTCAAATATACATTCTATTAAAGGACAACTTCTGCTGGCCTCAGGGAACTCTGCCTTAGAAGGTAATCCCTTACAGATGCCACCAGTTTAAAAACAAAAAAACATTTATGGCATTGTATGGTTTTGACACTAAAATTAATCACTTTCCATGTTTAATTCCTGCTATAATTCCATAGCAGAATCAAAAATACATTTGCAATTATATAGAATAGATAAAGTTAACATATATTATGACAATATATATAGTTGCAGATTTTCAGATGAATTTTTGCAGCTAGACATTGAAATCAACCTTTGGTATCCTAATTAGGGGCATGACAGAAAAATTTTGAGTATCTGGATGGTACATGCAACATAGAAAGTATTACACTCAGTCCAGATAGTGGCTGTGGCCAGTATAGAAACAAATGAGAAATACACCAGAGAAGATTAAGCTAATGAATCTTAGCAAGGAATTTAAGGTAATGATACAGAAGTATAGTGGTATAACCATATTATGTTAAGAGAACATATTGAATAGAGTGGGCTGCTCCAGGAAGACAAAAGTAAAAAGTCAAAGGCACCAGGCTAAGTAAAATTGAATATTAGTGATGGGATAAAAAAACACAGAAAGTAAATTTGCCTCTGTCAAAGCCATTTGGAGGGAAGAAGATTAAAAAAAAAAAATTCTGTTAGGACACTGATGAGAGTTACTACAGACTGCAAAACAGTCACAGCTTGGGATCCCACCTGCAGTCACAAAAAGTGACCAGAAAACTGAAGGAGAGCGGAGGAAGAATTAAAGTCAGCATACTGGTGAAATGGAGATTAAAATCAGTCAGACATGTTGTTCCTTACCTGGTATTACTGAAATGGCCTTCAAAGTCCTCAGAACTCTGAAAGTTCGAAGCGCTGAAACGTTGCCTATGCTGTGAAATGCAGTGATATACCTGTAAAATGAAACCACATATCACTGAAGGGCAAAGATGCAGCTTTTCAAACCACATGCATGTTGAGCCAGCCTATGACTATTTTCCTCTTTGCAGATTTGCAAATGGTGGTTCAAGCAGAGTAACTCTCTAGCAGGTAGGATGCCAAACATTAAGGAACTTCAGCAACATCCAATAGAATTTCATCTGTTTTTTTCCCTTGGGTGTAAAAGAAAATGGGGTTCTACTTACATTACAATAATAATAGAAAGATCCAAGCAGTTCCATGGATCTCGAAGAAAGGTAAATTCATTCCAAACAAATCCTCTTGCTACTACTTTTATCAATATTTCAACAGTATATATGCCAGTAAAAGCACCTCTGAGGAGAAAAATGTACATTACAGTTATAGAAATAAAAATATTAATGAGATTGAGTCACAATCAGGCACATGAAGGCATTTTCTACAATTTAGTCCCTGCATGGAGATAAAGGTAGACAATGTGAAGTAAAATAGGACAGGTTACACTACTTTCAGAAGCATCATGGGTGTAAGAAGATGCCTTTCCGAATTTTGATAAGATTGCCACATTAATCTGTAACCACAAAAGTTCACACAAGCTTACAATACTATTTCAGGATGAAGGATAACTCACAATTCCTTAGGAAACATTTTTAAAACTGGGTTTATATTCTAAAGCAGGCTGGAAAATTTCAAAGCCTCAACGTTCTGGCAGAACAATAGAACAAAAGAAAAACAGAGCAAAGACATTTCAGCCTGTAAAGTTTGCACATTTTACGCATTTATTCTGACAAATATTCTATTACTGAAAGAAATCCTACAGAAAATTAAGCTATTGTTATCACTATGCTTACCCCAAGATAAAAGGAACTGAACTCTCAAGGCTCTAGGCATATTTTCAAGGTTTAATTCTAGAACATTAACTCAAGTTATACTGGATACAGTTCACAAGTACAAAAGGTAGCAAGACATTACAAATAGATACCTTCCTAATGGGAACAACCAACCCAGGACTGTCACCAAGGAACAGGAGGAAAGAACAGAATGAACATTTATCCCTTTATAGTTTCTGCATGAGCCAACCATAACAGACATTCAGGTTATTGCTGTAGAATGAGAGATATTAAGTTAGAATCCTGCTGCACCTCTAAAAGGCACAGTCCTTAAAAGGAAAAATGGGGCAAACTTCTGTGTTACACCAGATGGCAAAATTAGCCCACCTGGAGAAAAGGGCATATGGTGTGAGCCTCTAAGAAAAGGCACCAAAGCTCCACCAAAGACTGTGATATAATAACAATCCTCAATCTGCCTCAGAGGTCTGTCTGAGGATGTTCCAGCCCCTGAACTAGATCACCACATTATTTAAATTTTTCAGTCATGCATGTTAATATCCATGGAAAAAGAGGGAATATACAGCCACTTAGATACTTACTCAGTCCAGTTGAGTGATGCTGGAAGCTTAGGTACAGTCATGACAACACAATTGAGTAACACAGTACATGTAATAATGGCAACAAAATATGTGAAGAGTAAGTTAAGGAAAAAAATACTACATTATAAAACAATGAAGTTCATAAAAGGTCCTGATTTCCACACAAAAAGCATACAGATATTCAGTAATGACTTCGGGTTTGAGTATGTTCAGGACTTTTCATGTGTTTGCTAAAGAAACTAATAACAGCCCAAACCTGCTTATCTGGGTAAACTTCATGATTTACATATAACAAAGAACTGTCTGCATGTGGAGACAATTGCAGAAATTAGGACTTCAGTGGGACATAACATGTTGGACAGAAGAGATGAGAAACATAAATAAATGGTCTACTATTACTTGAAACTTGAAAAATCTCCTTTTTTGCAGCTGCAGCAGCAGCAGGAGGGTGGAATAAAGGGAAACGGGCCACAGCCCCATAATAACTAGGGGGTCTAAGCCTGTGAAAACAGTTGAAAATTACCATGAACTAGTGTTCTTTGGAACTAGGATTCCATATTTACATCTTCACAAAACACTTCTATGCTCTGCAGAGTTCAGAAAGCTTCCTCACTTTATGTGGTAGGCAATGAAAACACGAATAAGAAAAAACATCCTTTCATAAAAGTTCACCTGTCACCTAACAAAACTGTTGGGTTTTTTCTTTTTAACAAATGTTTGTCTTAAAATTAGGCTTTGTTTGAAAGTAAATAGTAAATTTAGTTATTTCTAATAGCATGAATACACATTCAAAGTCAGATATCAGTTCCACTAGAAGGACCTATTTCTACAAATTAATAATTCCAAATGAGAACAGATGTTTGGCAGAAAAAAGAGAAATTACTCAGCTGATGTTTTTGCACCTGCAAATCCTCCACATTCTGACATTCTCCAAACAACAGCTATATTGTTTCAAAAACATAAAAGATGGGAGCTCTTCAGAACTTTCTAAACTTGAGTGCAAAATACATTTCTTAGGATAACATGAGACTCTTTCAGCAAAGTTTCACTACAAATCCCACCTTTCATATTTTAATAACTAGGGAGTTGCTGGTTTGTTTTGTTTGTTTGTATACTTTTAATTTAACCTTGTGACCATGGCAGAGATTTAGAAAAAAATCTAGAAAATGGCTAAAATATCATACAATAACCTGCAAATGTTATTTCATACCAATATCTGCAAATTTGACTTTAAATATGACCTTTTCAACATTTTCACTTGTACCAACATCATGCAAATATCATAGCTGTTGTAAAATAAGATTCAATATAACTTTTTTTTAAATCTCTATCACAGCCATATAATTTTACACTCACATAAATATAAACAGAGGACCACAATGACAGAAAATGGTACAGAATATTTTAAAATTCAAATAATGAAAGGATATGTATCAATCAGAATTTTAATTGCTGTTTTTCTGACCAGATTAAAAGGGCCAAATATACACAAGGCAGGTGTGGCAGTAAACCGGAAAATAGTCCTCTTTTTATTTACCACCATAAAAGTCTATAAAGAAAAGATTCAGAGAATATGAATAATTTCGATGAATTAATTTTTTTCCTAAAAAAAAAATGTTCAGGTTTTCAAGTCTGCATCTAGAACTATATCTAACTGCAATTATGAATAAAGCTTTCCTGTATTCTTACTTGGAGCTGTGGCCTGATGATACACATTCTGAAGGAAAGAGAGCAGATATATAAAAATGCATTATTGCCTGAGAGAAAGAAGCAGTAATGGGAATGGATATGAAGAGCAAGTGATTATATTAACTTGGTCAAAGTAATTCAATTACTCAAAGTAATTAAATAGTAATTACTATTCTAGGACTGCAACAATGGTCACAGTCATATTACAAATCACCTTGCTCTTGGATAGCTTTATAGGCTACAAAAGCTTATTTACAAAATACACATTGTATAGGACTGCCAGAAGCCCAGACACCCAAGGCAAAACCTAAAATTTTAAGTATCCCTAAATTAGCAAGTAACACTGTAAAATCTCTCCAAGCTGCCTCAAGTTCCATGCAGCTCAGTACTTTGGGTACACACAAAAATGAAGTATCTTGAACGAAAAACACAGTTTCCTAATGTAAATTTCTTCAGCTGAATCAGCCTTAGTTTCTCTTCTGCAACAATATTACTTTTATTACTTGAAGAAAAAAAAATCTCCAGCAGAAAAAAAGTCTTCTGCATGTTTTCTGATTAAATTATTACATTCCAATGCCTTGCTGGGCATATCAAAGACAGCAACGTAGGACTGGATGGAAGCTTTTGCTCTTCAGGTGAAGTTTCCCTTGACATTAAACAATCATAAAACATTTAATTCAGGAGGGATTCCTGGAGCATCTACTTTATACACTCCTATAGGCAACACCACCAACTACTCTCCAATAGCATGGAGTATATTCAGTATAAATATGGCACAATAAACAAAGCCAGTGAGACATAAAATAATAGAAAATTAAATTCTGAAGCAGCAAATGCATGGTTTTGCTACACAGAGTACTGGAAATATCTCAAACATGTCTCCCCTAATTTGTATAATATTTGTAATTCAGTGAAAGCATCTGCAATTCCAGCATGATCTACTGTTGGACAGGCACTGCTTATATAACACAGAGTTCAGCCCCAGAGGCATCATAGAAATGGCTCTGGAAAACAAGCACCCCTTATCTCAGAATATATTTCCTATAAAAGTGTATCAATCATGTGTATTATATTTTCATAATTAAATCTGACTGACTGGAACTTAAAATACCTCTTCAAAGCATAGATCAGAGTACACTTTAACACTCCTGCCCCAAAAGGTGTCAGTAATGTTCAAAGATCCGTCTACAAAACAATCAAAATGCAGCATTTCCTGACTAGAGCTTTTACTATCTCTTAAGAGTTCAGCAGACAAAGTTAAATAAAAGAAATGCTTTTGGAAGTTTTAACCTTGTGATCACTGTAGTATGGATCAAAATCCTCCAGGGGCTCCCCAACAAACCCTGCTGGAATGTCCCCATAAAGAGATGGCAGTGTTTTGCAGATTTTCAGATCAAGCTGGGGAGAAAGTTTATCTTCTTCAACTCCTCGGTCCTTATTCTTCCCTTTAACTTCCTCTGGCTGCTTTTTTCTCTCAGCAATTCTTTGCTCGATTGCTGCCAAGGACTCGGGGGTGAAAAGTCGAAAGCTGTTAGCTTCTGATGGCCAAAACAAGGGATCCATTTTTCCTTCTGAACGATTGTTTCCAGTACTAGAGGCAATGCAAGGAAAAAAGCTATTAACTATTAGAAAATAACAGAAATAATACACAACTTGAAACTAATATTTATTAGATAAATTATTTCTTACTGCTGTGAAACCCTGTACCAGAATATAACAGAATAGAGTAGAACAGGAACAGACTATTTCAGCTGGAAGGGACCTCCAACAACCATCCAGTGCAACTGCCTGAGCAGTTCAGGGCTGGGCAGTAATGGATAGAGCTAAAAGTTAAAGCAGAGTAAGAATTACAGAGGAGACACAGCTGCTGCTTTCCGGATGGAACACAGTCACGATGCCCCACAAAAGTTCCCCAAAAGACTGATAAGCACCTGTTATAGGGGGAGAAACAGAGAGGGCAGTAACATGAAGGAGCTATGGCCTCCCTCCAAAAACATCCTGTAGGAAGGGGAACATGGGGACATTTTGCAGTTCAAAGACTGTGCCATACCTGTCCACCAAGGAAGAAGATGCCAAGGACAACTAACCAATGAAGTACTTATGACCAGAGTTACTCAAGTTCCATCTAAACATCTAAATAGTATAAAATTAAGTGAGAAATGAAGAAAAGTCAGAGGAAGATTTCCAGTGAAACTGCTAGATTGGCTGATGGGCTGAACTTGTTTTTCCCCTCCCTGGTTTATGGACACCTCTTAGGTTTAGGGGTGCTATGTGCACTGATTGGTTCTAAGGATTATCACTCGTGTTTTGCTTCATAATACAGTGGTAGAATGTTTTGTATTAAGAGTTTGTGCTTGTTTTATAGCATCATTAGATTGCTTTAAGTACATTTTTGCAGCTACATACTGTCACCAACAATCTACGAATCCTGCTAACCTGTCACAATTTGAATTAAAGAGTATTACTCTATAAGCTGAGTGAGTACTTTATAAGGTGCTGACAGTTTTGCCCGCAGTGGAATGACACACTGGAAGGCCTGCTGAGAGCTCTCCCTTCCAGCCTTCCCTGATAAGGGCAATGGAAACACCCTCTGATCTTGTGAATGTGTTTGGTGGACAGTCCCCTCACAGGACAGCTGACAGACTGACTGGACATACATGGGTTTCTTTGCCCTGGGGCACTAACAGACAAATCTCTGTGGGTTGGGAAAATCTCCCCTCTCCGAGGGTCAGGAGAATTCCCCTCCTTTCACATGACAAGGGCTGACCATGTCAAACCTGTTACTGAGGGCACTCACAGTCCAAGTGCCTCCTAAGCACTGACAGGTTTGGGGCATCACTCACCTCTCTAGAAGTCTGTTCCAGTATTTGACCACCCTCTTGGTAAAGAAATGCTTCCTAATGTCCCATCCAAATCCCCTCCAGTGCAACTTTAAACTGTTCCCTCATATGATGTCACTGGATACCAGGGAGAGAAGCTCAGCACGTCCCTCCCCAGTTCCCCTCCTCAGGAAGCTGGAGAGAGTGCTGAGGTCACCTCTGGGTCTCCTCTTCTCCAAACTAGACAAGCGCAAAGCCCTCAGCTGTTCCTCACAGGACATTCCTTCCAGCCCTTCCACCAGCTTTTTCACCCTCCTGTGGATGCAATCAAGGACCTTCCTAAATTGTGGGGCCCAGAACTGCACACAGTGCCCCAGGTGAGGTCACACCTCTGTTTGGTGCCCCCAGGACAGAAGGTAAAACCAACCAGAAGCTCATTCATTTAGAATAAAGAGTAATGGAAGACAAACCCAACAAAGATCAACACCTGATTGTGGACCTATCCTGTGTAATTCAGATTACCAAAGAGATATTTTTACCTTTGTCTTTTCAGCTAGGGAGCAACAAAATCACATCCCTATCAGGACTCTGACAACCATAGAATTGTTTCTTTCTGTAGATGCTTAAAGTATCAGCAGCCTTGCACCTTGGTTACTGTACCTCTGTATTTCCTGAAAACAGAACTTAGTTCCACATCTCCCACCCCTGTTGTTTACGTGCAATCACAAAATGCTCTAATTGGAAAGGACCCCGAGGATCATCAGATTTTCCTCCCCCCGCACAAAGCAAGGCCAACATTGAGTTTTGCTCAAGGCTTTCTGCAGTTGCATTTTGAATACATTCAAGGGGAACTTTGAAGTGGCAAATCACTGCAACTGTTCAGTTAGTAATGCCCAAATTTACCACACTGCAATTTACATCACTGCAGTTCTTAACCACAAAAGATGGAGAAAATTTTGACTCACTACAGGACAGGATGACTTGTCCTTTGTGAGTCATGTTAAAACGGATTAGTCCCATCTAATAAACACTTTTGGTCACCACCAAGTCTTTAAAACGCTTTTGATTGCTGAGATCCAGCTGTGGACTTCTGTTTTGGGAGCTGACATATGACCATGATAGAGAATCAATACTCTTTTGTAACTTCTGTCTTCTTCAGATTCAGATGTATTTCTTTAAAAAGAATGTGCAAACAAAAATGATTGAACAACAATTTTGTTTGGGTTTATGGGTCTTGGGTGGTTTTTCTTTTCCTCCTCTGGGATTTTACAAGCAAGTTCAGATCTGATCAGGAACCACAGCTCAGAGATTAGAATTTACCATGGTAACAAAATGGAAGCATATAACCAAAGAACTGTTACTTTGCCAAACCACACAGACCCATTTCCAATTGAAAGCTCAAAAGATACAGTGAAAATCAAGATGCTATCTCTTTTTTTTAACTCTTAATAATTCTGAGAAGATTGATTTGATTTTCAAAGCAATTTAATGACAACAGAAACTGAGGGTTTAGAGAAAGACATTGACTGTAATAAATGAAGCAAAGAAAATGGTTTTAGCAGATATAAACATTGCTTTAGTATTAAGGATTTGGGAGCTGATTTTTTTTAAAATAAAGATTCAATCTGACAAAAGCAGCGATCAAGAGCAAGAAAACCCTACACATTCCCTTCAGCAACAGTCACCAGAAGTCATAATTGGACACACATTCATGGACAACATGAGAGGATTTCTTGAGCAGACCTGCACCAGTAATGCACCAGTGCTCCCACAGAACAGACCTTTTGGCTTTTCAGCAGCTGCCAAGTATTTATAGACTGTGACTTAGAGAGAGGAAGCAAAGACTATGTGACTGAAAAAAACCCTTCTGATACAGATGACTAAATCATTTTAAAATGACAGAGTGACTATTTGGAATTCCTGAAACTCAGCTGAACTCAGCCACCTCATCATATGCTGCTGAACCAGATGCATTTTTAAGACAAGACCCTGAGGCAAAGTGTTACCCTTAGAAATAATTTCAGTCTTTGCATGGGACAGAAAAGTCTCCCTAGTAACCAATTCTGGGAGGGAAGATACAGAAAAAGTGTTCCCAGAAGTAGCCAATGTACAACTGAGCACGATTTCTTCTAGAACCTGGGAGAACAAACTTTGGTAGATACAGCTAAGTGTAAGGAAATTATAATAATGAACTACCTGAAGCTTGCTGCTGAGGCAGAGACAGTGCTAGAGTGCAGGTCTGTTATTTCCAGTACAGGGCATGAAAGAAATTCCCATTTAAAATAGATTAATAATAGAAAATCCTACAACAGTTTTTGATATCTCTGGTCCTGTAGTAGACATTGGTCCATCAATAACAGATACAGATGCACTGATGGGACCTTCAGTCAATAATGTACCACTCTCAATATGATCAGGGATATAAAAACTCATCTTCAAATTCAACTTTTAAATGGAAATTTCTTATTTTTCTCCTGAGAGTAAGTGAATTCCATGTATACAGCTAGTCCTGGTTCGACTTTAGTCCAACACACTTAAGTCTGACTTTGGGTACTGCAAAAAATGAAACAGACTCTTTTAAAGTCAAAACCCAAGCAATTCCAGATTTAAATTTACTGAATAAGTGATCTACAAAGTACTAGAAAGGGGTGAAAGCCAAGACATTAAAATGAAACAGACACTGGCCACTACTATAGTACAATTTGCTATTAAAATTTCTTAAGATAAAAGCTGGTTTTCAGTATGGTTTTCTAGAATGGCAAAGTACTGCCAAAAAATGAGTCTATTAATACAATGTTCCAAAGACACAAATTACAAAATGCTTCCTGGGGTAATGATTTATAACTGGAGATGACAGATAACAGACTTTTAGACTGAAAAACAAAATACAAATTCAATCCTTATACAAACCCCCTTGATTTGGCTCCATTTATGTGAATTTCAAAACTCCTTTCAGCTCCCTAAATGCATGTAGAGTTCCTTTTAAGTGCAGCAAGGTTACAGCAATCAAACTATTGACCATCAATTAGAGATCCAACAGTCCAAAAAAGTAGAATTTAAGCTAATAGAACTGCACAGTAAAAGACAACCAAAGTCAGTAAGGAGCATTTTTGAGGAGTTTCTCAAGACAGGAAAACTAATAAGAACATAAGCATAAAAATGTCCTTGTGTTTCACCCTAGTTTTGCCATGCATTATAACCTCTTCTGAGTCCCAAGTTACTTCTACCCACTCCCTTCTCAAGAGCCACCCACCAAATGCATCCTGTGAGAATCTGGATCTGAAAAAAATTTAAAAAGGGGTAAACTAGCTGCTCAGTTTGGTTTTAGGATGCATTTAGTAGTTTCTTCTCTGTGGGAATAAAGATATGTTCATCTCTTCATCTGGAATTAAAAAAAAAAAAAAAAAAAAAAAAAAGGAGAAAGCAGCTCAGAGCAACACCTGACAAAACAGGACAGGAATTCTCTCTTTTCTGTGTTGTACAGTCCCTTGTCAAAAGCTACTGCTATCAGTTTTCATAAAGAGTAAACAATTCTGCTCTCTGATCACAATTTTCTTTAAGTCTCAATAATTATCAACAGATGTAGCAGATTTTAGTTCTTTATAAAATCAAACTCGGACATTTTAGAGGAATACTGCTGTTTCAAAAATGCATGGCCATTTCTTCCACCTAACACTTTGTCCTCCATTCTCCACTTCTCACCCTCTTCCCCCACTCCAAGAAAAAATTGCTTGTGTTTTTTGGATAAATATTTAGCACTGGGTTGGTTTGGGTGGGTGGTTTTGGGGGGCTGCTGTTTGGTTTAGTACATTATATTTGTTAAAAAAACAAACAAAGTTATTCACAATATCAAAATAATAATATATAATATAATCATTCATTACTTCCAAAATCAGAAATGTATGTAGCAGGCTGGACTGTGCATGACTTAATCATCCTGAAAAAAATCACCCACCAGCATTTTCGTGAGAAAAACATTCCAGACTTGTGTAAGTGAAGAAAATTCACTACATCAAGATGAGCATAACTCAGATTAGACAATATTACAGCCAATTTGAGGAATGCTGTGCATAAGATGATACAACAAAACAAGACAAAAAGCAATAATTAACATGTGAAATATATCAATGTTTAGTAAAGTGCTTTACTGACACATGGATGTTATAGAAAGAGCTACATATTTAGAGCAATATAGTGATTCTACGTTAAAGGCACATTTCCTTATGTAGATGCTCCCTGGACCTCAAACAAAACTACATCTAAGACTTAAAAACATTTGTACATTTTTATATGTATATACACACACTTGTATACATACATCCCTGAAAGTTTGATCAAATATATTATCTAAATTAAGAAAATAAGCAATTGAGATTTCTCACAGGATCCAAATATTTAAGCAAAACCAAAATACTTACAACATCCCCTTCGAAGCAAAAAACCTTCCCACTGATTTCCGAAGCTAATGTTGGCTGGCTGTCATCTCCAAAGAGAAAAAGTCTTCCTTTTCTCACCTTCACCATTCCATTCCCAAGAACATCCTTCCTCCCTGGCCAGCTCCCATGCAGAAAGTTTTCTTTTGTATTGGGATGTCTCGGGGAGGGACTGAGGGAGGAGCTTGGTTGTGTTTCTGACAACAGTAAATGAAATTTTGCAATCTCACTGACAACACTTTACAAAAGGGAAAAGTGCTATATTTCTTAAAAGTGGGCTTTTTGTTCAATTGGAAAAATACATGTGTAAAATGGCAAGAAAGCAAAAGGTTTCCTGGTTCACATTTCATTCTGAGGTTTTAACCAGATGAACTTTCAGGCATACATTAAATATGGGCACAAAATTTACCTTTTAGTAAGAGGGTTCGGTTAGAAATTAGAGTTATATATTATTGGATTTAGTTCCCTAATTTCTATTTTTTATTATTCTCAGCCTAGGGTGTATGTTCATTTTACCTTTTACAGACAAAATTTGAAGGTCAAATATACTCTCTCATACACAAGATAAGAGTCAAAAATACATTCAGTATCACACTATGCCATAATTTCCATTAAAAAATACAAACCTTGTTTGAGCAAAATAAAACCCACATCATTTGTCCTCAGACCTGAAATTGCTTATATTTATTTAAATTACTGTATAAAGCCTGCTAGCAACAGGTATTGGACAGCAGCACACACACATTAATGGCAAGCCCTGATGCTAAGTACAGTTATTTCTCTTAGTTACATCAACAGAAGCCATTATTGTCTAAATTTTTTTTCTTCTTTATTAAGTAGGATATAAATCCTTCTGGACAACAAGAGAGTTACTCTGGGTTTTGCTGTTCTGCTGAAGGAACCAGGCTGTCCTTAAAAGCCAGACAGCTCTAATGCAGGGAAACAAACACCAAAGATCCAACACTTTGCTTGAGAGGTACCATCAGTGAAGGAAACAGCTGAAGCTGGTTTTAAAAGAAATAAAATCTTAAGTGTTCTGTGGGGCAAGAAACAGTAAGACATTCTAAACTGCAATGTAACTTAATTTTCCAGAAAGCAAGAGCATTTTGTTGAGACGAATTCAATTAAGAGAGCAGAATTTTTCAGATCAGTAAAGCATCACTATAATGGCACTGTAACTGCTATGGTCAGAAGCAGCCCCATTTATAATGCTGTACCAGCTAATACCATGAAATTCAAAGAAAGATCCCTACCTGCATGTATTTATTCTGCTGCATCCTCTCCATCCATCTGTCCCTGTGAAAAATGGGGCTCAGGGAACAAAGACAGACCCCAACAGAACCCTCTTTGCACACTGCAGTATCTGCAATCTGAGAAGAGCAAGGATGGAGAACAGGATTTTTATCTGCAGCAGTTTAGGACTTGCAGCTAACAGCAAAGCATTTAGACAAGTAACTTTTCTTGTGCTACCATGGGAAATCTGCTTTCTCCGAATAGGAAGGCAGCTTCTGAAAGAGTGGGGAGAGGGCAGAAAATCAGCCTCAGAGTAGCCACGCTGTTTTCTTCCCACTTTCATTCATTATTCCTCCCAATATTGAGGGGACAAAAAGGTTAAGTTTAACAAAAAAAAAGATAATTATCATTATAGAAATTACTAATATTAGTTTCATTATAGAAATTACTGCTAATTTAGTCACCATGCTCTTGCCATGGATCTGTCTCTTCCATTAACTGCAAAGGACAGCACTCTTCTTTTCCCTTTTTATTGCTGGAGCACAAGACAAGTTTTTGTTGGTAGCATTAGTACACCACCATTAGTTTAATGACTAAGAGTGTACAGATGTCAAGAGCTGAAAAACCCCCCCCGATTTTTGCATATTTAAATGTAGCTTGTAACCTTGCCATGAGTCTAAACATTAGTTGCTGCTTTAAATTACAGATCAGATAAATACAGTCATGAAAGATATCAAGGCATTTGACAGCTCATGCACTCTGCACGACCCTCTTATCCTTAAATTCTGCCCAGCTGCCTCATCCACCAGCTTTCACCCACTGAGAAATGCCCAGTGGATAATCCTGGAAATCTGTGTCTCCTGTTCAGTGGGATAAAAGACATGACACAAATTCCTCTATCTTAGAGGGGCAAAGGTTCATACAAGGTTTCTCTTCCTATCTTTCCCTTTTATAGGAATGAGACAGCTATTTAAGTTCCCAACAAATCCAGCACGATTTACCTCCTTTTCCAGTCTGATTGACACTGTCCCTCTACACTCACAGACCGTGGAACCCCTGACACCAGTGAGACACCTGAAATTCAGAACATTCAAAAGCTCCTTCTCCCTTCAGGATACATTTGTATTGTTAAGACACTATGTCTGAAATTGGCTAAAATTACATGTTGGACACAAGATCCCAGATGGATACAAGAGTGAATAAAACATAAATTTCCAACACTAACATCCAGTCACTATCATCAACTGATGTATCTATAAATCTAATCCTGAAATTCGCATACTATTCAATAACCTATCTATGTATTATTCACACAAGCACAGGAAGCTTTAGTAAAAAGTGCTTTACAGAGAGAAAACACATGCATTTATCAAAAAGTCAATGGAAAAAATAAAGCTCATTTTACTTACAGGCTAAAAACATCCAGTAACTTTAACCATAACAGCTGAAAGCAAAATTACTCAAGCCTGAGAAAGACATTTCATATTTTCAAGAAACAGATGCTGCGAAACAAAATCATACCATCCACTGATGAAGAATTCTATTGAATTTCATACAGAGTATCTGAGTGTTTTAATTTAGGTCAAGATTCTCACAGAGACAGATCATGACTGTTAATTACAGAGTTTATTGCACTTTCTGGTTATGGTTCACTGCCCATTAGCCAGCCAATGATCCTCCATTAGAATCAGCAAATGCAAACCACTGTTCACACAGAAAACCCACAAAACACAGAAAAACCAGCTGTGCACACAATAATGAACAGGTATGAACACAGGCATCAAAATACTCTCCTGAAGGCAAAATCTCAAACTCTGTAGAGGAGGAAATGGAAATCATGTCAGGTACGGTAGATTTTTTCATTGCCTTAAAGATACCTACCCTACAGGAACAGAGGATGTCTCTTTTTGCCATAATAAAAATAAACACGAATTATAAACATAACAGAAAGATTTTATTAACAGAAATCAGCTGTTACTTTTGCCCCCTCCATCATATGCAATGAACAATATCTTCCATGTAACTTGAGAGTTAAAAATCAGAAAATTCCATTAATGAGGAGAAACTATTTAAATGTTGTAGACCTACATAACTGATGGCATGACAGACAGATTTTCTCGAAAGAAAATCATAAAGACTTACAGATGATGAGAGCTTTAATACTGGGTGGCTCTTCAAGTTGAAGTTAAAACATGTCAAAGGTGGATGAAAAAAATGGAACAAGTATTTAACAGGATGGACAATTAAATATGAAAAAAACTTATGAACACTCATGGCCTTCTCAAAAGAACCCAAAAACATTAGTGTCTCATTACATTAGGCCTCTGTTTTTGCATTCCAACCTAGCTTTATATACATATATGTATCCATATGTATGTACATAGGAAACTAATAGCAGATTTGAATAGAGGAATAATTCTTTATAACACAGTTTGGGAGCAGTGTAAGAGTTGTTAACTCTGGTGCTTACAGCTCATAAATGACAATTCTTACAAATTTATGTAATGAAGAATCTTCACCGTCCAACATAAAATTTCCTACTCCTCGGTAATTCAAGCATTTGCATAAGATACACTTGCAATGAAAATTATTTGCAAAGATTTCTGTTTACTGCAGCTGCAACTTCAGAGGATTTGCAATCCTCCTTTCTGTCCATAATCTAAACTGGCATAGAGGGAATGCCATACCCACAATTTGAAAAACGCTATAACCTTTGGTATATGCCATTAGGGATCACCCATTAGGAGTGATCTCTGAGTAATGAACACACATTTATTCCAATACAACCCTCATATGCATCCTTCATGGGCTGAACTAATTCAATTGCTGGGCAGAAGCTTCCAGATTCCCCTTAATTTCAAGGCTGACTAATTTCAAGACCTAGATGAGATTCCAGGAATGTCTTATATCATAACCCTGGAACAAGAGTAATAAGGGACATCAGGAGAAAAAAGAAAAAAAAAAAAGAGTGAGGAAATCCATCTTCTTTGGTACACTTGGAACACAGAATAACTAAATATTACATATAAAATACAACCAAAAACAACACAGAGAAAAAATGAGGGGGTCTGGAAAACAAATATCCGTGAGAGAAACAAAAGGTGTACCCCAAACTCTCTTAGGACAGAATCAAATAGTGTAAAGTACACGGTGTATTTGTCCAGACATTAATTTGCATGATCGCCATTTCCCTTTTTTCATGCTGCACAATGAAATAAGAAATCACACAGACATGAAATTTGGTATTTGGTAAATAGCTAATTGACTTTACAGAACAACAGGAAATAGCTTTTATGGTAAGTACACATTAAATGCATTGTTACACAAAGTAGCTTTCTGCCTAATGACCTAATGTACACTGAAGAAGTCTGAAAATTATCTCAGTGCCTGAAGTTCATGTTACTCCCTCTGTTTCTTCTTAGTGTTCTGAAAAACAGTATTAGTATTCCTGAAGCATTTTTCATTTCTCAAGAGTAAGATGCTAAAAGCAAAATATTGCTGCTACCATCTCTGAAAGATTTCCAGCATTTCTTGAAGTCTTGCTAACACAGCTTATGAAGTCTCACGTTTTATTGCATGGCTTCAAACACAACAACAAAACGACAAATGCAAGAGTGCTAGCAAAGACTGAGACATTTGGTTTCAAACCTACTTGTTACTGTAGCTCCCTGTAAGGTCCAAGTCTAAACTTCAACATATCAAGAATGCAACTCATAAAATCTACATAATATCAAATAGCTTCACAAATTAAAAACCAACAAAGAAAACACAGAATCACACAATGGTTTGTGGTTCAAGGGACTTTAAAGATCGTCTAGTATCAACCACTCTGCCATGGGCAAGGATACCTTCCTCTTGTCCAGGTTGCTCCAAGCCCCATCCAACTTGGCCTTGGGCACTTCCAGGGATGGAGCAGCCACAGCTTCTCTGAGCAACCTGTCCCAGGGTCTCTCCAACCTCATAGACAAGAATTTCTCCCCAGTATCTAATCTAACCCTACCCTCTGTCAGTTTGAAACCATGTCCTCTTGTCATCACTTGTCGTGTCACTACATGGCATTGCAATTAGTCTCTCTCCATCTTTCCCGTCCTCTCCCTTCAGGTATTGGAAGGCCACAATTAGGTCTGGGCTATGAGCACACACTGATGGGTCACCTCTTGTCTCTCACCCACCAGCACCCCCAAATCCTTCTCTAAAGGACTGCTCCCAACCTGTCCATCCCCCAGCCCAGACTGATACAGGGCATTGCCCCACCCAAGTGCCCTTGATTTGCACTTGATTTTGTTAAACCTCATGAGGTTCACATGGTCAAACTTCTCGCTTAAGCAGGTCACTCTGGGTGGCATTCCATCCTTTTGGAGTGTCAGCTGCACCACTCAGATTGGTGTCATCTGCAAATCTACTGAGGGTGCACTTGATTCCTTTGTCTCTGTCACTAATGAAGATATTAAAGGATTAAATAACACTGGTCCCAATATGGATCCCTGAGGGGAGAGCACTGTTGTTCATCAGGACCCTGAGCCATGGACCACCACCCTTTGGATGCAACTGTCCAAGCAATCTCTTATCCATCCAACAGTCCACCCACTGAATCCATCTCTCTCCAATTTAGAGAGAAGGATGTTGTATGGGACCATGTCAAAGGCTTTACAGAAGTCCAGATAAATGATAGCTGTAGCCTTTCCCTTCTCCACTCCTGTATTCACTCCATCCCAGAAGGCCCTTGAGTTGGTCAGGCAGGACTTTCCCTTGCTGGCTGTCCTGAATCACCTCCCTGCCCTCCATGTGCCTTAGCATAGCTTCTAGGAGGATCTGTTCCCTGATTTTCCCAGGCACAGAGGTGACATCAGTAGTTCCCAGTTTCCCTTTTTCCCATCACCTGGAGCTTCACTTGACTGCCCCAACTTTTCAGATATGATGGAGAGTGGCCTGGCAACAACATCAGCCAATTCCCTCAGGGATGCATCTCATCAGGTTCCAGAGAGTTATGTACACTCAGGGTCCTCAGAACCTGATCCTTACTTAGAGTGGGAAGGGCTTTGTTACTGCAGTGGGAAGTGTGTGATTTAAGCTACTTTCTAGGACAAATGTGAAATGTGGTCATTTGTTTAATAAGCATTTTTCAAAGGTAAAATGAAGGCTTGTTTTGTCCAGTTTAGTCGTGTGCTGCCTTCAGGCTAATGGTAATTGTCAAAGTGGTTCAGATGCTGTCATGCATAAAGTATGTAGTTTTATTTGGTTCTGGACTGGGGAAGAACGAGGCAACGTGAAGTTTTCTCTGTAAGTAAGTACTGTGCAAAGTGCCTGATTACATTTCAGTATGCATTAGTCCATTAGGAGGTTGATGACTTCTTTTCATAACACAATCATTTTCATGCATACTCTAAAGTAATTTCTTATCTTCTCTTAAAGGTACTGAAATTCTGATAAGTTCGTGTTATTCTTTGGTGAAATTAAACAATAATTTCATTCATAAACCCTAAATATCATTTCATTATCCATAATCACCAATGGATTATTCTTTTAGTAAAAAGATAATATTATGTTTTCAAGGGTAGTCATCATTTTTTGTACATTTGATTTTAAATTAAATTTATTTCTATAGAGAGAATCTTTTCATTTTACATTTTTATACAATTTAAAAATTTGGGTTCCTATTTTTTTTAATGCATCAAAGAAGTTTTAGGGGATTGTTGCTGCTATTTATGTATATGAAGCAGTGTTTGTTCAACCTTGTCAGATCAACCATTCATTATTTTAAGGTGAAAAAAAAGTACCGTGATCCTTTTGTATCACAGAAACATTGTGGTTGGAGGAGACCTCAGGTGATTGCCTAGTCCAACAAAGATCATATTTACTGAGGGCTGCTAAAACCATGAGTAACATCATAATTTTCTACTTTCTGTGTGTATGTCTATCAAGCCTGAACTAAGTGCAATATTACAGAAAAAAATATGCTAGGCAAGGTCTTCTTTGCTATGCAGTAAATCTTTCAGCCTTTCATCATGTTTGTGTCAATTCCTAGTAGGAAAGTGGTAAGATGATCTAGTCTACAACATTAGCTGTTTGCTTTAGGTTTTAGAAGAGAAGCAGTATGATATGTACATGAGTCTAGGGATTTTTTCAATTTCCATGAAAATCTGATCTTCTTTGGTTAAATTGTGAATTTCTGAGAACACTGCAGTGAGCAAACAGCTGTTGAGCCAAAAAGGAAGTAGTGGAGAACCAAACAGGTCTCAGGAGTGAAGCCAGGATGTTGAGATAAGGCAGGAAGAAAGAATGGAAATGCCCAGAGAGTAAGCATTGAGTGAATAATCATTGTAATAAGGAAGAGTATAAAGATTAGATTTCCTTGCCACTAGCAGCTTCATGAATGCTGGGGAATTTCCCAGCTGCCTCTGTGTGCTGCTGCATTCTATCTTGTGAGGCTTGACAGCATTCAAAGAAAATGTTAAAAGATTTTAGAAAATCACTGTAAGGGTGATCTGGAGCCTGAAAAGTATGAACTAGGATGTAAAGTTCAGACAGATCTTGCCTACAGTAGAGAAGTTGGAAGGAAATATGATATCAGCTTTCAAATAGTTAAGAAGAAATGTGGAGTAAACTCATGATCATGTCCATGAAGAGTAAAACAAGAAGTAACAGGCTGAGATTGTGGCTCAGGAAATTCAGACGAAGCACAAGGAAAACTTTTTTTTTTTTTTTTTGCAGTAAGAATAGTGAAGCAGTAGAATATGTTGTATATGAAGATTTTGGAATCGCCATCTGTTGCAACTAGAGACTAAAAAGATACCTCCAGGAATTACATCAGTGGAGTTGATGCTGTTTGAGGCTAAAATAGGAACTAATTGGCTTTAGGAAATCACTTCCAACCCCATTTTAAAAAAAATACACTTATACAACTAGTATACAAGTACTAGAACTATCTACAGCAAGTAAAAAATGTTTTGCATAAACAACAGCCTCTCTAATCCTCCAGGAAAAGCTGTAATGGGTTCTATAGTTGGGATAAGAGTTACACAAATTGAAGACATGAAGAAGACATGCATTTTAAGAGCATCTAACTGCTGAAAAAACCCCAAAGGACATGGTAGATTCTACATAGCTTAAAACCAAAAGTGTTGAAGCCTATATATAATTTATGGGCATGACTCAGATGTAACTGTTTGAAAATTCTGTATTTAGGCTGTACTTTATAGGATGTGAAACTTGGTGATCTGAAATCCTATTTAATCTTTTTGTGTGGCTAAAATTTCCTGAGATATCATGTTCTATGTCTGCGTATGCAAGGCATTCAAGTAATACAACCCATTGTTTCAGACTCCATCGTGTCCAAAATCTACTGTAAGAGTCACAAAAATACATTCACAGAACAATGTCTGTGGGTCTCTGGAAGTGGTGTGTCTGTAATTGCAGCTCTTGCTGCTGGATTAAAGGAGACAAAATCCTATTGCAGCATTAACTTTGTCTTAAATTTGCTTAATCTAACTTCTAAATACTGGATTCTAGTTCAGTTATTCAGAAGAAATTCTTCCCTGGGAGGGTGGGCAGGCCCTGGCACAGGTTGGGCAGAGAAGCTGTGGCTGCTCCATCCCTGGCAGTGTCCAAGGCCAGGTTAGACAGGACTTGGAGCAACCTGGGCTAGTGGAAGGTGTCGCTGGCCATGGCTTTAAGATGACCTTTAAGGTCCTTCCAACCCAACCTATTCCATGAATGTATAAACTGCAGTGGGGCTACTGAGTAAGAGAATTCATTGTAAATAAGAGATTTCCAGATGGTCAGCATTAAACCACCATAGGCAAGGCTGAATTGTGGCCTGACCTCCAGAGCAAACTGAGCAAAGGAGATGAGTTGGAGGCAGAGTGGAGATACTGCCTGTGGCCTGGGTGTCAGTGAGGCTCAGTGCTGTCACTGCTGGCAGGAGAGGAGCAGCAGCCTGTGCATCTCCTGCCTCGGCGTGGGGTGTAAGAGCCGCCAAACCAGAGGGATCCTGCTCCTGCTGTTGGGAACTTGGGCTCTGCTCCCAAAAAAGCTGAGTCCTCCTCTTTGCTCAGCCCATATTAGTGATGAGACACGGGTTGGGTTCTGTGGGAAACGGGGAGTAAAAGATGATTTGGCACCATTTGCTACAAACGGGCAAATTTAGGCAGGACGCAGCAGATTGTAACCTTCAGTGGTACAGTAAATCTTTTTAGTGTACAGCAAGCCACATGTGCTTAGTTTTAAAAGCATCTCTTTCTTGGCTGCTGGAGAAGAGCCTAAATTGTGGAGCAAATGAATATAAATTCTGGAAATTGAAAAATAAAATAGCCACAATGAGAACATGACTGAGGTTGCAGAGCTCCTTTGCCACTGGGAGTTGACTGTTTTTTATATATTTTATAAATTCTGAGGAGAAGGGGTTAAATAAAAATAAAGGAATGTATAAGAAAGTTTCACTGTATTTTATATAAGTAATTCCTGGGGTTTATATTAATTTTCTTTGATCTTGTTGAAGAAATCTAATTCAGTGTTTGTTACTTTGTATTACAGGCTTTTTTTATTTTTCTTTTAAGACATGTCACTGACTTATTTATGCATGTTTCATATCACAGTATTTTTTTGTGTGCTACATTTTCACATCATTCCATACTTTGTGTAGTGTCTTGAAACAACAGAGCAGCCTGTGATGCAGACTGAAGATGGTGACAATGACAGGAAGATGCAGAACAGTCAGTTTTGTGAGAGGGTCAGTCAGGTAGGACTCTGCTCAGGGTACATTGTGTTACAGTGCTCTCTTCTCTGCATGCCTTTAAAATCTCTTATTTTCTTAGAACACAATGTTTTTTGTAACCAATACATACTTTTCTTGGTATCTGATTTTGCTTTCAACTGATTGTTATCTTAAAGAATTTGTGGAATCTTTTTCCTGTATTTTTCTGCTGGCTTTACAGTCAAAATAGGTTTCATTCAGTAATCCTGAATGGGACTGACAGAGAGTGCCTTGAAATCATGTTTTTTTAGCTACCACATTGATCTTCTGCCTCCACTGCTCTCAGGCATAAGGTACAAATTGTATGAGATTCACTTGCTGCTGTGATTGAGGAAAAAATACCCTAGATCTTTCTTCAGGTTTGATACACTTGATGTTTTGGTAACTTGTAGTCTACGTTTTCATACACACAGGAATCTGCTATCCTCTTATTCTAACTAAGGTAATATAAAGCATCATGAAATCATAAAATAATTCAGGTTACAAGGGACCTTAGAGGATTGTCGAGGGCAGTTAAAGTTGAATGTTTCTGGTTTAAAAGTTTTAATGTGCTAAAATATTACACAAAATGGGGCATTTTGTTTAGTAATGTTGAAGAGTAATGATGTAATTTGTATTTTCTCTGTTTGTTTACCAGGTATGTCTTCAAGTGTCTTTGGATTTTCCTTGTGAGGTGGATAAACAGGTAAGTGATGTGGTGTTAAGATTCTCTTGGCTCTTTAACATCATCACCTCTCCCTGCTGATGTAAATTGTATCCAAATGAGCCGAGTCTGAATTCTCATGTGATTGATACTGACTTGGATTGTTTCAATGGGGGCTGAATGCCTGCAGAGATCCCAAGTAAACATTTCCTAGGACACAGAGTTTTACTGAAGAGGTTGGCAGCTTGTAAATACTTCCTGTTGCATCCTGTCCCAGCCATCAGTCACATCTGGAGATCCCAGGACAGAATTTGTATTGTAAATACAGGTGATTCCAAGTGGAACTAATAAAATGTTAGCTGCAGTTTGCAGGCAACATTCCAGAAGTTTCATACCTCTTCACAGATAAAGACCTTCAGGGAAATCTTCCTACTCCTTCCTAAACAACTGATCGCTATGAATTAATCATATGAAATAGATGTTAATTAGTTTTTCTATTAATAAATAGTCAGCGAAATGTCTGTGGGTGCTTCTTAATGCAGATAAAGAGCATCAGGAATTACAAAACCTGATTACAAAAAGATTACAGCCCTGAATTTAATAGAACATTACATACCTGTGTAATAAGACAATGTTTGCAATTTTTTAACAGATAACTCCATCAGGCTATTCAGAGAGTTTCTGCAAAGACAGACATTATAAGAGTCCAATTAAGCCTCAATTTGAGCATGATACAACTGACAAACACTTGGGCAGAATGGGAATGAGTGAACATGAAACAGAAGAGAACTTGCTCACATCTCTTTTAAGAGAAAATAGAACATCTGTGCTGGAATCTACGTAAGTATGAGGGATATGCACTGCTTTTGACAGTATTTCTATTTGAGAAGAGAATAAAGTAATTTTGCTAAAGTGAATTTAGATAATGGCACTGTCTAATTTACCTGAGAGATTGGCAAGGCACCTTCAGAGCCATTTTAGTCTATCATGCAATTAAGTAATTAGGAAACATACTATCAGTAGAAATCCTGAAATAAAACCCATTGCAAGAAAGAAACTCCAAAGTTACTGATACATGGAGCTTTACTGCAGAGACTGACTGATTGAGTCTAGCAGTTAAAGGGCTCAGGTGGTGTTTTTCTTTAAAAAACCAAAATATCTGAGAGCACAGGCCAGTGAAAGGTGATGTAGTGGAGGGGGCAGCACTTTACTGCTGTAAAAATCATGTATGTAGGTATCTGAGGATGGAGGAATTGAAGTTACAATGGTTTTTACAGGGGTGATTTTGAATGGATGTTACTGTTCACTTAGTGCCCTTTGCCATTTCACCTGAGCTGCCTGGACAGAGGTTTGCTCTCTGTGTGTGGTGCAGGGAGTTGGGGCTCATGTCCTGCAGTTCATTAACAGGTTAGTCCAGTGCAACCACTTGTAGGACTGTGCTGAGATGAACCATTTTGTACTTGAGTCACTTTCAGTGCAGGAGAAAATACTTGTGTGCCTAAATCTGTGTAAACCCTGGTGTAACCAGTGTTTTTCAAGTGTGTGTGTGTGTTACACTATGATTTGTTCAATTCCCAGCTGAAATGCTCATTTCTATAGGAACTGGCAATACCAGGCAAGAAATGGCTGTATAGAAAAACCACATGCCCTGACTAATTTCCCCCAATTTCATGCTTACACCACTTAATCTCCTGGCTGAGAACTGAATTAGAGCCTTGGTGGAGTTCATTCTCATTTGCCTCTCCCAACTCTCCCCACTGTAATGACTGTGTACAGTATGATGTGACTTTTCCAGTGCCTTTCAGTGCTGTTCCTTCACTGGCCATAGTGGTTTCTGGGGAGTGATGGGAATGACTTTCCCTATAAACTGTGCTAAGCAATGCTGGGAGCACAGTATCCCATGGAGCTCCACAAGTCAAATCCTGCTTTCTCTGTTCACCATCCTGCACTTGGCTTTACTCCAGCAATTCTATATTTCTACATTACTATTTAAAACTCTCCCAACAGGCATAAATAGTCTTAGTTGTCACAGCAGTAGTTAGTGGTGAATGAGGAGGTACTACTCCTTTAGAAGATGAGCAGATTACATTGGTTTTTTGTTAACTTTACTTAAAAGTCTGCTAATGAATGATTCCAGCACCATCATCTTTACCACTCTAGTGTGTAATTTTTCCTATGTTCCGGGATAAATGACCAGATTGACGGGTGATGAGCCTGTGCTTTGCATAACTGAATTCTCACTAATGACATTAGATGGCAGACAAAGCCATAAAAAGCCTAGTTAGCTTCTACCATTTCAAATGCTAATCTATACAAATGCAGTTGTTTAAAATGCTGGTCTGTATGTTTAATGGCACAAACAGCTCTCTATTGGACACACAAAATTGTCTGTAGAATTTGAGAGTTTGCTTATACTTTAAATGCTTCTTATTTGGTTTTAGTTTCTCTTAAACATCACTTTCCAAACTGTTGTCCATAAACCATTAGTTATCCGTGGGGCAGTTTGGTGGTCTGTAGTGAGCTGGTTTTGCAGGCTTTTGGCTACTTTCTCAGTTTCCATCTTCTCTATTACATTAGAAATACATGAAGGGATGGATTTTCAGAAAAACTCACCATCAGAGCCAGGCACTGGATTTGGATGATTCTTGTGGGTCCCTTCCAATTCAGGATATTCTATGATTCCATGATCTAGAGCCTCCTGTGGTTTTGGTAGGAATTAATTTTTGAGGTAGAAGGTAAACTGTTTTGAAAATCTACTCATATTTCTGTGTTATGTAAGCAATTAAATGTGGTTACCAGAGGTTTAGTGTCTGTTCCTGAATGGGGAGAGAGACAGTAGAGCATATATGGCCATAAATAGGGGAAAAGCACTGATGAGATAATTTCTGATATAATTTGAGCTGTGAGAAGGTTTCAAAAACTCTGTTTGTTAGTAATTCATTAATGAGTAAAATGGAATCTTCTGGGAATTTCAAATGTGTCACGACACAGCAGAAGAGTTTAGAAGAGTTTCTCAGAAGGTATTTTTGTTTGCTTAAATAAAAATCTAAATTCATGGCTTTTCTTTCCTCTTTCCTGAGCACAGCAGACAAGAACAAATGAAAATTGTAAATGAACTGTTAGATCATCTGAACACGACGGAGGAAGAATGTTCAAGTCAAGATATAGAGAAAAAGGATGAAAAAGATCTTAAGCAAATGATTATTCAACTAAGAGCTGAACTCAAACATTTCAAGCAGGTCACTAAATTCTTAAAGCAGCAAGTAGAATTGAAATCAACTTTTGATGGGAAAGAGACGCTTTATCCAGATGCAGTGCCACAGATTAATAAGGATATTCAGTTGTTGAAAGTGGAATTGAAAGATGCAGCTACACAAACAATGACTTTTGAGAGTAATGTCATGAGATTCAAACATGAAGGCAAAAAAGGAGCCTCAGAAGAAAAGTCAAAATATTCAAGATTAAATGCAGAAAGAGAACATCAGCAAGAAAATGTGTATAAGAAGGGTGAACAGCATGAAAGACTCTTTTTTACAAGAACAAATGAAGTGAGTTTATTCTCATTCCGGTACTTAGGGAATAGATGTATAAAAGGGAAAAAATATGTTTAATTTCTAACATTAAATCTTGCTTTTGTGTAATTTTTAATATTAGGAAAAGAGATGTAAGCCAAATATAGTTTAGATAATTGTTCTTAATGTTCAGAGCTTTTCAGCGCGTACTTCAGCTTTAGAACATTAATTAATTGAATTTCAATCCTCACTGGGGCCAGACCCTGGTAAATATTACAGCTTTTGGAAGCAGAGTTTATGGCATAATGGCCTGCCTGTTCCTGCTCAGCTGTTCCCAGCCTGCAGGACCTGAGCACGGGGAACTCATTGAGGAACTCCAAGTGGCAAACGTGTTCTGGAAAATTCCAGACTTGCCCTATGCCTGCGAGCAGCCTGGTGGACAGTCAGTGCTGCCCTGCCACAAGCCCCCAGCTTCATTTCAGGCTTCTCTTCACCTCTTACTGTGTCCTGCTTTTAGAGAAGGGTGGCCAGTGGTGCTCTGTGGGACTGCGGGCACTTTGGCACGTTGGTTCGGATCCCGAGAGATCAGATGTGCTCTGTCAGTGCAGACAGGAGGAGTTTTCAAGCCTTCTGTCTGCAGGCAGCCTGTGATCCCAAACAAAGGGGTGGGAAAACAGTGTCTGCTAAAGAGTTCCCGTGTATTGTTTCAGTAGCAGTGATAGAAGTGAAGTTGAAAACCCTTTGAAGATTTTGGCTCCTGCGGAGCAGACAAAGGAGAGCGTTGCTTTTGATTTTGTGCTCTGCTAAATAGGGAATGTTGTAGCACCTTCTGCAAAGAGTGGTTTCCATGACTTTGGTGATCAAGAGATTTATGTGAGGCAACACTTAGGAACTGTTAATTTTTATTCTGGCTTGTTCCTTTTGGATTTGTTTTTTCTCTGGCTGTGGCTGCCCCATCCCTGGAAGTGTCCAAGGCCAGGTTGGACAGAGCTTGGAGCAACCTGGGCTAGTGGAAGGTGTCCCTGCCCATGGCAGGGGGTG
>JAWWEE010000074.1:4348051-4389471 GCA_035221455.1 Xenops minutus | reverse complement strand
AGGGGAAAGGGGAAAGGGGAAAGGGGATAGGGGAAAGGGGATAGAGGAAGAGGAAGAGGAAGAGGGAAGGGGCCGGCCCAGAGCGGCCATGGCGGGAAAGTGGCCCCGCCCCTCGATGGCCACACCCACCACTGGTCACGCCCCTTGGCCACGCCCACCGGCTCTGCTATAAAAGCGGCGGGTGGGCGGGGCGAGGGGGCTGTCACTTCCGGTCGGACATGACGCCACAGTGTCAACATGCAAGATGGCGGCGCATCACCGGCAGAACACGGCGGGCCGGCGGAAAGTGCAGGTGAGGGCGCGGCGGGGCCGCGGCGGCTCCCGGGGAGCCCGGCGCCTCGGGGAGGGGGCGCTGCGGCAGCGCCCGCGGGGCGTCAGGGCCTGGGGGGGGCCGTGCGGGCGCGGCCGCCCCCTCTGTCGCGACACGCCCCCGGTGTCGCTCCCCCGGCCGCACTGGAGGCACCGGAGCTGCCGAGCGGGGTCGGGCCGGCCCTGGCTCACAGCAGGAGGTGGAGCTGAGGCCGGCAGAAGCGTGTCCGCAGCCCTGCCTCGGCTGGGGTGTGGGTTCCCGGCAGGGCTGGTCGCTGCCGCTCGCCCCCGGCTGTGTCCCGGGCTCCCCTCCTAACCCAGGGTGAAAACACCTCCTGGGGGTGTGTTCCTGTCCGGAACACCAAGCCCGGGGCCAAGGCAGGACTGCCCGGACTGGCAGGTCCGAAGGGAATTTAAAGGAAACCTGGGCAAAGTTGTGTTTACAAGAGCTTCTAAATAGGAATATCCCACAAGATAAGGGGGAGTGGGTTCAAATTGAAAGAGAGTCGTTTTAAGTCAGATTTTAGAAAAGAGTTCTTTATTGTGGGGGTCCTGAGGCCCTGGCACAGGTTGGGCAGAGAAGCTGTGGCTGCCCCATCCCTGGAAGTGTCCAAGGGCAGGTTGGACGGGGCTTGGAACAACCTGGGATAGTGGAAGGTGTCCCTGCCCATGGCAGGGCATGGAAAGAGATGATATTCAAGGTCCTATCCAACCCAAACCATTTTATGATCTGCTTTGCATCTTACCCGTGCTTTGACTTCTGCTCGATACCTTATCTCTGTTAAACGCACTGTCCTTCTCCACACATGAGCTTTTATTGCTCAGAATTCAAAGTTATGCCCTTCCCAGCTCCAGGCAGCATCTGCTGGAGGAAACCTGTGGCATAGGCAGTCCGGAGGGTGCAGAGCACACCTGAGAAAGAATTGGACTTCAAGGTGTGGGCTCATGTGTAGTTAGGGGTACGTTGTTGTAGCCTTGATGGAGACTGAATTACCAAAGTGTGTATGAAAAGTCAAGACTCTAACAGTTAAAGTCACAAAAATGGTTTCATTTTATGGTCTTCAATGCTTTTCTTCTTGTTTGTTATACTACCAGCCCTTTAGGCGTTTTTACAGCTTTCACTATGGAAAAGATTTAATGCTTTATCAATGTGCAGAGCTGCCCAGTGGCAAGTGCAAGTTTCGGCTGTATCTATCCACTGTGATCAAATGAAATACTGATTAGGCTTGAAATAGCATTAAGATCCTTCCCAACATAGGTAGGTTTGGTTTTTGGACACGCCTTTTGAGTTTTATCACACAGATGAAATGTGCACCTCTTTAGAGGCTGTAGTGTTTTCTGTGGTTATGGGAAGCACTCAGTCAATACTGTATAAACAATTCCCTTACCCTACCAAAATATCTCTTTATTGACTTCATAGCCTGTGCCATAAACAAGTTTTTGCAACTTACACTCCTAAGGAGGGAGATTTTATTATACTTTGATATTTCTTTGATGTAGTCCTATTTATGGAGGAGTATTTCCCTGACAGCAACATTCATCAAAGAGCACATTGTTTCCTTTTTTACTACTACATTTGTTTTCCAAGCATTACTTAGCTCAAAAGCTTGTTTTTACAGGTGGTTTTGTGCTGGTTTATGATGTCTTCTTTTGTCATCTCACTGTATTTTGTATTTTGGGGGTTTTTTTCTGACTTCATGTACTGCTGTAGTGATATGTGTCTTTAAGGCCCTTTTCAGCCAAAACCATTTTGTGATACCCATTTATAAAGCCTTGAGCAGAAGCTGATTTTTTTTTTTTTGCACTCTTTTTATTTCTCCTCCTTGCTTAGAGATAGGATTTTGTTCATGTAGTTGAATTCTAAGTGGCTATTTTATCCATCAGCTGCTAATGGAAATACAAAACCACTCATGATTTATTTTGCTTCCCAGTGGCTGAGTGTTTAGGATGCTGTTACATTAAATTTTTCAGAGAGCTGTAGAGAGAGGGAGAAATTTGTCCCAAACATATGAGACTATGAGAAGAAGCTTTATCAAAAAACACCTCTTGGGCATGGAGGCACTTGATTCCTTACATGGTTGAAGTCTATGGAAATCAGAGCTATTATTATCTTGGATGCACCAGTTTTACTGGTAAGCAAAACCATCCAAAATAGTCAGTTTAGGGTGTTTCTGCATATAATTGTATGTTTCTAAGGATTTAATCAGAATAGAGGCTTTAGGCTTCACAATATATTCCATATATAGAAAAGGAAAGAAGTTTAATTATTTAAATGGAAGTCAGGCATTTGAAATGTCCAGTGGAGGTGTTTCTTAAGCTTAGCCTTGCAGGTCTGAAGGCTGCAGGAGTGGGGTTGTCTGATTTGGGAAGGGAATGAGGATGCAGAATGTGCCAGTCACTGCTGTTGGCCACATTAGGGTAGCTTTCAGATCTGTTCCTTGGAATTAAATCAAGGTGAAGCCACTTCGCATCAGGTGACTTGGAGTAGCTGCCCTTAAGGGGTCATATTAAAACTGCTCTCCCAAACTTGCTCCCTCACTGGAATAAATTCACTCCCACACTCAAAACCTGTTGAGAACACACACGGGAATTTTGCAGTAACTGTTTTGGATCAGCATCCTTATAAAATTATTGAATGAGTTTTAAGTACTTTTTGTCTTTTAAGTCTTGTACAGAATTAGAAGATCTCATGCTCCATCCCTTGGAAGTGTTTAAGGCCAGCTTGGATGGGGCCCTGAGCAACCTGGGATAGTGGAAGGTATCCCTGCCCATGGCAGGGGGTTGGAATGAGATGAGCTTTGAGGTCCCTTCCAACCCAAACCATTGTAGGATTCTCTGATCTTTTTGCACTGAATTGGTCATCTTTATGCACGACTCCTGCAACTTACTAGATATGATATCTATGTTATTTTTGTATTTTATATATAATAAATATGCAAGTTATATTTATAAATTATATTCATTTCGTATAAAATACTTAAGCAAACAAATAGCTATTGAGTTGATTCCATTGTAAAAGCATAAAATGCATTTCTTAATGCCTCCCATTACTTTTATTCTAGAGCCTGGAGTCCCTTATAAAAATTCAAACAATATGTTCTTAATTGAAAACTATATTTTTAGGGATACATATGCTCTACCAAGATACTAAGGCAATAGACTTTTTTTTTTCCTTGATGCTTGACTGCTGCTTCTCTCATGTTAGATGCAATTCATGTCACATTTCAAGTGATTTTGAGAAATATCTTTTGTATATTTTTTTTAATTGCTCACAATAGTATTTGTGGTGTTGAATTTTTTCCCCACTTATAAACAAGGAATGAGTGTCCTCAGAGCTCAGCTGGTCACTGTTTTCTCCATATGTTGGTATTTTTAAAAGCAGATTTTACCATCCGTGAGGATAAAATCTCTTAAAAGACACCTGCTGTAACAAGGGTAGCAGGATCCCAGGTCAGCTGATACTCATCCATGCAAGAAACACATCACAGGTCCAGCAAGAAATTCACTTGGCCTTGTATTCTGAAATGCATCTGTTGACAGAAGCTTTATCTCTGTAGCTCTTAAGTAGTCATTAAAGTGATTAATCCCAATCCATTTAGGGTACTGAATCCCATAAACTCTTTATAAAGAGAGCCCATCCCTTTGTGATGTTTGTACTGTGCTGCTCTGAAAGATTGTTGTTCGTTGGGGAGTTTATAAAAGCTGCAGCAAAGTCAATGTCACTTCCTGGTGACTTCCACACCCCTTTCCAAGCAGGACACAAGACCTTATCTCCAGTGATAAAATGTGTGTGCCCCAGGGCAGAGGTGAATTTCAGCACAGCACTTTCTCCTCAGCCAAAACCTTACTGTTTTTCCATAGTTTAGATGTGTTTGTGTAACTTTATATTGTTTGTGTATTTGTTTACTTACTATATTTAATATTTCTTATGTCTGTATTCAGTGACACTGAAACTAAAAAATGAACAAACAAAAAAACCAGACTTTCTGACTTTTTTCCCCCACAAGGAAAAATATAATGAAGAACTACATGTGGATTAGGAGCAGTGTTCCTCTGTTTTTCTTAGTGAATTTTTTAGTTTAGTGGACTTGGCTGCTGTGTCCACCACTCTTACACAAGTGTAAGCTGTTTTAAGTCACGTTGCTGTTGCTTTTATTGATCCATTTTAAGTTCCCTGTGCATTTCAATAGATTTTGTGGAGCCCTTAACTTTTTCCCTCTGTGTTAATGTAGAATTAATGCATTTGAGTACAAGCCTGGATACTTCTGGTGTTACACCTCCCTTTCCAAAGGGTTCCATAAGGTGTACAGCAGGTGTTTTATGAGATTATTTTTAGTCCAGCCACATATGCCCTGTGTCTTGTTCTGGTTTTGTTGATATACAAGATGTTTATTTCAGTCTCAATGACTGGTTTGCAGGACTGAGCCTTTGAACAATATTTTTATTCTGGTTGAGAAAATAAATTTAAGTATTTTTATTGCAAGCAATGGTCAGTTACTTGGATATCATTAGCTCTTCAGTATGAGTTGGAGAGTTTATTTTTTGCCATATTCATCTTTTCCAATTGATACTTTCTTCAGGACTTGCCTTGTCCTTGCCTGACTGCTCAAATCACAGTATTCATGTGAAATGTTGGTGTGGTCAACATTTATCAACATGTAGTCATCAAGTCATCAACTTGCCGACTACAAAGTAATTTTCTTTAATCTTTATTTTCTCCACTTGTGCTTTTAGTTTTAGAAATTTTAAAAAAAAAAAAAAAAAGAAAAACAATTCTAAGGAGCCCGTGTAATTTTGATTAAAATCAATTTTATCATTGAAAAATGGCTCTCACAGTTTCTTCCCATGACATGCAAAAAATGATCATTACTGATTCTTTATACAATAGGGATTTTTTTGTTTTTCCTTTCTGCCCTTATTCCCTAAGCTTCTAAGACAGTTTGTCAGGACAAGTAAACCACTCCTTCTGTGGATGGTAACTAAAACTTTGTAGAATTTTAAGTCTGAAGAGAGAGAAAAGGAACTGAATTCTGTGAACAGTAGCAGTCTCTGCTGGGGAATTTTATGTCAAACTTTTTCTATTGTTTTGCCATAGTTTTTCCTATCAAAGCTGTCATGTATTTACAGGGAAAAGATGTAATAGTAAGAAATAAGATTTTAATCTTGTTTAATTCAGTTTTTACAGCAGAGCTACTTTCTCAAGTTTCTCTCAGGAAGAAGGATGATGTTGTGGTGTCTGCTGAACTGATGCTGAGATCCACCATTTGCTCAGGTCTACCATGGACTCACTAACCCTAACACAATATAACTCGTCTCTTTGTCCCAGTTCTTCTAAAATAAAAACAATACTTGCCAAGAGATGTCTGACTAAATTCATGGGTGAAAGTTATTGAAAAGAATAAAGGGAAAATTGAACTTTGAGTATTTTAGTATTGGTTTTGCAAAATGGTTGTCAGTCTTCCCTGGTCATGTCTTTAGATGATGGAAAAACAGCACTTGGTGGAGCTGACTTTAATTCTGTCAAGATTATTGTAGAAATATGACTCAATTTCCAAAGTCCTGTGAAAGTATTAATCATATATGAAAAGTACCTTATTTACTAAAGTAAGCCATCACTTGCCTTTTTTACATTTTAGGGATTTGTTGGCTCTGATTTGCTTCAACTCTTTAAATTAAAAAAGTAACAGTATTATGAGCAAAAGGCTCTTTAAAATGCTCAGATGACTAGCAGTGTGACAGTCCGTTTAGGAGTGGAATCAAGCTCTGTATTACACCTGAAAATATAAAAAATATGGGAGGTGACTGACAGAAGAGGAACAAATCCAAAAATTGAAGATCTCTCAAAAAGTATCCTGCTAGCTGTTGGGAGAAGCAAGAGCTGAAGGACCCTGCTGACTTTGAGTCTGACATTGTATTTCAGCAGAAGGTTGTTCTATTAACTAACTCTGCTCTAACTATTAACTAAATTTGATCTACTTTAGGTTTTCAATTCCTTTAATATATGTTTTATCTGCTCACACACAGTATTTTTGACTGAATGTTTTCATTGGCTTGACTCAGAATTTGAAAGCAGCATAAGTCATTCCTTTGCCTTATGTTTTGTATCATGGTAAACCTTGACTTTGTAATATTCTTTTACTCCAGCAGTCTGTGTGCCTTCCAGCAGTATAGATCGAGCCCAGTTGAGGAGTTGCACATACATCTTGCTCTCTAAGAAAACCCTGAAAACTTAAATGTATTTGAAGTATTTAACATTAACACTCATTTATGGTTGATAGTGTCTTCTCTCAGTGATGTCTCCAAAGCTGTGTGTGGGTGGAGACTTGAGCATGGATAACAAGAATGTTATGGATGAGTTGGGAATGGGTGACAGAAGCTGAAAGTATTGGAATTTAGGACACAGTCTAAAATTGTGGGGAAGATCTGTGACTCTGCAAGGGCTGTGAGTGGCTGGCGTTATATGTGCAAGAAGTGTCTTAAGAGGATTGGGACATAACATTAATAACAGCAGTGAGGGACTTGTGGAATGGTAATGGAGAGTATTCAGGCAGAAGGATTCAAGAGGCTCTTAATTTTGACCCTCCAGTGTTGGTCTACAGAGCTGCTGCAGCTCTTTCTCAAACGAAGAATAGCACTGGATGTGTGTTTTCTGGAAACATCAGTTCTCTTGCTGTGCCGCACAGGGACAGGATAATTCCCTTGAGGTGTTGCTCACATTGACCAAATGGACCTGTCAGCTCTCCTAGTACAGAATATGAGATGCTGGAAAATATTTCTTCCCTGATAAGGACCACTGAACATTTTAATTTCTTGGTTTATTTTTGTGTAACTGAGATCTGATGTGGAAAACACTCTCTTTATACTACTATGGCACGGTTATTGGAGTGAAAAATTGCTTTCAGATCTCTAGCCCAAGACTACTTGTAAGCATTTTCAAAACACCGGTACATGCGTATCCAAATGATTCCTGCTCTGAGCAGATTTGATTATACCAAGCATGAAATTTTACCTTGTTCTGGTTAGATTTTACAGAATCTGGGAAGAGGCGTAACTGGCAGCTTCCCCTCCTTTTCCCTAAGTGTGAGGGCTTTCCTCAGAGTAATGCATAAACCCTGTGTAAACCCAGGGATCAGGAGAGCTGCAGCACAGGGTGAGAGCAGCTCTGAAGGAACTGCAGTGCCTTAGAACTGTGTTTACTGAGCAGTATTAATAGAGAGTGCTGTGGCCTTTGCAGGGTCTCCTGAAATGTCCTTTTAGTGTTACTGAACAAATCCACAAAATCACCTTTATGCACAGTACTGTCAAACACAGAAGGAAAGAAACTAAAGGAATCATTTATTTGAAAGAGCAGTAAGAATTTGAGCTTCCTATTATATTGGCAGGTAGGTAGTTTTTTTAAAAAAATGGGTTTAAAATAATAACACCTGAAATAGCCTGAATTTGTATCTGCAGTCTTTCAATGCTTTAATCCTTAGTGACCATATCCTCTCCTTTTTGAGACTGGGAAAGACTGTCATCCCAGCTAGAGAAACTGTGGAACCTGCTTGGGAAGTGAGATACAAACTCTTTGTGTTTTCTAAGATCACCCAGAATACGTACACAGAGCAGGGAATTGAACTAAGGACTCTCTGGGTCTGACTAAGCTTGAATTGGAATCTTTTGGGCTCCAGTTCTAGCACTACTGATATCTTCTCTATGACTCTTCCTGATTTTTAGGGGGACATGACTGAGGTGGTGTTGGTAACTCTCAAACTGACACTTAATGATTGTAAAACTCTTAGTATTTTCTACCCAAGACCCTCACAAACATCAAATTAGAGGTTTGGATTTTGTGGCCAAGTCAGTATCTTAATGCCATAATTGGATTTGTGCAAATGTATTTTAGGTCTCGTATGTGATTAGAGATGAGGTGGAGAAGTACAACCGAAACGGGGTAAATGCACTTCAGCTGGATCCAGCTTTGAACAGACTCTTCACAGCAGGCCGGGACTCCATCATAAGGATATGGAGTGTCAATCAGCACAAGGTTAGTCATGAGAGGCTTCCTATCTCTAAACCTACTTTTTTCCAAGTTACCCTGCTTGTAAACTCTGCAGGTCTGCATCTGATGCTGGGTTTTAACAGCTGCCAATTGTTATGGCAGAAAAGCTCATAGCTTACGTAGCTGTTTAGTTCTGTCACAAAAAGCTTCTGGAATAGTGATGTCAAGCACCCCTGCATTAGGGAACTTTAGATCCATTTGAAGGTTGAAGAAAATACCACAACAGGATCTGATAGTCACAGTCTTTTCCATTTGTGATGACATTTCATAAACTTTCTTTTTTTTTAATTTGTAGCAAGACCCTTATATAGCATCTATGGAACACCACACAGATTGGGTAAATGACATTGTGCTCTGCTGCAATGGTAAAACATGTAAGTACTTTAAAGTTTGAGAACTACAGCATTCAGAAACTGTATACAAGTAAATTATCTGCTCCTTAAATTATTTTCCATCTTTCCTTAGCATGTAAAATGAATATGTGGTGTATATTATAAATTTGGTAAATAGTGTAAACAGATGTTTTAATGAAAATGGAAATGTGTATATAAATGATTGTTTTAATCTTTTTTGGAAAACAAAGTAGTATGAATATTCTCTAAAGTTATATATAAGCCATTAAAATTTAGTCTTTATTCTTTCCAATTTAGTGATATCTGCTTCTTCAGATACTACTGTTAAAGTGTGGAATGCACATAAGGGATTTTGCATGTCAACACTAAGGACGCATAAGGTGAAAAACATTATCTCTAAATACTGTGTGTGATCACTGCCATTCGTTTAATTATTGAGATGCAGACTTCACATGGATAATGCTGTCAATTCATGTTGTTATATTTATTTTATTGTAGGATTATGTTAAAGCGCTGGCATATGCAAAAGACAAGGAGCTGGTAGCATCTGCTGGGCTGGACAGACAGATATTCCTCTGGGATGTAAATACTCTCACAGCACTGACTGCCTCAAACAACACTGTAACAAGTAGGTTCCTGGGAAGGAAGGCAAATGCAATGCACTTTATTGAGTAACGTAATCTGTGTCACCAGTTGTAATCTATAGATGCCTCTTTCTATCTGAACATAAAAAAGGTGCAAGATATTTTAAGGTGGTTTTAGTATGTAGTCAGGCCATTTGTTATGTTACATAATAGCTGGAAATGTAGAGCAGCCAGCAGTCAGGACATTTAGAATAGAGGACAAGTCTCTTTGAACTTTTTCTCTTGGAATGTGGTGTGCTGGTTTCTCTGAAACTTGGTAGAACTTTAACTTGAGATGCTTTTTGCTTCTCAACCAAACTGTTACAGAAGTTTTCTCATGGGCATCCTGGTTTGTATTGGCTGTTTTACGGTAGATTTTTTCAGAAAGAGGTCTAGTGTGACCACAGTGTACTTTGCTACTTGTTAGGTAGGTTGGAAAAATTTTGTTCAAAGTGACTAATCTCTTTCATGTGATACTTGGTGTTTGATAGATGTTTAAACAATGGCAGAGTCTGATGGCTGTGTTGGAAAAGAACAGAAATATCTTGCACACTGCCATGCTTTAGTTTTCTAAATAAGACTGGTTCCTTCCTCATAGTTTAGGAATGACTCAAGAAAAATCTGCAAAACTAGAATTTGGAGTTGGTACAACGTGCTCTTTTATGAAATTTCAGGAATATATAATTCTGTAAGTAAGAGGCAGGCCTGTAGTTGTGTTGGTTTAGGGGGTTTTTTTTAATGACTATCTGATTCTGAAAGGTGTGTTAATTTTATGGATTTGTTGGTTTCTAAAACCCAAGGTGCCTCTGCTGGGCAGAACTGTCAATTTTGCATTTGTTCTGTCTTCAGGACTTTAATTCAAGTATAACCTCACACTGACATGTCTGAGTAGCCTTTGAAAGAGAGATGGCTCCTAGTGAGCTGTATTGCACTGCAGAATAGTGATGGGATGGCACACAGCTGGAGATAACTCAAGAGATTTACCTTATATTTCCCAGGGAGTTCTTGAAGGAAGGATTTATTTGTGAGCTGATAGGAAAACTCAGTTGTGAGATAATTGAAAAAAATAAGGCAAAACAAAAACCACTTCTTGCACAATGCAACAGTGATACAGAACCTAAATGATTCAAGTGAATCAGAAATGGGAGATGGGGAGTACCGAGGAGCTGGTGCTTGTTTTTTGCCAGGGATCAAATGGAAGTGGAGACATCACCTCTAGGGTGTCAGGGGTAAATTTACATTTCTAGAGTTGAACACAAATATTTCATGAGGGGGAGGAAAAGGAAGTTAAGGAAGTTAAGGAATTGTTTTTCTTTCTTTTTAGTGCTCCCAAGTAGCAGTGTTTCTGTTGGGAAGAACAATTTATGTCCTCAAAGAAGCTGTTTTCTTAAGTCCTTTCAAATAGCATCTTTTTTTTTTTTTTTTTTTTTTTCAGAGTACAAATGAAGATTGTTCTCATGCATTAATTTCCTATCTGATTGCCTGGAAGCAATGTACACAAGGCAACATTAAGAGGAAGCCTATTTTTAAAAAGTCTGTTAGTCAGCGTAGCCATAACTCAAAATAAGCAGAGATTTTGCTTTTGACAAGTAGTCCCTTCCAAAAGAGGATGGAGTTGAGTTTTTCTTTTGTTTTGACATAAATTTTGCTTCTGTACATTTAATTTTCTCTTCCATTCGTATCCAGCCTTTGATAACTCTGTATATTATTCTTTCCTAAATTATTATGGTTGTTAAACAGTGTGCTAATCTCCAGGAGTCTTCAGTTCTGTCTTTTGCCTTTAACTGTTCTCTGTGGACAGTGGAAGATTGTCACTTTATTTTGGGTACAAATAATAGATTTCATTTGGTAGCTGACATTTGGATAGCCATAACTAGTGGCTAAGAGGACCCTGAAATAAAGCTGTGTAATACTTCATAGAATCATAGAATATCCTGAATTGGAAGGGACCCTCAAGGATCATTGAGTTCTACTCCTGGCTCTGCACAAGACAACTCCAGAAATCATACCATGTGTCTGACAGTGTTGTCCAAGTGCTCCTTGAGCTCTGTCAGGCTTGGTGCTGTGACCACTTCCCTGGGGAGCCTGTTTAGTGCCCAACCACTCTCTGAGTAAAGAACCTCTTCATACTATCCAGCCTAAACCTCCCCTGACACAGGTTTCTCCACTGTGATAAAATGCAGTATTATATTAAGGTATTAGGTTACTAATACTGCGTTAGAAACTTCGTTCCATGATATACATAAATCATTAAGTGAAGTTTCACATTTTTGCTGGCCATGCAGTTTGCTGCTATTCTCAGCCTTCTTGGCGTACTGATCCTATGGAGTCTGAGATTTGATGAAACGCTTGATTGTGCTCTCTAAATAGATGACTTTCATTTGCTGTGTCTGTGCTTTTCCCAGTTGAGGCTTTACTCTGTCCAAAAGTGGATTAGCCTAGATGGCACAGAATTCCTCAACTCTGATGGTAGGTGTGATGCTAAAGAGCTGCCATATGGTTTGCACAAACTCAGAGGCAGCTTCCGTGCTCAAGTAACACATTTCAGCACTGCAGTGTAACTTCTCTGCATCTCTGCTGAACTAGGACAAGAGCTTTTAATATAAAATGTAGAATTTTACTGCTACTTGGCTTGGAAAAAAAATCCCTGCGCTTAAATCCAAATGCTGTGTGTCACAAGATCACATAGAAGTATCATACTCCAATAAAGTAGTTGAGCAAGAATAGCTTGATAGTGCTGGCACTGAATTTGGTGCCAAAAGGGCAACAGGACTGTCATGATTATAAATCTGAGGAGTTACTGTCTTTTATGCACTAGTAAATTAAGAATTGGGCTGGGGTTTTCTTAGCAGTATGCAGACTATAGTCTTTGTTTTTTTAAAGCAACTAGATATATGGGACAGAAAGCACTATTTTCATGGATCAGAGGGTGTTAAAGTACAAGTTTTGAGTGAATAAGTATGTGTTTTTCAAATGACAGCATTAAAATTGAATATGTAAATTTTATTTTGAAATAGCTTCTTCCCTAAGTGGGAACAAAGACTCAATCTACAGCCTTGCAATGAATCAAATGGGAACAGTTATTGTATCAGGGTCCACTGAAAAGGTAAGCAAAACTTGGTAAGGCTCATTCAATTTCAGTTCCAATTTAGTATAAAGCAACAATTTTATTAATTTTCTATGTCATGTCTGTAGCAGCTTTTGTGGTTTTAATGTGTAGACACTTTTTTTAAGTGGGAGTGCAAGTGTAGGATACAAATCCTGCCTCAGTCTGAAGGTGTGATATATCCATAGAGCTTTCATACATAGGGGAGACAATCAGATCGTCTTGTGTAACCCTCTTTTTGTCAGAGATCATTATATTTCACCATAAGAGCTCTGATTTTGGGGGCATATGACTCAGATCATTATAAAAACTGAAACAGTTGCTGCAGGTAGGAAAGAAATCATGCCAGCAATTTGTGAGATCCCTGCAGGAGGTGGGAAATGAGGTGAGGTAATGAAGTTCAAGTGTTCCCAAGAAACAGCCCTTCCTCTGTGTTACAACAGAAGATAAAACATGTTTAAGTCCCTCTCAGTTGTTCTTTTTCCTAATCTAACCTTGAGAAAATTTTATTTCCAAGATAATATAAAAATGAAAATAGGATACACCAGTGTATTATCTGAGAAGTTCCTCAGAATCTCTTTTACCCACATCACACTATTCTGTTTCCAGTCCCTTCCATTCTTTAATTTCCTAAGAAGCCAGAAGAAATTAAATTAAAATCAAGAGAAGAGTACATCTGATTATTAGAGCTACATAATGTCTGTGTTTTTCTAACATATGGTTACAGTGATGGATATCTGTGTGCTCAGAGTAAGGGTTGACTCATTTGGAATGGATTCATTTCTGCAGAGGAAACACACTGGTGGGAAGAATGGTATTAATTGCAGTTATCCAATGTCTGTTTCTCTAGGTTCTAAGGGTGTGGGATCCAAGAACTTGTGCAAAACTAATGAAACTCAAAGGGCACACAGACAATGTGAAAGCTTTGTTGTTGAACAGGGATGGCACCCAGGTATGTGCTTTAACCTGAGGCAGTAGCTTTTTGCAGAATGCAGAAATGTCATTAGTCTTTTTCAATATAATTGTTTTATGCTGTAGACTGCAGAAGGTAACTTGACAAGTATTACAGATATGTAGAGATTAAGGGAAGGAGGCTGATGGGTGAAAGTTGTCTTTTATTACAGGTTCATCTAGGTATGGAGGGGGTTGTTTGCATTAAATTGTGACTAGACTTGTTACTTGCCAGTCTTTGTTTAGCACCATCTTAACGGCAAAATGTAACCATAAGAATTATCAAAGCTTTATATGGAAAAACCAGTATTTTAAAAGACTTAAATACCTGCTTGATTTAAGTGTGATGGTTGTTGCTCAGTGTCTTTCAGGCAGCTCTGATGGGACTATCCGCCTGTGGTCCCTTGGGCAGCAGAGATGCATAGCCACATATCGAGTCCATGATGAAGGTGTTTGGGCTCTGCAGGTCAATGAAGCCTTCACTCATGTTTATTCAGGAGGAAGAGACAGGAAGATTTATTGTACAGATTTGAGAAACCCTGATATCCGTGTGCTTATCTGTGAAGAAAAAGCACCAGTTCTTAAGGTAATTGAGTTGAATTCAGGGAATCACAGAATGGGTGAGGGTGGAAGTGGCCTCTGGAGGTCCATCCCCCCCCAGTGCAAGGAGGGCCACCAGAGCTGATTGTCCAGGACCATGTCCAGGTAGCTTTTGAGTATTTTCAAGGATGGAGAATTCACAGCCTCTCTGGGTAACTTGTGCCAGTGCTCCATCACCCTCACAGTGTAAAAGGGTGGTTACATGTTGTCTAAGGAAACAGTGGCTTGAGTGGTGTAAGTTGATATAAGAAATGTGCATTGGGTAACAAGTTTTTACTGTACCACATCTTATTAGACTGGCTTTGTTTCCTAAATTGCATCTGAAGCTTAATTGTCTGAAAAAGATAGATGCCTGGCAGCTACTTAAAATATGCAAATTCAGATATTGCTGAAATTGAATGTGCTTCAGAAAAATTGGGTTTACCAGGCTCTAAGAAACTGAGCTGGCATTGCCAAGGCTTTGTACAAAACTGAATTTTCTTAGCAGCAACATATGTGCACAGGACTGTGTTAGAATCTGTTGCATACTCAGGGGAACCAGAAGTAAAGTTGATTGTGGGTTTTTTGAACACCTAAATATGATGTGTTCTTGGAGAACACAAGTCTTGAGTCTTTTGAAGAGAGCAACTTTGGGGATTTTTTTTTTGCTGTCTATAACTCTACATGTCTATAACTACCTGGAACCTGCAGGTATATAAGGAGTGTGCAGATGAAACAGATACCTACAGATAAAAGCAGTCTGGCTTTCCTTGTGAGTGAACTGTGGCTATGTTCAAATAAAATCTTGTATATATTAATTTGGTTCTGAAAAAGTCAGAATCTGAGAAGTTTCGGTTCAAAATGGGAAATGAAAGCTGTGGTCAGCTGTAGAGAGTTCAGAAGGAGTCTCTAATAACTTGGCTACAGTGATTTGTTACTGTGTAAGAAATGTAATGGTAGAGCCAAAAGTATAAAGTTAGTACAGAACTACTTATGTTCTCATTTTAACCATATGAGGTGTCTGAATGCAAAGTAATTTGGAAAATATTGTGCTTATCAAACTGTCCGTTAGACAAGATTGCATCTTGCTAGAAGCAACTTTAAATACTGGGCATTTAGACATACTGCACCTACTGTTCTCCATGTCCAGAATTTATTTGTTGAGTATTTGAAACAATTTCTCTGCATTTTCAGATATTTCAGCTTAGTTTCTTTTCATTTAAACTTTGTATTTCTGTAGTGAACTGAAAGTAGTGCTGTTCCTGAGGTACTTCTAATTATGGGAGCAGGTCTACACAGAACAATATTAATTATCAAAGGAAAAACAATTTAAGCATGACTCAAAGTTTCTGTGTTTCATTATTTAGATGGAACTTGATAGATCAGCTGATCCTCCTCCAGCACTTTGGGTTGCAACAACGAAATCCTCTGTGAATAAATGGGTAAGTGATATATTTTACAGTCTGTGAATTCAATTAAGTGGTCATGGCATTTGCAGTCTTGATTTGGGAACTGTTGGCTTGTTGCTTGCAATTTGACTGTGACTTGCTGTGATCTGTAAGGTTTCTTTAAAAAAAATCATCAAATATTAATATTGAAATTAATCAAAAGGCATTAAGCTTTGAATTACTTCCTTTTGTCTCTATTTATGCTGCTTTTAGAAATAAATTATCTTTCTTGGAACTGGACAGTTAACATTTAAATAGCAGCATGAACTGGCAGTTGTTACTCACAGATAAAAGCAAAGTTTATAGATTATTACGAATGTGTCATTATGTTGTTTCTTTCTTTAGACTTTGAAGGGAATTCATAATTTTAGAGCATCAGGAGATTATGATAATGATTGTACCAATCCCATACCACCCCTGTGTACACAGCCTGATCAAGTTATAAAAGGTAAACAGCTGTTTTCCAGAGGACCTTATAAAATCTGTTATATAAAATAATGTGTAACTAGCAGAAATTATACAGCTTTAAGACTGACTCAGGTTTTTAGATGCCTGATACTATGATTTCATCCAAAACAGAGACAATGTGGTTATTGTCTATCCAGTGTTAGTTACAGTTAAAATAGTGTTTACACCTTGGTGACATTCAAATCTTACATGAAAAAGTGAAACCAAAGAACAGTGCGTGTCATGTTACACAATCTAATTTAGTGTGATATTAGAAAAAAATCATAACTGTAGTGACCTTAACTCTTGTTTGTTTGCCAGGGGGTGCTAGTATTATTCAGTGCCACATTCTTAACGACAAGAGACACATATTAACCAAAGACACAAATAATAATGTGGCATACTGGGATGTCTTGAAGGTAAGTATATAATTTTATATAATTTCAGATTAAGTTTCTACTGCTGGATGATTAATTAGTTTTTACCTTTTTATATATGTATATTATTTTTTTTAAATGTGTGAGATTTCTTTGGTGGAAAGTAAGTCCTCTTTCTGTCCAACACATCATGCAAAGTTTGCCTTTTTGAAAGGGAGGGGACATTTCTGAGCTTTTTTACATCTCTGCCTGATGGGAAGCAGACACCTGCTTTCATCTGAATTAGGTCAAGTACTGACACCTGCATTCCCCTGAAATTCAGACCATTGAATTCTTTCACCAAAATAGTAATGTCTGTTTTGATTGGGTTTTGTTTCAAAGAGGGATAGTGGAGGCCCAGTGTAGTATAGAATAGCATAAGGATGCTTAGCCTGCAAAAGGGAAACCTGTGCCTCAGGCCCTGCTGCAAACTCACAGATCCCAAGCAAATGTGCTCTCTGTGGATTACTCTGGGAGTGTCAACTCACCACATCCCTTGTTAGCTGGGAAGTCAGGAAGGCAGGACTGGAAGGGAAGGGAGCAGAAGGAAGTGTGGCTCCTGCCTGGTGTTCATTGCTCCTGAGAGATGAGGGAGACTTGGTGTGACATTTCTTTATCTTGCTTTACCCAGGGATTGGTTAGAGGAGAGGGAAAAGAGTGCAGGGAAAGAGGACTGGAATCCCAGATCAGTGAGAGAGTCAGCAATTTCTTCTCTTGCAAAATCCTGTTTAAATTGTAAATATTTTCTTCATCTTGAATTATGCAGTGCACCAGTCAAAATTCAGCAATGAAGTAAAACATGCTTAGCCAACTTACTGAGCTCTGACTGAAGTGAGAAAGAAGGGAATTAAGTTGAAGAATGTAGATTTTTTTACTAAAAATTATCTAGATTACTTTTGGAGAAGTGAATAGCTTTTCATTCTTTCAGTTTACAGTTGGTTCATATTTAAGTGCAGTGTTAGATCCTAGGACATAAGTCAAGTGCTAATGTTAATTTATAACTTCATTCAATTCTTTTTTTGTTAGTAATGCTGTCAGAAGCATCTCTTGTATATGTTTAAATGCATATTCATTTTAGAGATAGGATTAGTTGCCAGGTCAAAGTGTCATCCTCAAGAGCACCATCACTGCACTCTAAAGCTGAAGCTCTTTATTGAGGATGCTGGAAGAACAGAGGGAGGTTTTCCTACATGTGGTTGGTCCTTCAGTCTTTACTTCCTTTAATTCTTCCTGGATTTTGTGAAAATAAGTTGCAAGATTGCAATCCTTAATGCTTGCTTAAAACACATGTTTCAGGATGAAAGTGGATTATAGTAATTTGGATGTTAACAGAATTACTTAAGGAACTTTTAAAATAAAAGTATAAAATAAAACAGAAATAATGTATCTGCACACAAATTCACTCACTGCTCTTCCCAATGCAGTAGTTGAGCTGAATTTTCTAGATCTGAAATAAATAGAGATTAATTACCACACCAACCATTGTTCGATTTTTTGAGGAAAAATTTGAACCTTTAACTTTCATTTTTCTGGACTGCAGTAGTTGGAGAGATCACAAGTTGTAATCATTCCACATGTATATATAAAAGTCAAGTTAAAGATTTAAGGTATTGGTATGACTCAAAACTTGTACCTTTCTTTTGGTGTACAGGCATGTAAAGTTGAAGACCTTGGGAAAGTAGATTTTGAAGAAGAAATTAAGAAGAGATTTAAAATGGTGTATGTGCCAAACTGGTTCTCAGTGGACTTGAAAACTGGGGTGAGATGCAACTCCTAAATCTGTTGTTCTAATTCATATTTCCTATACTGTTTGTTAACAAAGGTTTTAGTTTTTTATAACTTTAGAAGAATGTTCATTGCTTATCTGATGAGTTAGATTTATTTTCAAGTCAAACAGAAAAATTTACCCTGTTTTTAATCTGAATAATAATTTTTTTACTATTTTTTTCCTCATGGTATGGTCCACCAATACCTATTATGAATTAATACAGTTTGGTAAGCTAAGTGTGCTGTCATGCATTTAGAATTCTTTGATTTGTAATCCCAGCTAAGTATGAACAAAATTACACATTTATAGACTTGTTTAACCCAAAACAACTATTACATTCCTTTTCCTGGCTGTCTTTTACCAACAGATGTTGACAATTACTTTGGATGAAAGTGACTGCTTTGCAGCCTGGGTTTCAGCAAAGGATGCTGGATTTAGCAGCCCAGATGGATCTGATCCAAAATGTAAGTTTTAAATAGTATTAATGTTTTGATTTAATAAAAAAGCAGAAAAGTTCCAGTATAGGTGTTTTGAAGTATTGCAGTGCCATGTATGTCAGGAGCTGGTTGGATTTTAGGGCTTCTTTCCTTAACACTAAATTCTGCAGAGAATTCTCCAGTGACGCTTTGGTGGTTTTCTTCTGAGACATTTCAGTCATGTTCAAGTTTTCTATTTAACTGGGTGTTAAACTTTCAAAAAGCAAAAGGGAAAAAGTGACTGTGACCTAATAATCTAGGCAATGTTACAACATGTGAGTGATCCAACAGCTTTTTCTGAAAGATTGTAACATAGAGCTCTCAGATGGTGATAGCAGATTTCTGTGCTCATGGATAGCTTGCTTTGGGAATAGAACTGCTCAGACTCCTGGGAAATTTTCGACTGTGGATCAACTGTAGAATGTTATGTTGCCAATGTTTTTTGTGTAACTGAAATTCCACCTCACTGTCTTGACAGTAAACCTTGGAGGGCTTCTGCTACAAGCACTTCTGGAATATTGGCCTAGAACACATATCAATCCAATGGATGAAGAAGAAAATGAGATGAACCATGGTTAGTGTTTTAATATTTTCCATTTTTATGATTTGTCCATACATTGTTTATTTATATCTGTTTCTTGACCATATGCAACATATTTTCTGTCTTGCCCCTCTCTCTCTGTGCATTATAGACTAATGTTTTTTTAGCACTTTTAAATTAGCATTACATCAGAAAGTGTGTTGTCCTTTTGAAAACAGCAAAAATCTTAAAAAGTCTAGTCTGTAAAAGAAGTAGGTAAATAGATGATTCTGAAGTTACAGAAACAGGATGCCTTGATAAAAAGCAATTACTGGCACACTTAAGGCTTGACTTGGGGAAGAAACAGCCTAGATAATGACAGCAAAGAGCAACAGTTCAGTTATTCATCATTAGCCAGTATTCTTTTGACACAATTCCCATTTTCTTCTAGGCATTATGAGCAAAATTAAAAAAAAGATTTATTGTAAAAAATACCTTTGGTGTAATAATACATGGAGTAAGTCTATAGAAAACCACCTTAGAATGGTGTTTTAAGGTAATAATGCTAATTCTAACCAGGCATGAGATGAAAAGCACAGCTACGTAAAATGTAAGATAGTGGCTGAATAAAACAGACTCTATAGCTCCTAAGTTTGAAATCAATTCAGCCCAAGTCAGAGTTGACTGAAAAGTCTTGTCTTTGGTGATTAAGAAATTACTTTCTATAGATAGATAATGCAATTAAGAAAACTGTATGTTCAGCAATATCTTGCCATTTTGTGATGAGGATTGTGCCAAGAGTTAGTTACTTTCTTCTTTGAAAAATGTTCTCCGTGGAGGGTTACAGCACTTGGCAGACTCTTCTGGATCAAGCTGCTGATTCTCATGCTGGTGTGTATTGACAGTCTGCAGCTTAGAGCCAGACAAGGTATGAGAAATGCAGAATCAGTCTTCATTTCATTTCAAAAGAAAAAAAATTAAGAAACTGACCCTGAGCACTGACGTAAGAAGATGAGGTGTACCTGTGGGACACTGAAATTTTTGCAGAGAAACAAGAATTTAAATAAACACATCCATATGTGTGTATATGTGCAGTGTAGTTCCTCTCAATTGTCAAGAGAAGTGCAATGAAGAATCTGTCAACCTCTAGGATTTTTCACTTGCTGTAACTTCAGTATCATCTTTGTCCCTTTTAATAGAGATTTTGGTTTTTAGGTTTCTTTGCCTAATACAATTTCTGACCTTTCACTACATGTGTGTCTGGTTAGAAAGCCAAGGAATCATTCATCTCATGAGACTGTGCCATTTAAATTTCTTATGTTGCTTGAATTCAACATCATGTTCAAATACAGTACCTAGATGTTGCAGTGTAATGGAGATGATTTTTCCCAAGTGCAAGTCAGGCATCTGAATTCTTGTATATTGTGTTTCAAGATACCTGACTGACTGGAAGCTGCACTGTTCAACAGCTGCACAAGTAATGCTGATTTTGTTTTAATCTTATCCTGTCCACCTGATCTGGAATCAGGCTCTTCAGTGTTTGAAGACCATCCTGCTGTAACTAGCTATGATAAATTGAATTTATAATGCAGGAACTTCAAGGAACTGTGAGTCTAAGCTTTCCTAGTACACTGTTTTGACTTCTTGCAAATCCAGGTAGAAGAGCAAAGCAAACATTATTCAGAGTTCTGTACTGTCAACACAGAGGGGAAGAACAGTCTTGTCTCAGCAGCGACTCTTTAGGTGATCTCTAATATTAATATTCTTCAGTTTGACAAATCCTCGGGATTCTCTTAAGGAAATGATAAAAACTAGTAATTGGTGTTTGGCTCCTGAGCTCTATTTTCCTTTTCTCAAAGGATTTTGTAATAGGCATTCCACGTACCTGTTTTCATCTTGTTCCTCTCTGGTTCTTTTTCTGTCCTGCTGTGTGTTGAAAATGGGGGTTTTCTTGTTTAACATGAAGCTTATGATTTCATTAATTTATGAAATAAATTAGCTGTAGGTGGAAAAGACACATTTTGGTCCATGTATGCCCAACTTTAAGGTCTCACTACTCACAATCTCACTGCTGTTGTGTCTGATGTTTTGGGTTTTTTCCTAACAGTGAATGGTGAGCAGGAGAACAGAGTCCAGAAAGGAAATGGATACTTCCAAGTGCCACCACATACACCAGTTATTTTTGGTGAGGCTGGAGGACGCACTTTGTTCAGGTATAAAAACCCAAGAGTGTAAATTCAGTGACTAAACAATCACTTCCTTTGTACAAGCAGAAATGTTCTCAGAATATAATACTTTGATTCTCTACTGTACATTAAAGACATGCCCATGACAGGCAAAATAAGCAGCTGTTGATGATAATTTGGCATCATCCCACTGAGTGTGAGAGTTTGAATGTCAACAAAGTGGGGGGTTTGACAACAGTAAAAGTGTTGTATTCTTAGCTGTGTCATTTTGAGTGCATTGTGTGCAAACTGATTAACTGAATTTTGATTCAGAATGAAATTCTAGATTGACATTCTTGTAGAACTTCTTTTATGTGTCTGTTGTGCTGGTCTTTGAGCAATAATGGCTCATCCCAGGAGATCCTGCTTACTAGAGTTGATTTCTGCTCCCAGAATTGTAGCCAATGACCTCTTAGAAGGTCCTAAGCTTTGGTAGGTAGGAGCACGGGTTCTGTATTGTTTATGTTCTAATTATTCTTCTAGTTTTTCTCATCCTACACTGAAAAAGCCTAATTATGATATGTGATACATAAGAGGCAGTTTAATAGTGCTGCAAAACAGATGCTGAGCTTTGAAACGCTGTGAAACATTTGGTATTTACTGGCATAACAGGTTTAAAATTTAAGGGGTTGGGGAAAGGTTGATTTTTTTGTTTGTTTGTTTGTTTGGGGTTGTTTTGTTTCCCAGACCCCAAAATTATGCAACTTCCAGTCCATGAACTGGTCAGTAGAACAGAAAAACCATTTTCAGCCTTGAAAAATGACTTTTTTTTTTCTGCAGTATCAATGTATTTACATTGTACATGGGGCTTAATCTCTGCCTCCATTCTGTACTGGTGGATCTTGGCTCTTACACAGCAGCTTGTTGGGAGAACACTGGGCCCTGTTGGAGCCATGCTTATGGGACCTAAAAGGTGGCTTGCAGGACTCTGACCATATACCTCATGGGAATTTCTAAACTTTTACTTGGCTTCGTTTCATTATTGTTTGTACACACTTCTTAAAATTGGTTTTATTTTTCCATTGGGTGAGGGCTTAGCAGATGCTTTAAGTCAAACCTCATTTTTCTGAAGCAGGAAAAAATTGCTTTATGCCAGGTGCTTTTCCCCTACTGACACTTTTGTTCTTCAACACATAAACATACACAAAGTCGGGTTTTAGATTTTCTCTGTGTCATGGCATAGTCTCCTGAGATACCACTCCATGGTTCTGCTCTGGGATCTGTTTTCCTGCAGCTGCTTCTGGTCTTTACCGAAAATAAGTGATCACTTCCCCAGTAAGTTTGATGCTAACAAAGGTCAAGCTCCCTGCCCATTAAAAGGGCAGGTCCTCTCCTGAAAGCTTTTTAATGCAAATTCCAATAATTGTTTTCATTCACAAAGGCTCTTTCCCTATGTCTTAGGTTATTATGTCGGGATTCAGGTGGGGAAACCGAGTCTATGCTTCTTAACGAAACTGTTCCCCAGTGGGTAATTGACATCACTGTGGATGTAAGTATTGTGTGCATGTGTTGCTTTTATGTAGTGGTTTTTTTAAGATGTACTACAATCTTTTTAACTGTGCAGTATCTGAAATGACGCTTTAAATACAAACAGAGCAAAAATTTAAAGTGTCCTAAAGGTCTGTATTCAAGACCCTTTGTGATTCATGATTTTTTCGTGTCCAGTTAAGGCTTTTTGCTCACTTTCTTCTGACATAAAGTCTTAGAAAAAGAATTCAAAGCCCTGTGTGTAATTGGTATCCTTTCCAAGTGGGAAGCTAAGAGAATACATTTCATATTGCTGCTGTCTTTTGATACTATCTAATTGCCTTTGAAATAACTGATAATTTATATTCAAAAGCTCGATGATCTGTGCATCATCTAAATTGAAGTGTCTCAGGAGTATGAGTAATTTGGAAGTTGGCTGTGGTGGGGATGTTGATTAAGAATGTCTCATGGGTTTTGATAATTAGGAGCTGAATATACTTCACATACCAGCTGGTGGAAATAGGAGCTGATAACAGCTCATCCTAAATTAACACTTTCCAAATGTGTTTCCTTCTAGAAAAATATGCCCAAGTTCAATAAGATTCCCTTCTACCTCCAACCTCATTCATCATCAGGGGCAAAAACTCTAAAAAAGTAAGTAATGCATGCTTGACTTTGAAAAACTGCAGAAAGAGAGTTGTATGCTCAAAACCAAAAACCAACAACAAATAAAATTGAATAAACAAAACACCCCTCCAAACTAGTTCTCTGCCAGAGAACTGTACTGTGCTTGATGAATTTGTAGAATTTTCTAGTCATTTAAGCAGCATTGCTCTGAAGTATTGAATTATATCAGAACATTTGAAAGGATTAGAGGTTTCTTTTGGGTTTGGTGGGCAGTTGGTCAAGTTTATGTGAAGAAATGTCTAAAAACTAACTACTGAAATGAGATTTTGCCTTTTTAATCAGAAAACAGAGGAACTTACTCATTGTTACTCTGTTCAGAACTAGTTTTATGTTTCCTGTTGCCAACAGGGATGGATAATAGCTCTTTAAAAGGAAAAGGTACAAAACCTGTCAGTAGGGAATGCAAGGTAGTGTGCCAGTCACATGAGCTATGTAGGCTAGAAATCAACACAGGTCCTCTGATGTGACCTCAGTGTTATGGACAGTTTGCCTGCCATTTATATCCAGGGATTTTCAGTATTTTCCACAAATACCTCTTTATGTTTTACTAAGTTTTTCCCATCAGGGACAGTTTGTGAAAGGAGGGGTTTCATAGGCTTTTTGGGCATTTTGTGGAAAAACTGCTGCTTATTACAGAATGTCCTTCTGTTAATGTAGTGGGGTGGGCAGCATTTTCTGGCTTAGCTCTATGATTCCATATCCTCTGACCTTCTACTAATACCTTTCTATTGAAAGAATTAGGGTAGTGTGCAATACTCTTCATCTAAGCTTTGATTTTAATCTGATCCTTTTAGTTTCTCACCACTTTTCCGAGTCCCTTTTGCTGTGTGACTCTTTGGATAAAATGCTGTTATGATCATGGTATTCTGGATGATCCTGATAATTTACCATTAAATTTATAAAGAAATTATCTCTGTACTTGCATAGTTTGCTACAGACTAAGGCATTGTGAGGGCAAGAAATACAATTTCTCAAGCTTTTTCCTGGCAAAATTCTTTTGCTTCATCTAGAGACCGGCTGTCAGCAAGTGACATGCTTCAGGTGAGAAAAGTGATGGAACACGTGTATGAGAAAATCATAAACTTGGATAATGAATCTCAGACAACTAGCTCTTCCAACAATGAAAAAGCAGGAGAACAAGAAAAAGAGGAGGACATTGCTGTGCTAGCAGAGGAGAAGATTGAACTTCTGTGCCAGGACCAGGTAAGTTCCTTGGGTGTTTTAGCCTGTGATCAAAAGAAATGTCTAGCAATGAATCGGTTGTGATTTTTTTTACTACTGAGCTTGAAATATGCTATATATTATTCGTTTTCTTTAAAACAAAGGAAACCTTTTGATATCCTGTTAACTCGGAGCTGACACAAGTTCAGATATTTGCAGATAGCCAGATCAAAGAAATTCTACAGTAAGCCTGTTTAATTTGGTCTGACTAGTGGCCTTGACAGGAATACTTACTCATACTGAACTCATGGACTTAATACAATCACATGGAGTTTTGTTTTTAGCATTTCTGTAATGTTGGGAGCTCCTACATTGTTAACAGTGTTCAAAATTTGTCCAAAATCATGAGTTGCCTATTAAGGTGCATGAAGATTGAATTTTAGGAAGGTGGTTGTAATATGAAGTCACATGTTATGTTGCTGAAATCTTTCAGTAGTGCAGCGGGTTTACCTGCTAGTTGCAAAATCTGAGCCTTTGCATGATTCATCTTGGTACCAGTTCACCCACCTAGAGTGTTTTATCTGGGAATTTCTGGCAGATTCGTGGAGTAAAAGATGAATTTTTGCTGTTTAGGTTTTGGATCCAAATATGGACCTTCGGACTGTAAAACACTTCATTTGGAAGAGTGGTGGGGACCTGACGCTTCACTATCGCCAGAAATCAACGTGAGGGGAGCACGGACCCAAATGGTTCTTTATTTACTTGACCATACTGTACTGGTTCCAAGAGTAGTACTATAGAAGCCCACTGAACCCCTAAGGTAGATGAGACTGCTAATGACTCAGTATGGATGGGAAGTATACATTTAATTGAAGTGACTAATAGATCTGTAATATAGAGGAAAAAAAAAAATCCATATGACTTAAACTAAAGTCTGTCCTAGTCTCAGTGAGTGAGATGGGAAGTCCCTGAGTGGTTCATGTCATGTGAGGTGTACAGAGTGGATGATAACCCAGTGCAGACTTTTGCTTCCTCCTTTTTGCTTTTGTTTTTTTTCCAGAACATAATATACTCATCTGCTCATGCTCGATATGAAACCGGTTTGTCCATATTAGTTGCTGTGTTCACAGTGTAATTCAGAACTGCACACAAGGTATTTTTAGTACATTCCATTCATAAAGTTCCAGCAATGAGTTATCACAGGTTACTCAAACATTTCTGCCACAAAAAGAAATTTGGAAAAGAGAAAAACCAGAAAATAATGTGTTTAATACTTGAACGAATTGGCCCATTTAATTGTAAACAAGGGGTTAACATTAGAATTGTTTTAATTGCTTTAGAGAGCTGTTGATGTGCAACATAAGAACACTAGAAAAATATCAGAGCAGGGTGAGTCTAATGATGCTGTGCATCATTATAGAGTGAACATGCATTGCAGCAACTTAGTTTTTTTTTTTTAAATATATATATAACTACTTCCTGCACTGTGTCCTAGGTGTTCTAAAGACACACTAGTCTAATTTTTGGTAACTGTGCTCCAAAACTATGTGACATTTTGTTAAAACTTCAAACCATTCTGAATATAACTTAATATGTTTAATGTTAAACTTTAGAAACTTCTCTGCAGATTTCATATTCATGAGATAAAAATACTGATTCTTTTTCTTTTCCAAAGTTTTATATGCAGTTGTTCTTTTGTTATAGATTTATGCAGATGTTGTTTTCACTGCTATTTCTAAAAAAATCTGTGACTGTCATAGGCTCATGGTAATCTTTTATAGAGGTTTAACTTATTGGGGGGAGGGGGGTTAAGGCATTTCAGCTTTTTGTGAGAAAATGTGGGGATATCCCAGAAAACCATTTGTAACCAGAACAAATTACAAATCCTTGTAGAGAAATGGTGTAGAAATGACTCTTGTCTGAAGCAGAAGCACAAGTGCCTTCGAGGGGCAGTATATTATTGGAGTTTCTTCAGGAGACATATGCTCATGCCCTTCCTGTATCTTGTTATCAAGATTTAGGTTGAGGCCTAAAAAAAGTCCCAATAAATTATATTACTGGGATTGTATTGGTCAAACAAAAGGTAAAATATTTTTCATCGTGTTTTATTTGAAAAGGTAGTTAAATCCTTCCCTTCTGCACTCGTAACCCATCAAAACAAGCTCATTGCTTAGAGAAAAACCATGGTTCAGAACTAAGCTAGCATGTCTTTCCCCCTGTCTTTTGAGAGTCAGTTTCAGTTTTTAATCCCCATTTCTGTGTGTGCTTACTTTGACACAGTTGTGCTATCACTGCACATTTTTAGTGCTATTTGTGAATTAAATGGTTAAACAGAACTGTAACTTCTATTGGTAAATTGTCCTGACTTGTATTTATTAATAACAAGAGTCTATGCTTCTTCCAATAGGCAATGTTTTAAGTTTGGGTTTGTTTCCTCGTTGTCTTCCTGTCCTATTGTATACATTGGAGTTGCTCCCAGAAATTTTCTTTTAAATCAGCCAAGGTTGTAATTTTTTTTCTATTTTTTTTTTCCTTTCTAACCATCCTGAAACACAGTAACAGGAAAGATGGACAGATGAGTCTGCAATGCCAGAAGGGTAAATGATGTTTCACAGTTGTATAGAATAAAAGGCTTTAGTTAAAATACTTTCAAGTTGTTTTTTGTACTAGATTAATTATGCCATTTTGGAGCTTTGATCATTGCTATTAAATGTTACAAAGGGCTTCAGAGTCCTTTTGAAGCCTCAAATAATGGAATGGCTGAAGAAATGGCAGTGCCTTAGCAAAATCCCATGAAGATGATCTTATAGTATGGTTGAATGTAAGAATTTAGGAGGTGTGCAGACCTTCAGGTGTGAGCTCCAGGGTCCTGTTGAGGTGGAGAATGTGCTCAAGCAAAGCTGTTCACATGGGCAGTGCTGCTTTTGTACCATGAAGGGGTTTTTTGCTAACAAGTGACTCCTGGCAGTTGGTGCTGAGTTGTCTGGATGTGGAAAGGTTGTGTCCTTGTAAGAGACACACGGGAAGCCAAGACAGCGTTTCCTGATGCTGGAAAAGCCAGGACAGAACACTCCAAGTTTTTCCTGTGAGGGACTGTGAACTGGGCTGCTCTCACAGAGGATGCAGTGATTCAGTGACCAAATGTCCTCCCAGAGACTCTCAGCATCTGACTTAGATGGAGTGTAAAGTGAGATGAGGGGTTTTTTTCTACTCCCTTTTAGTTTCTTTCACCTTTTTGGAGTTGTGCTGTTTGTAAAAGTCCTGAAGGCAGAAGCAGGAGAGCTTTGAGTTAATATGAGAGTCATGGCTCCTGGGGACACTGAAAACAGAGAGAGTTCCAGTTTGCCAGAATCACAGAAAAGACCACTGATTTGTAGAAGTTATTTTCATTTCCAAGTTCATAATGGGAAGGAGTAGTAAATCTAGCACTTAGTAGTGTAACCTGTCTCCTAAAAAAGCATTTAATTTGACTATGACAGAGTGTTTTATTCTCTTCAGGTGAGGGGGTGCTGAGAAAGGCAGGGCTCAGCTCAGCACTTCAGCTGCAAGTATCATCTTAGGAAGAGAACTACTTGAAGGATTTGGAAGTAACTTTTAGAAACACTAAAAATCCTCAGAATAAGCCTTAGGCAGACAGGTTGTGGACTCCCCATTCCTGGAAGTGTTCAAGGCCAAGGCTGGATGGGGCTCTGAACAGCCTGAAGGTGTCCCTGCCCGTGGCAGTGGGGTGGAACTGGATGATCTCTAAGGTCCCTTACAACCCAAACCAGTCTGTGATTCTATAATAGTGTAGTTGTACCTCTTGGTGATGGGATTCATTAGTTGAATTGTCCATATTCCACAGGAGAGGGGCAACCAGGGTCTGACAGTGCAGAGTTGGGCAGAGCAGTGTGGAGAAGGTTTGGATCACAGAAGCTGAAATGTGGGTACTGATGTGTTGGTCTGAGAGTTGCTGAGCCAGGGGAGCAAGGGCTGCTGCAAAGATGAATTTGCTGAGGTGAATTAGTGTGGGGGTGCCAGGGAAGGGGAGAGAGTGTGTTTGCCAGAGTGACTGGTGTAGGGACCAGTACATTACACAAAGGTATTTTTCCTTCCACAGAAGTTCTGTTTGATTTATTGAACATTTAGCATCAGTCTTGAAGCACATGATCTTACACTGTAGGTGTGCTGGTGGCTCCTGAACAGAGCTGGGTGAAGTCACCTCCCAGCTGGATAACAGAGCTGTTGGGAGCACAGGCACACTTGAAAGTCAAGAAAGTGGGTTGACTGAAAGTGTCCTGTGCTGTGGTGGAGGTTTTTCTGTAAGCAGCTGTGTGCAAAACATCATGCAGAGCAGAGGTACTGATTAGAGACAGGGTGGGCCATGCCTGATCCCTCTCTGAGGATATTGTGACACTGTTCTAGCCATCTTTTTCAGGGCACTGCGAGTGCTTAATTACTTTTTGCAGCTTAAAAATGTGACTTAAAGCAAACAATTGCTTTGAAATTGTTACAGCAGAACCACTGCCAGTCAGTGTTTGCTTAAGGCAAAAGCCAAGGGGCAGGATGTGTGGGCATTAGTGGCAGTGCCCAGGAACTGGAACAGATTAACCCAGTCATATCAGCGCAGTGAGTAATCTGTAGCTGCTTTCACTTAACAGCCAGGGGCAGTGGTGCCTGTTCTTGGTAACTGCTTGGAGGTGAAAATATTTGTCCAGTTTTGGGGGAAGATGGAGAATGCATCTGGGAGTGTATGAGCCCACCAGTACACGTGTGAGTGGTGTGACCTCTGCTCAGCATTGCAGAGATCTATTTTCCTGCAGAATTGCTGCGTTACAGCTCAGAGAAATCCAGCCAAGAGTGGCACCCTGGATGAGCAGCCTCTGCACAGAGCCTACAGCAGGAGGGTCAGTAGATTGTAAAGCCTGTTGTGAAAGTTAAAGAGGGAAAACAAAGTCACCACTGCTTGAATTTGGTGTCCTAAAAACAGTAAATACATCCATTCACTCGTTCAAGGTCGGCCAGAATTAGTTCACAACCTGTATTGCGGTTAACAATGAGATTTACGTGTTTATCTCTGGGATATTTATTTCCTTACCACGATTTTGGGGGCTACAATCATTCCCAGTACAGGGGAATTTCCAAAATCCCCATGAATCAAGGAATTACTCGGGAAGGGAGGGCTTGGCCCAACCTGCTCAAGTTAACTTTGCTTGGGGCAGGGCTTGACCAAGTTTCTCCAGCCTTTTTTGAGCAGAGCTTCAGTATCCAGGTGGGTGGAGGCCCCATGGCCTTGGAATGCTCATCTAAGGCTCAGTCCTGGGTGTCCTGGCTCCTCGGGATTGGTAGGGCCACAGCTCAGCAGAGATGAGCTTTATCTAATCCCTGCTGCAATACTTGAGCTCCTGGGAGCCTCTTTGGATTTAAAGTCTGCCAGACTCATGTCCTCAGGCTCAGCTATTAATATTAGGGAGCAGTTCAGGTCTGGAAGCTTATCCTGTTGTGTCTGGCTGTGCAAACCACAGAGTGCTCCAAGGTGATACCCTCCCTTTGTTCTGCCCTCCTTATGATACTGGCAGGATAATCCTTATGTCTGCAGGAGAACTGCTGCTGTCAGGTTTGGAGATGCCCTCGAAGTTTACAGAGTGGGAGAAAGGTCGAACCCAGCTCCTCCTTACCTGGAAACAGATGTTTGGGACAGCATGGGGTTGATTGGCTGTTCGGTTTTGGCCCTGAATTCAGCCACTCACAGGTGTTTCTCCCATTCTTCTTAGATTTTATTTTGAAACTAAGAAATTCTAACCATCTTTCTCAATTCTGCACCCATGACTATTCTGCTTACCTTGGCTTCAGCAGTGAGGCAGCATCCAAGTTGTCAAAAGGGATTTGATACAGAAGTTGAATTCTTCACCTCCTTTAGCATTTGAATGATCATGTTCCAGGTTAGGAGAACCCAACATCCTGCTGCTTGAGGATTATCCTTAATTTGGTTTTCCAAACCCCTTCCAAGAACCAGTTAACACACAGGCTGGACACAGACTGACATAAGTTTAAGCCATTTATTATGGTGATGTTTGAAATCTAGTATGAGTTTTGACATTCCCTGCTCTTAAATTTCTGAAGGGTGTTAATGGTGCAGCATCACTTAAATGAGCTACTACCAGCTTAAAACCAGTTTTGGGAAAGGTGTAAGACTAGAAACAGTCCTAAATAAACACCATTAATAAGAGATCACTTAGATGTCTTCAGTCATCAGGCTCTAAAATTAAATAAACTTAGCAATAATTTAAATTACATTTGTTTTTAGTGTTTGACTGTTCACCTTTGTAAGTGTCAGTTGGGGAAAGAGGAAATTTATTTTAACAATACAGGGAATAAAATCAGCTTGCAATTAACAGACCATTTAGCAGACTAGAGTCCAAATCCCTCAGTTCTACTACCTGCAGTTAGGGCTCAATACATTCTTTAGAACAGCAGGTATTTTCACAATCCTGTTCAGAACTACTGTACTTGCAGTATTTCAGTCTAAAAAACAAGAGTATGAAAGGACAGATTTTATGCCAGGGTGGACTCCTCTGAAGAGCTCATGTGCTGTGAGTTCACCTGCACCCTTTGGCTGAAGCTGAGCTGCCACAGCCAAATCTGTGGGACCCTGAGTCCCCCCTCCTGCTCAGGACCCACTTTCAGCCCAGTCAGTTGTCATTTACTGATGTGCACAGTGCAGAAACAGAGCAGGAGGCAGGGCAGGGAAAAGGAAATGAGGCCATATTGTGCTAAGTAAGTGTACTTCACTTTACAGCTTCAACACACCCAGCCTGTCCCCATTCTCCTAATTTAGGAAGTAGTTTCACCACACTAACTGTATTACTCCCCAGCAGCAGCTTTGACATTCCATGATAAATCACTGCCCCAAGGGGTACAATATCACACACCTTCCATTGTTCATGTCATGTTTGCTGTTACATTCAGAAGCTATTTGAAGACAAGTGCAAACAAAAAAGCTACAAAAAGCAGTTAATGTTGCTGCACGTCTTAAACTTACAAAGATTTGTATAAAAATAGAAATGAGTAAATAGAAAAGCACAACTAAAGAAAAGCTACTTCTCAGTCCTTACAGAAGCCAAGACATATTCAACTCCCCTGAAAAGGTTCATCACCCCAAGGTTAACGTCATTTTTAGTTCCTTTTGTTTCAAATAACCATCATAATTCCATCCTCCACCTGATTTTTTATTTAAGTGTGAGGCCAGCACCTGGTCCACAGAAGAGCAGAAGTGAATGACAGGACCCACCACGACTTTGTCCCATCTCTGTGCTAGAACTTCAAACCACATGGAACTTCCTTTACTGAGGAAACAGTTGTAGAGAAGGTAACTGTTAAAGAGAAGGGACTTGAAACAAGAACAGTAACAGGTTGCAGAGTATTAAGTAGGAATAAAAGTATCCTGGGGTAAAAGAGAGGCCTTGGAAGTCACAAGAACTGTCTACCAAGGTGTACCATTAGAAAAGCTTTCTAATAAAACTATAAATAATTTTCTTAATGCCATCAAACATACTGGTAAAATCATCACTAAGTATCACTGTTCAGGCACAGTGCCTTCATAAATACATTCAGGAGCACTTGTAGGCAAGTGTGAATTCAGGAACTTGACATTTTGCCAGTGTCCAACTTGTTTCTGCATTAATTTCTCCATTAATTTGTTGATTTTTGGATAGCATTTGAAGTTTGAACACAGATCAATCCATTAAACAGTGATTGGAAAATACAACAGGATATGTATTTCATGTGATTTCTAGTATGGTCTACACTAACAAAATAGAGTAACTGTAATTCTTTCAAGATCAGAAAAATATTCCAAGCATTTGGCAGTCTGTAAACACGAGCAGGGTCCTTCACTCGGGATCTTGTGCAGCTGCTTCTGCTTTCTGTTCACTTGCTGCTTCAGCCTCTGGTTCCTCCGGAGCAGCGCTCAATGAGCTCTCAATGCTGTTCATGGAGAGCGTTGATTCTTGGTTATCGGGATCAGTTCCTAGTGTTGTTTGTGAAGAAATTTCATGAGGAAGGGCAAAAGAAGGGAGGGGTGGAATTGAAGGCAGTAGGTCCTCCAACTCAGGCTGCCTGACTGTTCCCTCGGAATGCAGGGTTACATCTCCAGGGGCCAAAGCTGTGGCATGTTCTGGGAAATGGAAATAGTTTGTAAGAAAACAAAAACTGGCAAGGTAACAGGCAGCAGTCCTGGTTACCCTACATCTAGAAAGATCAGCCTCGTCCAGGCACATAACCAGATCCACAGCTGTCAAATACAGGGGCTGCATTTACTCAATTCTCCCCAAATCCAGAAAATCTGATGAAGCACAAAAGACCACGAACCATTCGGTCTGCTGTGTTCGTGTTGTTATTTTGCATCTCTTACAGTCCTCCTACCTTTTAGAAGAGAAAGGTGTGCATCATGTGAAGGTTATTTATTTTAAACAGAAAAGTGTGTTGGGTTTGAATGGCCAGGTTTTGGTAGTAAGGGGCAGCCAGAGACAGCAACGAGGATATGCAAGAGGAACAACTCTGCAGCCTCCCAGGTCAGTGCAGAAGGGGGGGCAGGAGGAGCCCAGGAAAAAGGGAGGGGTGAGGGGAAAGGTATTTTTAAGATTTTGGTTTATTTCTCGTTATCCTACTCTGATTTGATTGGTAATAAATTAATTTCCCCACATTGAGTCTGTTTTGCCCATGACAGTAATTGATGAGGGATCTCTCCCTGCCCTTATCTCGATCCATGAGCCTTTTGTTGGATTTTCTCCCCTCAGCCCAGCTGAGGAAGGAGAGTGACAGAGTGACTTGGTGGGCACCTGGTGTCCAGCCAGGGTCAAACCACCACAAAAAGTCACGATGAAGATGACTACAACTTTGTTTTTGCTTTAAAACTGTGGTACAAAAATTCATTTACACTCCTTTTAGAAATACCTACTTTTAAGGTCAGTTTAATCAACATTGTCATTTAAAGAAAGAAGCACACTTTCTGCAATCTTATAAAAAAAGGCCATTAGTTTTTGTCCATTTCTACATCTGGTTTCTGCTACTTTTTCCATGTCATTTTTGCCACTCTCTGATTTTTATTAAAATTCACTTATTTCCAAGAAGTGTGATAATGTCGAACAGGCATGAGTTGGTGCTGTTCCAGAAATAAAAGAAATCTTGAATGCACTTACCAAAGTAAGTAGAGCTTTCACTATTTGACATTAATTCTTCAGGGCCCACAGAAGCACCCGCTGCTGGCATGGTGAAGGAGGCAGGTGAGGACATGTTGGGCACTTCTGTTAAGCTAGTGAGTTCAGAGAATGAAATACCAGACATGTCTAGAAATCCTGGAGGAGAAAGCAAATATTACATCACTGTTTTAGATACAACACAAAATTCTAGATTAAAAAAGACAAGTTAGATCTAGACTGAAGTCAGTGAAGTCCCCTCCCTGCTAAATGCAAATAAATTTACCTTACGTGGTACCTCAATTCTACAGCTCTGAAGGCCAGGGAAGTCAAAAATTTCAAGGAAAACAACCACCAATACTCACAGTTCTGCATTTAAGTCCCAAGCCTCTTTAGGACCATATTAGTTTATCTGTATATCCTCTAAAGAACTGCTGAAAAAGCACTTAGGAAAACATACCTGGATCCATAACTCTCTGGAGAGGGGGAGGAGAAGAAAGTGAGCTTTCTGGTGAATAACCACTCCTTTCTTGATCTCTGGAATGATCCAAGTTCATAACTGTTTCAGAGCTGTCACACTGAGAGGTAGGTGCCAATAATGGAGTCTGGAATAAGACAGAAGGAAAAATATCTTTTTCATTGAGAGCTTCACCTGAAGCCAACCTTCCCATGAAAGCATCCTGCCTGTTTCCACACACACCGATTCAGAGAGAACCTGTGGTGCTGAGACTGAAACACCATTTAGGATACATTCCAATTCAGCCTTTCAAAGACAGTATGTTCTTAGAAGAACAATCCATGCTTGATTCTTTTAAGTATTTTTTATCTAGTGAGGTTAAGTGTTCTTCTAATGTGATTCTTGATGACTGGAATAGATGTAGTGCAGAGCTTGCAGGTCTTGAAAACAGGAAGAAAATACCTGGCAAAAAACTTGTATTAGCCAACACTGGTGATCTGACACCTGCTCAGCATCCTCAGCTCTCACTTTCCCTTCACCCCACTCCATTTCATTCAAGCAAAACTGAATGCTGTACCCCAACATCCTGTATTACCAATGTTCCAAAAAGAGTACAAAATTTTCAAACTCCAGAGAATGTGCCAGAGATTGGAATTTATTTCTTACCTACCTCTGTGTAACCATTAGTGGATGGTGCAGGAGTTCCAGCCTCTGAGGAGGGTGAAGGTGAAGGTGGTTGGCTTTCTGGCTTTTTCTTTGATGTTACAGACTGCGTTGGAATTCTGTGCAAGTAGCCATATCCAATACCACATCCTAAACTGCACAAGAGAAGTAAATCAAGACTTGAAAAGACCTGTTTTTAACTAGTAAGCGCTCTAAATTTTGACTCATTAAACCAAAAAGGGTTTGTGTCTTTCATCTATAGCGGGAAATACCTACCTACAAAAGTTGTTTCACCTGCAGTACTCAAGGAACACTGCAGCTGGCTTTTAGACATACACAGCTCACCTTTCATTTGATTGTTTTTATATCTTTACAGAATATATAATCTTACCTGTTGTGGGTTTTATTCTTGCTTTAGCTGAATTTTTGACTGTAAGAATGCAGAGAGTGAATCTGCTAATCAGGAAGTCAACACAGGAATTTTGCCATTTGATTCAGCTCATAAGGATCCAGATCCAGAATATGCCCAATTCCTAGTTCTAAACTAGGGGTTTTTTTATGAAAATATTAACAGTTTTGTTTGACAAGTGTAAAGCAACAAGGCTTAACTTGAAAACAATGAGCTGCAATTGATAGTAATAATACTCTAACAGGATCTCATTTACAGCAAGTATATAACCTCATCAAGTCATCAAGTGACTGTCCAGAGATCAGTACCTTCCTTCTCCACCCCAAGCTCCATTGGGAGTCACAACTACCTCTCGAATGGAATCTGCTTCAGTGTTATAAACCATCAGCTTCAGTGGCTTCCCCTCATGGGATTCAATCAGGGAAAAGAAATCCTCTGACTAAGAAAAAGCAGAAAGCAGTAGTTAATAAACTCACATGTGCAAGACAAGAAGCTGGAAGCAAGTCAGCATTTTATGTAGTTATTTACTTCAACATGTGATATTAAAAACCCAGCAGAAAACTCACTAGTGTAGTTTGATCTTTAATGGCAACTTCTTTATATTGTCACATTAAAAAGAAAGTTAATGTTTACCTCAACAATAAAGCATCTGTCATAAATACCAACCTCCCCAAATCCCCAAACACCATCCTCATACACAATCAGATTTATGAACAAGCAAATCCTACAACCTACACATGGCAGGCACAAAGACAGTCAGTCCCTATGGAATGCACCCTACCTCCTGGAGAATCTGATCAGATCCAACAACGTAGTCAGTGTATGGCTGGAGACCAGCCAGAGCTGCAGGAGATGCAGGTTCAACATCCTGTGGAAGAACGAGAGTTGTCATCGGCATTGGTAGGAGGATAAACCACCCCAAGATCAAAAAAGGAAAGCTAACTCCCAAAAAAGCAGAAGGAAAGAACATTTTGTTTATGGGATAAAATAGAAGTCCTTGAATAGTCTATGTGTGACATCTTGTAAAACACACTGAGTTAGAAAGATGAAGATGCTACCAATTTAAAATAAGATACTCTGAAGATGTGGAGAAGCTGCATTTATTTAAACAATCAGACACATAACAAAGTCTTTCCCTTTCAGTTCTGCTCTTTCAGCTCTCCCCCTTAATTTTAAAATAAATTTGCGGTGCTTTTTGTAACATTAATTTAATGAAATTTAGCCAACACAAAGACACTAATCAGGCCAGAATGTTTTTGCTTTTGTCATTTCTTCTTCGACATAAAAAGCCCTTCCCATCTACACCATTTGGTCTGGTTGGGATGGAGTTATTTTTGTCACAGTGACAGGCAACACTGACAGCCACCTACTCCTTGTCCCTACTGAAATAGCTCAGACAAACCTTCAAGACTGTGCTCCCTTCCTTGGTGTGATTTCAGCACTGTACTTCACCTAAAAGTTTCTCCTAAATATTACACTGTAAAACAAGGTTGTGTGAACACTAAGGAGCCACCAAGGAATTCTGTCTCACCAAAACATGCCACACGTGTTCGTTGGCTCCCTGGAAGCTGCAGAACCTCACGCTGGCTCCAAGAAGGCCTTGTCCTCCCCACATGTTACTGGGGATCACCTCCACCTCTCTTATTTTCATGGTTTTGATATTATACACCTCCAGCTTCACTGCTTTCTCTGCATTTGCCTTCAGCAGGTCTTTCAACATATTGTTTTCCTTATTCTGTAGAGCAGAGAAAGAGATACAGGATTAACATTATTTCCAGTTGCACTTGTAACACGTGTCACATATGTAGCAGAATTTGAATACAAAGAACCAAGCCCATCAAAATTTAGGTTCTGTGGTTCACAGACAGCCCCAGCAGTTCAGTTTTCATTTATCAGAAAGCAGTCAGTACTGTCAGCACATGTCCCTTTACGTAAGTAATTGCTGTTACTCCATTTCATCACTTGCATTTCTGCCCTTCACAACTGATATTAAATAATACCAGCAACATTTCATGTCTCTGAGCCCCGTTCTTATTCAGGAGCCCCTCAAAATCACTGCAAACTGGCTGTGAAAGGACAGACTGTTTGTGAAGTTTACAGAACCATCATCATTTCTGTCATGTTAAAAGATTAAATGATCTTCCACCAAAATCACCATTACAATGATCACTTCCAAGACACCTCCCACTCATAAAAGCAAGGCAAACAATGAATGCAGCTTGTATGTGGTTAGGGTGAAGTTAAGGTCAGACAAAACTCTGAGCCTTTTAAATAAACAAAGAAGCAAACCAACCAAAATGCAAAAAATTTCAACAAACCAAAATTCAATCCTCTCACATCTCAACATTACAGTCAACTGTGTTCTTGGTCCTAAAAGTCTAAGTAGACAGGCTACGATTCTTTTTCAGGTTTAATCAAATGTTGAAACAAGTTTGTTTAAACAAATGCTGAGCTCTTGCTGTTGACTCACCAGTTGACTATTCAGCTTGTGGCAGAAAATATGTACAAATGAGTAGTAACATAAACATTGTGTTAGCCTATTAAGAAGTTAAGGTGACTAAAGGCATAAATAAGATCCTTTCCTCAAATTTGGATCCAGCCAGAGACTTTGAACACAAGCAAGTTTTACTTTACTTTTAATGCCATATACAATATCCAGTGTAAAAAGCTTTCTGTAATGTGACAGTATGGGCTTTTACTTTTCATCATCACAACACCCATATTTCATGTAGGGGAGAAAAAAACAACATTAAAGTCATTTGAGACTTACAAGCCTCGTGTGTCCAATGGCAATTATGAAATCAAAGAAAGGTTCCAGTCCTCCTTGTTGAGCTGGGGAGTTTTCTTGAACCTGAAAAACACAAATTTGCTTATTATGAAACATTGATCTCTAGTTACATAAGTGAGAGCGTTAATCTTTACACAGTTCCATATTTACTTTTGAGTTGAACCAGAGATAAGACACCAAAAGACAGACCGCAGGAAGCAATCCAAAACTTTGAACTAATTTTTATAAAACTATGAGCAACAGGTGTCCAAATTAAGCCGTAAAAAGCAAGTTTTGCATCCCATACAAAACACAAATATTGTGATTCAGAATTCACAGCCTGGAGAAAGGCTTAATTCTGAAAGTGCTGCTTCAGGATTTTCTTACATGCTTCTCACAGCCTGAGCACATCAAGAGTCCCCACTTACATCCAAGCCATTTTCCCATAAACAATTTAAAGCTAGGTTCCCATAGTTTCCAGCCCACTGGAACAGGAACACTTAGATGAGCACACTACAAATGCTGCCTGACCATCAAGAAAACTGCCACCACTCACAAAAGATTCCTAACAAATAAGAGTTGTGGCATCTTGATTTCCTTATAACCAAGTTGTAATAGGAGAGATGTAATAAATAGAGATAATACTTATTAAAGTGCATCAACATCATGATAAAACCCACCATAAGTTACACAGTGCTTGGTATATTACAGATTATTTGAGAGTCCACTCCCTTTCAAGGCACACTAACAAAGCAACCACAAAGGAACCACTGCAAACATGCTGACAATTTGCACTGATTTTAACTTTACTCTTGGTTATCTCAGCAGCCCTTAACTTCAGATACATCTGACTCCTGAGGACCACCCCCAGTTTAAGCACCAAGTTACAACCCAGGCATCATCTAAGCTGAGAAGTTAATTGCTAGGAAAGTTTAACTACTACATTTAGCCTTGCACCACCAATGTGGGGTTTTTTCTATTTTTTTTTAATACATAAAGTGTATTGTTATTGGGGCTTTTGCTGACAGAATTGTCTGTAAGTTATAAAATATAGCAATAAAATAGTTTTATATATATTTATATTTTATATATATTAGTTATTTTATACTTATAAAATCATAGCACGGTTACTTCAGCAAAAGCTTTTAAAGTAAAAATAAGAATAAAAATCATGCTTTATTACTGAACAGTCAACACTGAGCACTGTAACCACAACTGGAGTAAGAAGTATTAACTTTCATCACAACCCTAAATTGCAAACAGGCAGCTTTATAGGTTAAAAGGCTTACATCCAAATTCAAAACAACGTTCAAGAAGCCTCAGAATGAAACCATCATATTTACATAATATCCAGGATGAAAATATACACAAAAAGAAGCACACATGAGTTACTACAGAGCTCAGGACACTGGTGTTTGTGTGTCTAAGAGCCACACAGATTCCCACAGCTGCAAAAAGTCCTGCAGCGTTTGGTTTTCAAAATGACCCAGTACCAAAAGCTGCAAGAAATGCCTGGAGAAAAAGAGCAGTGACTTTGTCTCCTGCAGACTGCAGGTCACCAAAACCATCCTCCAGTACAGAGAGCTGAGCAGTGTCCTGCGCTCAGCATGAAAGGGGGAGGCATTTCCTGGCCAACACTCATTTCTGACGGAGTCCCCCCAGTTGAGGAGCCTGAGGAGAGCAGAGACACGACACCAGAACCCCAAACACACCCCGAGACACCGAGAAACACGAACTGCGGGTGAAGTGCAAAGCGACACGTGGCAGCAACACTTCCACTCCGACTCCAGCGAGGAAGAACACCCGCTAAAGGAACTGATAACTCAAACAACAGCTGTCACCAGCAACACCTCCGTGCACATTAAGCTCCGGGATGTGCATTTACACCAGTGCGAGTGCACAGTCTGCTGGATAGTTATAGCAAACCCCCGTCTACATCCAGCGCCTGGGGGAGGCTGACCCTCGGGAAAACACCGGCTGGAGCGGGAATTAACCCCCAACAAGACGCTGCCAAGATCCACAGAGCAGAGAGTGGGGACAGAGAGGGAAAGGAGCGGGGAGAGAGGGGAGAAGGGAGAGAAGGAGTGGAACAGGGGGGAGAAGGGAACAAAACAAGGGGGAGATGGGAACAAAACAAGGGGGAGACGGGATCAAGGAGGGGGGGAGAGGGGAACAAGGAGGGGGGGAGAGGGGAACAAGGAGGGGGGGAGAGGGGAACAGGGGGAGGAGGAAGGAGGCACACCGGGAGGGCTGCACTACTCTTCAAACTATTCCCAGCTCTCCCGGAGCAGCCCCACGGGCTGTCCCGCAGCAGGGCCCGGCAGGACCCGGCCCTGCCCTGCCGGCGTGGCAGCTCCCGGCCAGGGGCGCACAGGCGGCACCCGCGGAGCCCCGGCCACCACGGCGCGGGGGTGGCGAGCAGGGCCCGCCCCGCGCCCCCCTCGGGCCCTCACCCCGTGCACATGGAAGCCCTCGGCGCCGCCGGCCGGCCCCTCCGCGCTGGACGCCAACCCCATGGCCGCGCTCGGCCCCTCTGGCGGCGGCGGCGGCTCCGAGCATCGCCCTCACGCCGCTCCCGCAGACCCGACCAACCGAGCGCCGAGCGCAGCGCCGGAGCACGGCAGAGCGAGATGGGAGCGAGGCTCCGCTGTGCTGCCTGGCGCGCGGCAGCGGGAGACGCCCCCTAGCGACGGGGGCGGGGCCAGCGAGGCGTTGGTAGGACGGGGGCGTGGTCTGAGAGATGGGGCGGGGTCAGAGCCAAAGGGGGCGTGTTCATCACCGAATTGGGCGTGGCCATCGCTGAGGGGGCGTGGTCTGTAGCGAAGAAGGCGTGGTCAGTACCAAAGGGGCGTGATCATCATCTAAAGGGGTGTGGTTATTAACGAAATGGGGCGTGGTCAGCGCTGAGGGGCGTGGCCAACACGAAATTGGGCGCGGTCCGCACGAAGGGGGCGTGGTCAGTACCGAAGGGGCGTGGTCAGTATCGAAGGGGGCGTGGCCAGCTCTGAGCGGAGCGGGAGATTCACAGAATTAAGGGAAAAAGAATAAAATATCACCAAACCCACAGCATTGTTGAGGGTGGAAAGTCACGCCGTGGCCCGACACACACACACTCCCCACCCCGTGTCAACCAGACCACGAAGCTCAGTGCCAAGTCTGGTGTTCACTTAAGCACTGACAGGGGTGGTGACTCTATCACCTCCATGGGCAGCCCCTGACGGTGTTTAACAGCACTTTTCATGGGGATAAATTCCTCCTGATGTCCCGTCCAAACTTTCCCTGGCACAGCTTGAGACCATAAAAACAACCCCCAAAAAACAAAACAAAACAAAACAAAACAAAAAACAAACCCCCCCCCAAATAACAAAAAA
>JAWWEE010000074.1:4305516-4346211 GCA_035221455.1 Xenops minutus | reverse complement strand
AGACAATAAAAACAACCCCAAAAAAACAAAAAAAAACAAAACAAAACAAAAAACAAACCCCCCCCCAAATAACAAAAAAACCGAGAAAACAATAACAAAAAGCCGACCAAAAGAAAAAAAAAAAACAAAAAGAACAATCAAAAAAAAAAGGAAAAAAAGAAAATAAAAAAATCCACAAAAGCAGTTCACTACTGCTCTCATTCTTACAGCCCTTAAAAATCTCCACCCTAACAGTATAACCCAGAGCTTATTAATATTTTAGCAATATCTACTTCACTCCTTCCTAAAGAGCACTTGTTGGTGTTCCTCTCCATGGGCACGTATCCAGTGCTGAGCTCAGGGACGCTGTTTCCACCAGCTGGGATGATTTTTGGCATAAAGAGCTGAAGAAGCAAATCAGTGGTCCGGTGTTGCTGATTTCCAAGGCACAGGGTGTGTGTAGGTGATCACTGAGAGGGGGTGATATCTCCATCCCCCCAAATTTTCATGTCTATCTGCTCCACGTGTTCTACCCAGGATGAATTCTTCTGATTCTGCCTTCAACATGCCAGTGGAAAAGTTCTGGAAGTTTTCAAAGTAGCAGGAATAATTCGGGGTGTTACTGTATTATTATAGTTAAAATGCCAGTTGTATTTCCTGTTTGAGTACTTTCGTTCTAATAGAAAAGCATCCATTTCAGTAGAACTCCTTGGTAGTGCTGCTCTCACCTCCAAAATGTCATTTTTCCAGAGGATCCATCCTCATAATTTCTGTGCTTCAAGTGTGATGCACAAAGACATAAGAGGAAAAAAAGCTGCTTCTCCATCCTCTGCCCTTGTTTCCAAGTGAAACTCCTAATTTCCCTGCCATTTCAGTAGCTAATTATGCCTGAAAGCCACACACACTGGCTCTTTTTTCTCCAAAGAAAGAGCAGGATATTCTCAGGAGCCTTTTTAAGTAACTTTTTCTTGGAGTTGTCTCTAAGCTGTGACTGCAGATCTTTGCATCACATTTATTGAGCAGATGGCAGAAGCACATGCAAGTATTCAGGAAAAAAAAAAAATTGTGCCAAGCATTTTTTCTAGGGATTTTTTTTGCTGTGTATATTTGGGAACCTTATCAGTATTGGTTGTATTTTTTCTTAACTTGATTTTCTTCACAATGTCTTTTGTTACAGGTGAGCCAATGAAGAACTGCAGTGTGGGCTCTGTAATTGCATTTCTACAAATAGAAATGACAAGCCTTTCTTCAGACATACCAAAAATAGATGCCAGAGAAGAGTCTGATCCCAGAATAAAATTAGTTCTTTGGAAATATGAGTTCATGGCAAAAAATAATATACAGGAATTGTTTGCATTGGTGTTTATTATGGAAGGCAGTGAGGAGGTTCCCATGCCCAAACCATTCTTTGCATGTCTCATGTGAAGGTGGAGGCCAAAGAGCCCCTGAACAGAGAAGATTAATAGTAAACTCACAGAAATAGGTGGCACTTTCCCAACCTCTGCAGAGGAAGAGGGCAATGAGAAGGCACAGCAAAACCAGCTGTATGAACTGCTTAAAGCACTTTGGCTGTGGGGACTGGAAAGTGCCAAATACCCTGGTTTAGGAAGGAATTCTAGCAGACATCTAAAGGGGAGGGCTGTAAGCCTCAACAAAGAAATAGAAACTATAATAAATAATAGTTTTAGTGGGTATTTAGTGAGTATTGCGTTCTTGGGAAGAGCCCACGTAGCTCTGATAAAGGGCTATCACATCTCACACACTTATTGCAGTTCCTAAAGGTGTTAACAAACACACAGAAAGGAGGGATGTGGTTGCTTAGATTTCAAAAACTCTCCCATCAAAGCTTTATCATGGTGGTTTAGGGAAACTAAGCAGCCATACTGCGAGGTATATTTATTTCAATGAATGGTTAAAAGGTAAGAAATAGATGATGGAAGGAAATGATCACTGAATGTAAAGATCATTCAAAGAGTCATTAAAAAACCACATATATTGTTTTTCTTCGTGTTCTAAAAGCCCAGAGGTAAGGAGCTTGGAATTAAAAGGATTTCTGAATAGATCTTACAGACTGTTCCACTAAGAGGCAAATCCTGACCTACCAACAAAAAGGTAAAAGGACTTTAAGATTTTCCAGCCTCTTCTTCCTGTGTTTTTTTTTGTTGTTGTTGTTTTTCTGTGATTATTCTTTCCTCATTAGTTGTGTTGCACAGGAAACAGTCGCATTTAAAAGCGTTTCTGAAAACAGTCAAAAGAGACTGGTCCCATGTGACACTGAACAAAGTCAGGAAAACTGGCTACTCCATAACTGGTGGGTGAAAATTGTTGCAAAGTTACTTTTTGAAATCTTAGGCCTTAAATTTTATTCTGTTAATTGTGTATTAGACAGTGAAAATGGGATTGTATTATTAGTAGATGGGTAGGAGTCGTATTTTAGGCATTCTCCAAAATACTTTGTCAACAGAGGATTTTCCTTTTATAATAAAATCAGTAAATGATAAAAACCAGCTAATTGGTCATGCAAGGTTAGAGCCATAATGACTGTCAGGTCATTAGAAATATATAATGATTGTTACAGAGCTGTAAGCCACTATAAATACTGCAGTGTTATGGCATTTCCACACAATGATATCTCTATGAGGTCTTTGCTTTTGCAGACACTGAATTTTGAAATAATTGTCATTTATCGTTCATGGTAATAGAACCACAACAATGTAATACAGAACTGTCAGATTCTGCAGAGAACTGTAAACTTTAAATCCTTGTTTTTCAAAGCTCCTTCTATGCTTGGCAATTACAGCTTGCCTGCAATATCAGTCTTTTCTAAAGGTTCCTATGGAAATGTGAAATGTGTGCTGACTGTTCTACATTTAGATATGTAGATACAGCATAAAAAGCTGCAGCTGAGTAGTTGTAGCTGCTTTTTTTTTTCTTTTTTTCCCAATCAGTGGAGAAAAACAGGCATTTCTTGGCTGTAGCTCTTACTAAAGATTTCTCATGTCCAATGTACAAGTGGTTGTTTAGTATGGCAGAAAGGCTGTGTGAATAAAGATCTTTAGCCTCTTTCAGAACTGTTTTCTGTAGAATTCATCAGAAATTATCAGGGAATAACCACTCGAAATTTCAAAAGAGTAAATGTTTTTGAATACTAACTGCCTGAATTCATCAAGCTTCAGAAGTAAGCTTTGCAATACAGAGGAAATTCTGTGAATGAGCTTAATTAGTTAAATCAAGAATGATGAAAGAAGTTAATGGAAGATTAGTTCTTTGCCATTGTCAATACAAAATATTTGTGTAATCGTAGGCCTATGATAAATTTTAAGATGAGCAAGGAATTGACCCTAAACAAACAATGTTTTGGTCAAAATAATTGGGAGTATGAACTAAACATTGCTGAGAAGAGATTACAGAAATTCAATATTCAGAATTAAAAGGAAGAAAATCTAGTAGATCAAACTTGTTTAAACTGCATTCTCTTGAGGTAATTCATCTTGAACTCATGGAGATGATTTGCAGGATTTTTATTTTCCTGAAAAAGTGGGATCTTTTTCAGTCTTTTAAAGATGCTGAACTTTCTTCAAAAGATGCACTTTTTTGATCTGTTTTGAACACAGTGAACTTACTGTTGAGTTAGAAGCTACTTGATAGCAGTATCATTGTTCTTGGTGGGATAGTGCTGACGAGGGTGGTGTTCAGCTCGGCACTGAGATCTCTATATAGTGCCTACAGGCCTAATTAATTTGATTAAACACAGGTTTTTGGTGCCAGCTGAGATGCCTCAGGGTACTTGAGAACCTGGGCAAGACTGTTGGTTGTTACACACAAATGACATGATGCTGGTGCCTTTCTGGACCAGGTGGTAAAGCTTATCCACAGTGGTGTTACCCACTTCACTGGCAAATATTAATAAATCTGCCATGATCTTCAGTAATGGTTATTTATACCTCTTGGGAGACATACTCAAGATGCTCATGAGTGGAAGTAGTTGTCTCCCTAACAAAAATAAGACAACATTTTTGTATATACCTCATGCATAAACAACTTAAATGATCCTCACCTTGTTATAAGTATCACTTCTTCGGAACTTGTAAAGAATTGAAGCTTTTATAAAGAAAGATATTTCTACATTTAAAAGCTGCCAGGCAGAGGCAACTTTTGTGTATTTTGTGGTACTGGTGTGTTTCAAACTCCCTCTTGTACTCACAAGAGAGAATTTTCATTCAATATAAATAACATATTGATGCTCACTGGTAAAGAGAGTTTTGGTGTTTCCAAAGCTCTAGAGTGCAACTAAATTCAGTATAGCCATGTTTAAAAGTCCTGCTGTTCTCATTACTGAGGCTTGCAGAGAGTTAGCAGTTTATTCTGTCTCCATTAGTGCACCAGTGTGCCAGTGCTATCAGAACTGCTCGGCTTGGTGGCTGAAGGCATTTCCTGTACAAACAGAGCTCTTGGAAATTCTTCAGCACTTCAGCTGCAATGCTGGATGCAGGAGCAGCTTGGCTGGGTTGGTAGGACTCAGGCAGCAATGCAGTAACTGAGCTAACTCGAGCAGTGCTTGGGTTCAGTCACCTCAAAGCTTTGGACGTGGCTGTGTCTCCCATAGAATGGCTGAAGTCAGAGGAGACCTCGGAGCTCACCTTGTCCAAGCCCAGGGCTCACTCAGGGGCTGCCTCGATCCAGTTTCCCAGGGCTGTGTCACACTGTCCATCCTGTGAGGATGTGACAGATACTCTGCGACACTTAAAAGCCTTTATAGGCCGATGTTTAAGTGACCCAGTCACTGCCAAGGGATTCTAAAAAGTAGGAGCTGATTAACTCTTTAGGCTCCAGCTCCTTTATTATTATTGAAACCCCTTTACTGGACCTGTTCCAGTGTATGAATGTTTTTCTTGCCCTGGGGAGCCCGGAGCTGGGCACAGCAGTGCAGGGATGAAATGTAGCAGAGGGGGAATCGCTTCCCTTGACCTGCTGGCTGCACTTCAGCTCATTCAGCCCAACACATTTTTATTTTCTGCAGCTTGATTTGCTGCAGGGGCTCACTGCTGACTCGTGTCTCGTTTGGTTTTCACCAGGACTCCCACATCTTTTCCTGCAGAGCTGCTCTCCAGCCAGTCAGTGAACTGAGTTCTCTGGTTTGGACCAGAGGAAGGCAGATGTCTGCTCCTCAGTGGATGTCCAAACAACAGAGAGAAGGAAAAGAAACTGCTCTGAAGAACTGTCAGAAACCATTGCAGTTGTAATTTCATTTTCAGTAATGTCTCTTACACTCTTCATCATTGATGCAGGGTTTTGAAATGCAACAGAGAACACTGAAATGTGACCCTGTGGAGCAACCAGGCTCAATTTCTTCTCAGCAGAAGTTGGCAGCACTGGCTAATGTCGAGCACCATCAGCATCAGAAGGCCATGGAAAGTTACAAAAATGTATTAACATATGCTCCAACAGATAGTAAGGAAAGTATTTTTTGAAATCTCAATCCATTTCTCATTCATAGTTTCTATATACGAGGTGAGAAATTGGGGTTCTTTTGGTGTCACGTCGTCAAAAATATAGAAAAGGAAATATTTATTGATCTTTCCAAACCATAGAATTACCATGAGGGAATTCTTAAATCGTATATTTCACATTAGAATGGAATAAGAGCCAAAGAGGAACATGAACATAAAAAGGAAATCCATCCACATGAGGCATTTTTGTACTTATTTATCTATTTAATAAAATCTATCAAATTGAAAAATATTTAAAAATTCCTGTGTAATACAGGAAATCATCAGAAGAGAGCATCATATTACAAATTTAAAAATCAGGTCAGACTTAACAAAAAAGGAAAATTGCTCAGCTATGGTTTTCTACTCACAGCAAAAGCCAGTTCTTAAAGACCATAAAGTATTGGTTTGGAAAAACTCCCATTTACATTTGTGAATGTTTGATTCTCAGGGCCATTAACTGGCAGAAAATTGCATTGAATTAGGCATGAATTCCATCTACGCTTTTACTGAGAATTAATGATATGCAACATATCACAAGCTGTAATGTCTTGCAAGAACATGCAGCTTCATTTAAATAGAACAGCTATTAACATTTTCCAGGATTGCTCTGATTTTCAAAGAGTGGCCATTTCCTTATTATTTGTACTTGACTTCCTCCGTGTTTCCTCTAGTTGTTTATTCATGATAGAAATTATGTTAGCCCTGTCACTTCAGATAATTAATGATGCACAGGAAAAATCAGTAAAGAATATCCTTGCCTGATTATTCATAATTACTCAGATACTGCAATAGTTGTGCTAATGGGGAAATCTATCTTTGATTTAATTATAAAAGGAGATTGAAATTGCTTTGGAAAAAATTGATCTGCTCTGTTTCTGTCTTCTCTGATAGAACTCAGTAGAGAGAAAATAAGAGGCTCTTGATACTTATTACAATTTGTTATCTAAATACTTCATTTTTAATTACTTCTTATTTTCTCAGAGAATAATGAAGTTGGCTTATTTTAATTTGGATGATTGGTTCTTAAGATGCAATAACTCTTCCCCAGTCTACACACCAGCACACTATTTTTGCATAAAAGTACTCATCAGGAAATTGCTTCATGAGGTAGGTTGGCATCACTAATATTTTTCCAGAAAAATGTCATGGAAAAGGAGTAAAGTAATGAAATGAGGAAAATCAGAAATCTGTATCCCCTAAACACAGTCTTTGTAGGACAGAAAAAAATATTCACTTAATACACATATATGAAAATAGAGGAAATGTTTGGGGTTTTGTGTCACCAGAGGGGTGGCACTGATCCATCCATTACAGTGTGACACCTAAAAAGTGGGAAATATCCCACATGCTTTGGGGATGATAATATTAGGTTTTTACTATGTATGCTGATAATACTTAAAGTAAGCAAATTCTGAATATTGTTTAATGCCTGTTCATATGTGGGGATTTTTATTTGTGCCTCTCCTTTTATTTCTATAAGTTTTTGGCAGATCTCATGATCAGGAAAAAGAAAGATGAACAGTCAATAAACCTTTACCAGGATGGTGTAAAAAAAATCACAGGTTTAAAGCATTAAACAAGTTTGAGAGTTGTGTGTTTATTCAGATTTTCACTCCAAGTTTTGAAAAACTTATGACAGTGTGAAATTTTTTTTCTTAATTTCACCTCAAAAAAATTTCCTCTTGTGAGTAAAATCCAGGATTTTACAGGAATTCCCATAGTGTAACACAGAATATGAATCGATCTGACAATTTTGGAAGAGCTTTCTTTGTCTAGAAGGTGGAGATGTCAGCAGCATCTGAGTCCTTTTGGCTCTGTGGCTCTGCCATTGTTACCTTTAAAAACCTTACCCTTTTCCCAAGAGATAAGCAGTATTGCTATATCTGGTTAATTACAGACACAAACTGAAACAAAATAAAGTCTACATAGTTTATGTCAATATTTAAATTTTCCCAGATTTGAAATCATCAGAGTTACTGTAAAATAGAGGGAAAATGTACTGTATTGCTTTATAAATTTTGGGTAACTATTCAGCCTTGGAGAGATGAGTTGATCTGCTGAGAAGACATGTAAACCTCAATAGAACTACATTTTTCTTTGAAATTATGAATAAGCAGTAATTTTTGGAATCTGGCTATAACTACTTCAAAGGACTCTACTGCTGGCAAGGCATGCAAAGGAATATTTGTGGATTTTGGATTTTCAGAGCAAAACCTCTGTGTACTTTGTGGTACTGCTTCAAGGCTCAGTTTGTAACCCAAATTGTTTGTAACAGGAGTCTATTTACATCTTTAGTGATTTCTTTATGTTTGCTCCAAAGTGGGTCTCTACAGGTAAAAGCAAATGTGGTGTGTGTGAAGACACAGTAGAGTATCTGGCACAGATCTTTCAGCCTGCACAGACTCTTTTTGCAGCTCTGAATGAAAATAACTGTAAATGCTCATTATTTAGATGTGCAATTTTTTACTCCTGAGCATTGATGTCTACCTACAAATTCCAGCCCCTCAGAGAACTTGCTGTGCTGAAATGGCAAGGTCGTGCCCTTCCCCCTGTCTTGCTTCTTGCCACGTGCTCTCACCTGCCTCTTTGCAGAGCCTGCAAGTCATCCAATTCTCACCTGCCTGATTCAGCTTTCCAAACCAGCAGAGAATCAACCAGCAAAAACAGGAATATATTTTCCCTGGGTTAGTGAATCAAATCATTTCACCATCGGAGAGTAAAAGTTCCAGAGCTCAAGGCAAGTGAGGAATTTGGTGCCAGGAATAGAGTGTTAACAAGTCACTTCTTTTAGTAGCAACAAGCTGTTAGAGCAGCCCAGCCGTGTGTGTAACATTACCCTTGGCACAGCCCATCATCACTCTGGGGCTATGTAAGGACCTGTAAGCAGAGCCCCCACAAGCCAATGCCCTAATGCTGTGTGCTCCTCGGACAAATTCTCCTTGCCAGCTGCTTGGCAGCCCTCAAAGGGCCGGTTCCCTCCACAGCACGGTTGTTAAAGGAAATGCTGTTCTTTGTCACTATCGCTCTTTATTTTATTTGCCATCATCACCGCAGTGCAGGTGCCTCTTTGTGACTGGTGTTAAACAGCACAGCCAACACCTGGCACGACCCATCGATTCTCTTGCTCACTGCTCAACAAAGGGAGCTTTGTGCATTTAATAGAGCTGGGGGGTTTGCTATGGTTTCAGGGTGAGAGTGGGAGCATCAGTTTGGAGATTTAAGGGAAAAGTTTGGAGAAATGTAGGCATCTGTGTCCCAGGGAGAGATCTGAACTGGCAGCTTTCCAGCAACACATGCCATTGACAGAGTTTACATTTATTTGATGCCTAGCAAAAGTTCTTCATTAATTGCAGAAATACTCCTTGTCTAACCATATAATCAGAAACAGGGTATTTAAGCACTCATGATTCAAAGTAAGAGTTGTGGTACTTGGGGAAAAGTAAACAAACTCATTCTCCTCCAAGGCTGACTTCTTCCTTGGCATAGTTTATGTGATTGGTGCCTGATTTGTCTCTTTTTTAAATGACTGATTTTACATTAATCTGTGCATCAGAACTGGCAAACACACGATCTGTTAAAACTGTAAGAACTGTGAAGCTATAAATGGCATATGAAGGAAGCCATATGTATGAGAAAACCTGTATACCCATTGATGTATTATAAAATGTCAAACATCTATCTGAAGAAATCCATACACTTATAGTTTATAAGTCTGTAAGATGTACACTTACTGCAAGTATTTCCAAATTCACTTTTTTCTGAAAAGAATCTTCCTTTTCATGGTGCTCTGTATAGGTAAATATGGAAACTTCCCTTTGAGAAGATTGGTCACCCTCTGCTCTTTCCAAATAGGCACATAGACAATCTGATCAAGCTCTGAGTTAATTTGGCAAAGCTGGAAAGGACAGTGACTGGGGCCAGAGAGCTATGAACAGTATGATTCAGATTTGTCTAAATTCTCTTAGGCTTTGGCTCTTCATGTGCCATAAGACCACAATTTTTTCTGACAGACTGTTTATAACTTATGGAAGTGATTTTTCTGCTCTGGTGAACTTAGCCACTCCTTCCATTGTTCGGGATAAAACCACATTCCTGAGCAATGCTTTGTCTCTACCAAATCCAAGATTTTCACTACAGGGCTGTCTATAAGGTAGGTTGGCTGCTGTCTTGAGGTTTTCCTGTGCATTTTCATTTAATTGTCAAGTACAGCACCCTTTTGTAGGATCCCTTTTCACTGCTTAAAAAAAGTTCTTACACTTTGTAAAAGATTAATTTGATTCACCCCTTCCAGCAAATTATCCCCTTATTCTCCAGGGACAGAACAATGTGCCACTGTTGCCTCAACTCCTTTAAAGCTCACAATGTTCTCTTTACCTTTGGTCACCATGAGCTCTTTAAGAACAGCATGAACCTATTAGAAGTGGGCAGTACTGACAGCACCACTGTGCTTTATGCTTGAGGACCTTGGCATGGCCTTTGGCATGAAAACAATAATTTTGAGTTTTGGTTCAGGATGTCAAAGCCATCTTCTCTTTCCTTTCCAATCCCATCTTTCTGCATTGGCACACGTTCAGTGAGAAGCTGTCAGGTCTGTTACTCCAGACCAGTAGGTGTTTAACATACTCTGGAGCTACATAATTCAGTTCTCCTGCCATCCTTTCCCTTGAATTTCTCAGGGCAGGAAGGAGATTCCAATCAGAACCTGCCTCTGCTGCAGGTGAACACCTTACCTTAAAACATCAAAACCCATCTAAAAATATTTCAAGAATAAGGTTCGTAATAGCTATTTGCTATTATTAAGGAACAGAGGAGGCTGAGGAATCACTAAGGACTTGAGGAACTTGAACACAGCAATTCAGAAACTGTAATTAAAGTTTGTCATTGGTAATGCTCATTAAGAAACTGGCTTACTATCTCCTGCTCTCAGTAAGGTTGAATTTCACTTTTTTACCACAAGTGAGATCCACAACCAGTAGAGAGCTCTGTTGCTCAACAGCTTTGCAGCATCCAGACTTTTCAAAAAGGTGTTATTGCTCACAGAGGGTAAAAAGATTAATTGCTTCACTTTACATCTACAGCAGGCTTACAAAAGAGGCATCTGGACAGAGTTTCAGATGATGAAAAATGTCATTCTGAGTCTATTAGTAAACCAAATGGGTGGTACCATTATTTATTCCTGAGTCCAGCTGGAAAGACACATCTCACGTCCATGTAGTTAAGCTCTTTCATCTCTAAACACATTTGAGTGCAACCCAATTGCCTGTTTCAATTGTTTCTGGCCTATATTATTCACTAAAATGTAACCAAGTATTGTCTGGGACTGTGGTGGCTGACATGGGGCAAAACCACACTGGGAATTGTGCAAACAATTTCACAATATAGACAGCAGAAAGAAATGCCAAGCCCTAACCTCTGGTGTGGTTTAGTTCTTGGTGTAGCAGGAGCTCTGGATCTGAAGACACATGCAGAAAAGTTCCCTTTGAGCCAGCTAAACCTCAGGAGTCGTGGCTATGACTTGGGAGTGGTGATCTTGAAGATGCAGAGCGTGGAGTTAGTCAGTGCTCTTGTGGTCCTGTCATCAGTTATCCCTTCTGTAGAAAGTCCAGGATTTTCTTTGTCAGTGGCAAAGCACCTTTGCTACCCTGTTTAATATTCACTGTCACCTCCTTGCCTGGTTGGAAGGTTCATCCCAATGATTTGAAAGCTCAAAGTTTGTCATGCCTGGGAATATCCCAGAGCCCTACATGGAGGAGATCCATCAGCTACACATAGTAACAGGTATAATATGACTGCTATAGCTTCAATAGATAAGATACTGCAAGGTTCTATCTTCTTTACCAGCAAGCACTCAGCATCAAGTGTGTCAGCAAGTAATTTCCTTGTCAAGAGCTGCAAACATACTAGTGAAAGTGCTAATTTAAAGCTGATGATCATGAAAAGGGGAGTGGGGGAAGAAGGGATGGGGAGCTGAATTCTAAGCAATGTAGCTCAAACAAGACCAAGCACAAGGGCCTGAGCAGCAGGTCCATTGGGTAGAGACTGAGATGAGGCTTCTCAGGTGGTTTTTTAATTTCTTATTTAGAATTTCCTTCAACAGCAGTTTCCAGAGCAGTCTGATCCAAGGCTGCAGCTCCACTATATCAGAGCTGACCCTGAACACAGGCAGCTGAGCACCCAGGGCTGTGAGGACAGAGTTGCAGCACATGCTGGTACATTCACAACCCTTGCCAAGCCAGCTTTGCCAGAGAGATTTATCTGGTTGCAGTCTGGCCAAGGACCTTCTTCTGGTTTGGGGGTTCCCAGTGAGTCCAAGACACTTCCCATCCTTCCAGCTTGTTTCAGGCCAGACTTGCCACCCCAGGCTCTGCTGTTTAATGTGCTGGTGTTTGTTGTCCTTCTGAATCAGAGCACACCTGCAACTTCCCAGCAAGAGGAATTCTGAACCTCAGTCCAAAACAGCTTTGCTGTGCATCCAAGTACACGTGTTCTTCAGCCGTTTTCTTCCCAGGGGCTCTTGTTGCTTTGGGTGGACCACGAGGCACTGCAGGCATGGTTAGCTGCAACTAAACTCCATGGGCACCTCCACCAGCCAGCTGAGAATACTTTAGCCACCACCTCAACATCCACAAGTGGAGGCACTTAGCCTTTTTTCTGCTCTTCATGTTGAGTTTCTTCAAATTGGTTAAAGTTCTGTTCTTTGAGATATGTTTTTATGTATATTTCTACATCCATTGCTTTGAGGCCACAGGAAATCCTGATGTTGAGAGAAACAGAAATTGTAGGGTGTGTGCCTTTCTTTTACATCAGTATGAGTGACGTGAGAAAGAAGAAATGAGGAAAAATAAAGTTATTCCCTGTGCTTATATGTCCCTGAGGTATAAATCTGTCAGTCTCGAGTGCATGAATATACATGTAGAAAAAGCACATGTGCACATACTGACAGCCCACTTAGAAATGCATTTGGATTATTAATATCTAACCATTCTTTTTTTAACATCTTGTCATTTTTAAAAATAAAGGAAAATCTAGCATTTCTAAAAACCTCCATGCTTGCAAGACCTGGAGAAGTGTGGCTTTAGCTATAGAACAGGTAAGCAAGTAGTAGCAGTTTAAGGTGATAAATTTCTAGTCTGGGAAACAGTGTGATTTATGAGATACTTAGAAAAACAAATGCATAACCGCCCTGTTTACACTTGGAGTAGTTAGAATTTATAGACAAAATTACATGTGGCTGTATCTTAGTCACTATTTGAAGAAACTAGGAAATGCCACAGAGAATTTAATGTTACAGTAATTTAGATAAATAGAAGGAAGAGGGGCAACAGGGTGCAAGACCAGCAGAAAAATTATTAAAGGAGTTTTGTTCTTGTTTGCAAGAAGGCCCAAATCAGCTAAAGACATTACAGAAATACTGTGTAGTGGCTGTTACAGCCAGACATGATGGAGAAAAAGTGCTCAGTATACTTGTAGAAATTAAAAAAAAAAAAATTCCTTTTGATGCACTTCATTACATTTCACTGACCACAGACTTAAATGTCCTTAGCTTTATAAATGAAATAGTAGAGGGAAGAGACTCTTTAGATCTTTTCATGCGCATCCATTCCTGTTACAAACTGCAAATAGGTTCCTGCTTTGCTTTTTTTTTCCTGTTTTTTTCTTCCACAATGAGTAGCATTTTCTTCGTAACTTCAAAGTAAAAGCATTGAAATTAAATTAATAAGATTAAAATACTATATAGGAATGTTTTTACTACTTTACTCCATGCTGAGTAAGGATTCAGAGACAGAATGTAGGCTGTTTATCTTGTACTTTTTTCTCTTAAGGACAAAATGAACTTTTCCAGTAATCCCAGTGGGTGAGAGTTTGATGTCATTAATACTAAGCTCTTCCATTGATTTCAGTGAAGTCAGGAGTACCAATGCTTATAAAGTTGCACAGACCAATTTTTCTAAAGTGTGCACTTTATTTTATTGTGGAAAAATAACACACATAACTCTCAAGAGTTACAAAAACTGTGGGTTTTGGTAAACTGCTTTCTAGCACAATGGTTACTCAAAACACTGAAATAGGAGGTTGAATTATGTCCTGCAGAATCTGGAGCAAGATCAAGCTATTCTGCTGTTAAAAGTATATAAATAGGACATTATTTGTCAAGACTTTTCTTTCAGTTCTGTGTTGTACTTAAATAATTTTGAGTTATTGATGTTTTACTCCTTTCTTAAGATTTTTCAATGTAGTCAAATTAATATTGGGAATAACAGTGTGAAATTACAGCTAGCTGAGTACTCTGGTTCTGATCAAAAAATATATTTCATTACAAGCTTTCCCTGCATACACATGTATACCTAATGATTTTAGTGGAGCTTTATGAATGCTCAAAATTAATCATCAGTCATTAAACCCATTAAAGCAGGTTAACAACCTTCGCTACTTAAAAGAGCGCTTTAACTTTGGTTTGATGAGCAGTGTTTTGGATAATTAAGAGTTAAATAACCCAAATTCTTCTATTTCACTGAGGAAACATTGTGACATTGACAGCACCCAGCTGTAACATGTCCTTCCTGAGAACTCCATCATTGCCTGTACCATGGGAGATGGTTTTCTTTTTGTATCTTCTGTGCCCAGACAAATCAAAAAGCTTTTACAGGGGTTTTAACTATAAGAACTTTTAGTTTGTCAATAATATGGTGACCTAATATAAAGATTTAATATATAAATTCACCCATGTTATGAGATACTGGGAACCTGTCTGTAGGAATCCAGGTACAATACAAAAAGATAAAAGTGCAGGTGTATGTTCAGTGATTTTTAAGGCTATATTGGGTGTTTACTATAAAAGGTAGTACTGAGGGTTATTTCACAATCTGTTTTGCATTACCTTTTTGTAATACAATGGTGCATGATACAATATGATCACTAACATATGAGACTGATGTAATTCTTGTGATTTATATTTTCATAGAATCCTATGTTTTGAGTTGGAAGGGACCTTAAAGATCATCTTTTTTCAACCCCTGCCATGGGCAGGGACACCTTCCACTAAACCAGGTTAATCCAAGCCTTGTCCAATCTGGCCTTGGCCACTTCCAGGGATGGGGCAGACACAGCTTGTCTGAGCAACCTGTGCCAGGGCTTGCCCATGGTCATAGTGAAGAATTTCTTCCTCTCTCTTTTAGAGATAAAAGAGCTTTGCCATATGAACACAAACAGGACCATTTGAGTTGCTTTGTGGTGTTGGATTTGGACACAATGATGGGTCCATTCCACCTCAGGAGACTCTGTGATTCTCTAAGATGTCTTATTTTGCTTGCTGGTAAAGAGTTGGAGCACAGAAAGTCCTTTTTGCCTACATGTGTGAGAAACCCTGAGATGGCTCTGGCTTGAAATTGTCCTTCAAAGGGGAAGAGTCTTGGGCTTTGATTCCAGGACTGTTCATGTGACTCTTCATAGCCCCTGGAGGGTTATGGGCTGCTGGGTTTTAGCAGTAGGTCAGAAGCTGTGTTTTGGATGTCACGTCTAGACTTCAACATCTCCAGCCAAGCTTCACAATGGTAATGCTGAGATACCTAAACTAATCACAAATCACACAATGGTTTGGGTTGGAAGGGACCTTAAAGATCATCTAGTTCCAAATGCCCCTGCCATGGGCAAGGGCACCTTTCATTTATCAGCCATCTCACTGTCATTAAACAAATCGCCCTGTTTGTTCATTTCCTTCTGTTACATCTAAAGTCCTAACTCTTAAATTCAAATCTTTTCACCCTGGCAAATGCTTGACAAGGGAACAGGCTCCCAGTCCCAATGCTTGCACTCCATTCTCTCTATTCACATATGTCCTGTAGGTCAACCTCTTTCACAAAGAACATATGTAGAACCTAGAGGGAAACATAGACAATCCCACAAGAACCCTACACTAAAACAATGCCTGGAGTGGAGGAATTCTGAAGCCAGCTGTAATTCTTCATCCTCAGCATAATTTATTTCTCCTTTGGGCATTACAGCAGAGCCCCACATCAAAGCCACTCAGCTGCACAATGAGCATGATACCATGTGCAATGGCTGCAGAGGGCAGAGTATGGACAAACAATTGCTCAAGCCAAATGCCACTAGGTCCAAAAGGGGAATAAACACCCACAGTCTTAAAGAACTTATGTAGGGAACACAAAGTCTTTGAAAAATTAAATTGGTGATAGAAAAATGAGTGAGTTGGCCAAGTCTAAGATTTAGGGATAATAAATGTAGTGAAAGTGAGGGAAGAGACTCCTTGGGTAGGAGACCACTTTCTGACCTCCTTAGCCAAAACTAACTGGAAGCTAAAAATGATCTATGATGTAAAGGAGAAAATGTGTCCAATGACTCAAAGAAGGTCTCAGTGCTGAAATATCACACTGAATTTTTTATGGCTTCCAGTAAAATAAAAAGGATTTGTTAAAGAGGACTCTTGGAATGATAGGGAAAAAAATCCTGGTCCTACTGTATCTTCTCCATGGAGTGTGGATTCCATCAGCATACCTGAGTGGGTGACACATGCTGTCTTCTCCAGCAAAGGGCCACACAAGTGATGAAGGAACTGAAGCACCTCTCCAGTAAGAGAAGGCTGAGAGAGCTAGAACTGCTCAGACTGAAGTAGGGAAGGCTTAGGCAGGATCTCATCAAAGTGCATAAATACATAAAGGGAGGGTGCAAAGAGGATGGATCCAGGCTCTTTCCAGTGGTGCCCAGTGCCAGGACCAGAGGCCATGGGCACAAACAGATACAGCAGGCTCCCTCTGAACACCAGAAAACATTTTTTTACTGTGAGATTGACTGAGCACTGGCCTAGGTGTCCCTGGGAGCTTGTGGTGTCTCAATCTCTGGAGATATTTTAGAACTGCCTGGATTTGGTCCTGGACAACCAGCTCAGAGTGGCCCTGCTTGAGCAGGGGGGCTGGACCAAACGACCTGCAGGCTCTAAACTTCAACCATTCTGTGACTCTGGGACCTTTTCCATCCCTCAGAGACAGCACAGGTTTCTTCCAGGGGCAGCAACCCCCATGGCCACAGCCCAGCTCCATTCCCTCCAGCCTGCCATTAAAAGGCAACGTTTTGGGGCAGGCAGAGGAAAACTCATTTAGCCAGGGAGGAGGGAGCAGAAAAGGATCCTAAAAAATGATCAGCATGTTCAGCCAAGGTCAGTTTGACATATCCAGCCTAGGTTGAACCCCACTCAGTGATTACAAGGGAATACAACATGTGCATCCACAATTGCTAGTCTGAAGTGCTGGCCTTTCGAGCCTGGATTTGTGCTGCTGTGTTTTTGAAGTGATCTGAGAGCACCCAAAATTTCTCTCTATTTTTCCTTTTTCCTGCTTCATGGCCCTGTGGGAATCATGCAGTGGGGAGGTGTTTGTGTAACCTTGGGCTCTACCTTGAGCAGTTTGGCTTTTTCCCACACAGAGAACATTTTTGATCAGTTTAATGAGTTATGAGTACAGATAAGTTGTATTGATCCCACATTTAGACACAGCTTCTTACCAGATATTTTAGTATAAAAAGATATTTTCTTGGATAAAATACAACCCCTTCATTAAAGATGCATCGTTTTCTGGTTCTTCTTAGTTGTCTGGGTAAGTTGCAATTTATTTGAACTTGGAAAGGGTGAACCTCTTAACCTCTGAGTAATGCAGATTAGAGCATATCAATTTTTTCCTTCTCTGCAGTTACTGTGTAGGGCAAAACCTGATGTGGAAGGGTTTTTCTCTCTTGTGGTAGTATTATCTCCATGAGAAAGATCTGGAAATTCTCTGAGGGAGGGGAAATCTACACCCCAAAAGAAAGGGGATGTAGGTTGGTGCAGGAGGGTAGGTTTGGTGTATGGGGAACTAGTTAGTTTATATGAGAGGTTTTTTTGTCTTAAGGCCTGTTTCTAGTATTTTTCAACCATGGAGGCTTTAAAGAAGCCTCAAGAATGGCGAATGATCACAATGTCACCACATGAGAGTCTCAATCACTCTATCTGTCAGACCTGGCTGGCTGGGATGACTGATGCTCTTTAGGAATCCACATGACAAAATGCTCTCCCCTTTTTTTTTCATTAGGGGCAATCTCTGGAAGTCCCCTGAGGGAGACTCTTCAGCAGGATGCACTGGCAGGGCGAGTAATTGGAGGCCATGAAGCCCAACCACACAGCTGGAAGTGGCAGGTTGGTGTCTTACAATTGAAAAAAAAGCCTTATATTTGAAAAAAAAGCCAGTGAGAAAAGGAGAGCTTCCACTGTCCAAAGCCACATACACTGTTTCTGCAGAGGCATGGCATGGCTTGGGTATAAAATATGTTGCTGTTTCCTCCAGGTATCCCTTCAGATTGCCTATCCTAACGACCCGGGGTACTATGCTCACATCTGTGGTGGAACCCTTATCAGCAGCAAATGGGTCATGACTGCAGCCCATTGCCTCAGCTTGTGAGTAGGATAAAAGGTTTTTAAACTCCTGTTCTGCTTCTCATTCTTGCTGGGGATGGCAGCCAGACCCTTCCCATCCTCTGAGCTCCCTACTGGTGCTGGGTCTTGCACAGCTGGGCATCTCACTGCTCATTTAATCAAGGGAACTGGAAAACACTGCTTTAGCCTTGATTTTATACAGTAATTGCTGACTTCCTGGGAGTAGAAATCAAGCTGATTGCTTATTTGCATAAGAGGAGGTGCATTTGCATGAGTGCGAGCATTTCACATGGGTTTGCATCCAGAGAAGCCTGCACAGAGATGGAAAGATGGAACAAAAGGCACATTTGCTGGCTCGTGGGCTGTGCTGTACAGTGTGCTCTGCAGCATGTCTGACAGGCACCAGCTCAGCAATACAGCAGGACGCCAACCAGCCAACACCTCTCTTTAATTACTCATGCCTTTAATGAATGCACTTAGAATGAAGTGTAACAACCTGGTCCTTCACGCTCCATTTCAGAAAGATGCAGAGATACAGAATGAACCTTCAAGGCCAAGCTCAGCCTGGTGTTAGCTGATGCTGCACCTTCACTTGCTTCACCAGCAGACTGCAGGCAGTGTGTGCCTAATTTCATTTACAATCACAGAATTATAATTTAGGTTGGAAAAGAGCTCTAAAATCATTGAGTCCAGTCCTTAACCCAGCACTGTCAAGCCCACCACTAAAACACGTCTTCAAATGCCACATCTACATGTCTTTTAAATCCCCTGGGCAGCCTGTTCCTATGCTTGACAACCCATCCAATGAAGAAATTTTTCCCAATATCCAACCTAAACCCCCCTGGTGCAACTTGAGGTCATTTCCTCTCATTCTGTCACTAGTTACCTGGAAGAAGAGGCCAGCCCCAACCTTGATAGAATCATCTTTCAGACAGTTGTAGAGAGCAATAAGGTCCCCTCTGAGCCTCCTTTATTTCCAGGCCAAACACTCCCAGCTCCTTCAGCTGTTCCTCATCAGACTTGTGCTCCAGACCCTTCCCCAGCTTTGCTGCCCTTCTCCCAACTCACTCACAGCAGATTTAGCTACAGCCCTCTGAAAATCCACTGATGGAAGGTGCTTTGGAAATGATTACACTGGCAGAAAGAACTACACTGCAAAGCACTTGGTGGGGAGTAATTTTTACATTAACTACTCTGTGATTGGTTTTCAGGCCCCCAGGAATATCCTACCGTGTGGCTCTGGGTGAGCACAACCTCCTGGAGGTGGATGGCACTGAGTACTATATTGATGTGGATGCTGTCTTCATTCATGATGGCTGGAATCCCAGTGACATTACCAATGGGTAATTACTTTGAATAAAGTCAGATGGTTCAATGGTATTTATCATCCTGCCCCACCAGCATTTATGTGCATATGCAGACCAATTCCCAGTGAGGCTGGGTTTGTGGGAAGCAATGGAAGATGATGAAAGGGAGAATTCCCAAATGGCTTCCTCCCTTGGAGGTGTTGTGTGGTGTCTGTGTGCATGACCTCAGTCCTGTTTTGCCCAAGATGGGCCTCTTTTCTCCATCTTGGAAAAGACCGGGTGGAACTTGAATGTACAGATTCAGGGGCTTGCCAGCAGTCACAGCACTGCGTGCATCTGAAGAAGGGAAGCCAATAAGGAAAAGCTGAAGGACTGTTTTAATTTCCTCCTCAGAGACATTTCTGTCCACCCAGGATCCACCAAAATTAACTCAGAGATTGGGGACCTCCAAAGCAGTATGAGATTTCTGAGGGTTGTTACCCCTTTATCAGTCTGTACCATGGCCTCTTCTCTCTCAATTGCTCCTGTTTTCCTTTGCTGTGATAGCTCTAAGGATTAATTAATGGCATTTGTGAAGCATTTTTCTATCATCATGCCAGAGCCCTATATAAGTGATGAAATAGGAGTGAGGATATCTGATTTATGACTAATTCAAGATTTTCAGTAAGGAATCTTTCCCCTACATCCTCTTTCAGCTATGACATTGCCCTGCTGCGCCTCGAGTCTCCTGCCAATGCCAATGGATTTGTTGAGCTGGGAGTGCTTCCCCCTAAAGGAGAAATTTTGCCCAATAACTATCCCTGCTACGTGACCGGCTGGGGGTTAGTTAGTGGTAAGTAAGGGGGGAGTGTTGAGGGTCCCTGCTGGTTCCAGAGGGACCACTGTGCAAGTAAAGCTTCCTTCCCTAACCACTGGAGCTCCTGGACCATCATCTCCCCCTTTCCCTGCTAGCGGAGGGCGGCAGTGCAGACAGGCTGCAGGAGGTGATGCTGCCCTTGGTCGACCACAAGATCTGCTCCCAGGATGACTGGTGGGGATCCGAGGCAAAAGACACCATGCTCTGTGCAGGTGGAGATGGTGTGAAGGCTGGATGCAGTGTAAGAGCTGTTATTATCAAAGGATTTTCAAGCTCCTCTCTGCTTTTTATCTTTCTCTCTGACCTTGCTGTTCCTTCAGTTGCAACCTGTTTTTGCGATTTCTCTGCCTGCAATATCTCTCCTGCAAATCCTGGCCCTTTTGCTGCTTTCTGCTGAATATCTTCTAAAATAGACCTGCTGCACCTTCCTCCACAGCAGAGAGAAAACCTCAAAATCCTCAGGGTGTGCCTCTCCCCTCTGATTTTGGAGGGGAGATTTGCTCTGTCTTCCATCAGCATGTCCTATTGACCAGATCCTGGGCATTAGGCTGAAAGTCTGGCAGTTGCCTCTGCCCTCACCCAAAGGAGAGGGGAAGTCTGTCCACTCCTCCAGCACTGCTGGCATGTTGCACTCCAGGCCAGGCAGTGCTTCCCCCTGCTTGTCCATCCTTCCCCTTCCCATCTGCTCTGTTTACATGGGTAGCTGAGGTTGCTGCAAGTTTTGGCTGTGTCCAATTGCACCATCTGGCCCAGGTTAGGTGGAAAAGGAAGATGCTGCAAGGTTCTCATTATTCCAGGTGCTCCAGGCAGTCCCAGCATCAAGGCAAGGAGGTTTGGCATGTGAAAGCAAGGGAATACCTCTTACCTCTGCCTGTGTTCCTGCTGCTGCAGAGGTGGCTTCTGGTAAAAGCCACCATACAGAGTCCTTAAAAAATTGTGTACAAATACATAACATGTTTGATTATGTAAATATATTAGTATAATATAGAAACATATAAAAATAAAGCAGGCTAAACAGTTATACATTGTTCAATTATAGGTCTGTATATATTTAGTGTAATTTTTTTGGTATGGTTTACTTATGGCAGAACCTCTTTAAAAAACAGGTTCTGAGACAAGCAAAAGCCTTTATCTTCTCACATATTTTAATTCAAGTTCCTTTGTTTTCCACCACTTTAACTTTCTGGGACTCTTTGAATATATGTTTTTGTGAAAAACAAGGATGGAAGCATTCCCCTTCTCCCTGTTCCATTTTAGCTGGAGGGTGCATTGATTTTCTAACAGAGGTGCTGTGCAGCTGGACCTTGCAGGGAAGGATGGCATTTTATGCAATGTGCCCTGAATCACTTGCTTACAGTCACTAAATTTGCAATGGTGGTAAATTAGGGCTGTGTGTAGGTGCATAAGGATTGAAGTAATACATAATGGGTCTGATCCTTGCAACATTTTGAGAGGTGCTGGGCTCTCACACTGCTGGGGTCCAGTCAGCCCTTGGCAAAGAAAACAGCACAAATTTTTATTTTCCTGTTTATTTTCATGTTCCACTCACTAGTGCTTCTTAATTTTATCTAGTCATTCAATTAATCAGATAATTTGGCTTAATATCTTCCTTTCCTCCCTCTGATCCAGGGGGACTCTGGGGGCCCTCTCAGCTGCTACAGGGACAATCACTGGGAAGTCCACGGGATTGTCAGTTTTGGGCTGGCTCCCTACTGTAACACCTACAAGAAGCCAACAGTCTTCACACGAGTGTCAGCCTACGTGGACTGGATCTACAGTGTAAGTTGCTTAATGCCTGTGAGGTAACCTGCTGCATCTCCCATGAAAGCAAGGGGCTGCCAGAGGAATTGGAGTCTTTCATTTATTGGACCCTTAGGGGTCAAACTGGGAAATCTGGAGAGGTCTAAAATCAGGATATTTGATGCTAGTTTTGGTGTAGTCAAACAGTAGTAAGGAAGGAGCTGCTGCCTTGGAGACGAAATGCTCTGCTGAGGACCGCAGACAAAATTTAAGCCAGGCAGGAACTGAGCTCCATGTCCAAAAAAATTATCATCACCACTCACCCAAACAAAACCTTGCTGCAGGAGACCACAGAAGGAATTATCTGAATGGAAAATGCAGCAAACATAAAGCATCTCTGCAAGTGCAAGTCCTGCAGTGCTGTACTAACCACCCTCAGCTTTACATTTGGGAACAAACAACGAGCTCTTTGCTGCCAGAAATAATGACTGGCACAAGGAGCAGCCACTTTTCAGGCACACGGGATGGCTTTGTGGAAATGCTGCAGTAAACTAGGGATCCTGCTGGAAAGAAAGGTGGGGAGAGGTATTTTAAATCAGTGTGGGAAAGAGGGAGGCCACTGTGGTCCATAAGCCTTTCTGAGTGAGAACAGGTCATTAGAGCAGTCCCTTGGCCCAGCTGGGAACAAACTCTTCTTCAGAGCATTACCTGGGATGGAGACACACCTTATTCTGGCTCTCTACTGAACTGATCTCTTCTTTGTTTTCCAGACTATGGAGAATAACGGAGGTTTCTAGAGAAGGATAAACTGGTGCATGAATATAAGAGATTAGAATTAAACACCTCTGCTCATTAAACCTCCTTTCATCCCTCCTGTGCCTCTCTGGGCTATTAATAGCAAGATTTGGCTAATGGTTTAATAAAGTCTCTGTGACTGCAACCACTGATCAGCTGCTGTGTTTGTTCAGCCTTAGGCACCAGCTCAGACCAGGTCAGCAGGGAAGGAGACTCCAGTGAATGCCAGTGTCCTTAACTGGGGGCTGGGAGCAAGGCAGCAAGCACAGCTCTTCAAGGCTATTATTTTTACATCAAATCTACCCTGAAAATGACCAGGATGGGTTTTTTCTCATTGAGGGATTCCTTAGGGATAGCCCCAGCAGTGGTGAAGGTGGTTAACTCAGTGTCTGTAGGTTGGTGGGAGCAGAGTGCTGTGGGCACAAGTATAAATATTCCTATCCTGTTCTATTCTCAGAGGAGCCAGGCAAAGGTTTTTCTTGCAGAACTGAGTTCTCTTCATATTCCTAAACAAACAGCCTCAATACAGTGCTGCTTATAAGGAGACCATCTGCCTCAAGCATAGCAGCAAACTGCACCCATAGAAAGCACAATCCATCTAAATTACCCTTAAATTCACTCTCTACAGGATGATTATTTTTTAAGTCATTGTTTCAGATTAAGGATATAAAAATGTGAATTTCTGGAGGGTGCTTTTCTAGAGAGGAAGCAATAAATTCACTGTAAAACAATACCCTGTGCTACTAGGTGTGCAGTGTCCTGTACTCAGCTAGCTGGGCAAGCCTGTCTGCAGTGGATCATATCTTAAAATAAAAGCCATCCCTCTATTAGACACACAGTGGGATAGGCAAAGGGAAGGAAGGAGGAAGAGAGGGGGAGATAAGTGCACAGTAAAGTAAGATTTGTCTTTTCATGGACTACAAAACCATCCTTTTTCCATCCCTAGGCATGTTCAAGGCCGGGTTGGATGGGGTTTGATCTAGTGGAAGGTGTCCCTGCCCATGGCAGGGAGTTGGAACTACATGATCTTTAAGGTCTTTTCCAACTTAAACCTTTTTATGATTCTATGAACTACAAAACCACCTCGTTGTAAAGCACAGGGAATCCTACAACCTTCCCTTTCCCCCTTTTGCTATGCATGAGGTGCACGTTTATGGATGAACGATTTTGCTTTAGCTCTTTTATCATTCTAAACCACCTATACCCTATGTCTCCTAGACACTGCACACACCTAGGGCATAGCAGTGTTTTAGCAAAACCCTCTCTTTGTGGAAAGCACATTTCTCCTCTTCAAAAGCCACTAGAGGGCATTGGCCACCCGAAGGAATATCCGACAGGGTTATATCACTGACTGCTACAGAAGTTCTGTGGGCCGAGAACGATAACACGGCTTGTCTCAGCCTTGCACTCTGTCCTTCGTGTTTGCTTGCAGACCCACAGATAAGCAAGGACACACAGGAGCTGCTTTTCGCTGCCCTTATCCAGAGCTCTGATCTGCAAACAGATAAATCTCCCTTGTTACAGCAAACGAAAACAAAACCAGCAGCACTTTCTTTGAGGCTTGTGAAGGAGCAGAGTCACAGCTGCATTTTTGGCTCTCAACTTTATTGGGCTGCACTTGGCAGTGTCTCCTGGGCACTCAGTAGTTTGGCAGTTCTCTTCTTCTGACAGGTTAAAAACTCCCTGAATTTCAGCTTTTCTATTCTGCAATTCTACCGAATGGTTCTTCCTCCTTGTAACACAGCATGTGTGATTTCTGCTGCTAGATCACTGATCACAGAAACACAGAATGATTTGGGTTGGGAGGGATCTTAAAGATAATTTAGTTCCAACCCCCAGACATGGGCAGGACACTTCTGAAGGAGCCTGGAGCTGTTAGGCTCATTAATGTCCCTTCTAAGAATAAGTGCACAGCCATGTGCCAGGAGCACACTGGCACCTGAGATCTTGCCTGACTATAGTCAAGTTTTGCCTTTAAGTTTCAGAAGGAATTAAAAAAAAAACCACAGATCAAAAGCTTTGGGAAATGAGATTTTTTTTTTTTTAAAGGGAACACCTCAGACAACTTCCAAGAATTAATCAGATGCTAAGAAGTGAAGTCTTGGAGTGCCTGGTGGTTTTGGAGAGTGCCTGATGTCTGTGCTGTGGGTCTAACCCTGTGTGCTTGGTGCGTGGGCCATGGGGGAATTTGGGGATATCCCGTGGGCTTGCAATTTCTAATCAGCTTCCACCCCTTGCCGGGTCTGAGCAGTGCTGGGGACTATTGGGGGTGCTGCTGCTGCTACTGGGACCATGTTAGGAATTTAGTGAGTATACCCGTGCCTTGACACAACCCAAAACATGACAGCCATCCCCTGTTTGTCCCCGCATGTGACAGTGGTGACAGGCTGTCCCCACTTCTGCTGTGCAATTGCCCCTGGTCTCACAGACAACCATAGCCATTGGGTGCTTGAAGCCTCCTGTCACAAGCTGCTCCGAAAGCCAGGTTGGACACTGCTCCTTTAAATTCTTCCTCCGCATGAGCAAGACCTGGACCTGTTCCTACGACAGGCAGGAGGAGAAACCTCAGGCTGCACCCCCAGGAGCAGGAGAATCAGGTGCTGGAGACGTGCAGTCCTAATTCAGGGTCATTATCACATCCCCGGTGCCAAGAGCAGCGCTTCTTTCCGCGTTTTGATGACAGGAACAGCTTGTGCTGCTCAGCTGCGATTTATTGCGTAGGATGAGAGGGAGGTGGGACCCTGGCAGGGCACGGACAAGGCGTGTGTGCTTCTCCTGTGCCTCGTTTACCTCTCGTTAGCCAAGTGCCTGGCTAGAGCCACTTGTTCCCCAGCAAAGCTGTGATCTAGGGAAGCCTGTGAAAAATGCACTGCTTCACACAGGATTTACTGTGTGGAGATGCCGAGTGTAACAGCAATATAATATCCAGTGGTAGTGGGCAAACATAGCTGGGCACAGTGCTATAATGTTCATATAGGATGCCCACATCCTTTTCTCCAAAACTAAGTGGTGAGGATGCATCTGAACTGGGGAACGGACTAAATTTTGGAAAACTGGTGCTCCCCACGTCTTCGTGGAGAGCAGAAAAGGGAGTTAACCATGGCAACAGGAGAATTATCTCCTGGCACCACCATGTGTAGGGTGTTCACTGAGGTGTAGGACCAGCCACAACACTTTGAGCTATTAGGGATTTCTGAGGACATCCTATCCCATCCCATCCCATCCTGCTGCATCAAAGGGGCACAGCTCTCCTGAGCTCCCTTGTCATCTTACCAGCCCCATGGGGATGTCTTCATACCCTTGAGCACCCCAGCTAGCCCAGAACACGACAGAGCTGGGGAGCTTTAAAATCACACAGAGATAAGCTCAGTTGTGGGGCCCTCAGCATATAGAGAGCATATCTCCCCCCATACAGATGCATAGAGATGTTCTGGTTATAGACATCTCCTCGTCCAAATCCTACCCTGGGACTGCTGTCCATTACCAGAATAACCCCCAAAATCTCTGTACTTGAAATTCTACCACTTCTTCACCCATCCTTCCTTTGCTCACTCAAAGGCAAAAGTGATGGATATTTGGGAGTGTGGCTACAAGGGGCTCTCTTGCCTCTTGACAGCTATTCAGCCTTAATTACCAGAAAGCACTTTGGGATGCTTTGACTATGAAAAGCACTTAAGGACCATTAAGTTCTCGTCTCTATTTACTCCAAAGCAGCAGCCGAGTATTTATTTCCACAGAAGTGTAATAGATAATAGATAATATCTCAGGGGAGCAGGTTTATTTTAGAGGGAGATCCTTCTGTGTTACTCATCCTGGTGGCAGGGTTCTCCTGTAATGTTTTACCCTGGTGAGTGGCTCGTGTGGTTCCCAAGAAATCAAGTCCCCAGACAATTTCGAGTCTTTTAGTCTCCTCATCTGGACTGACCTGAAAGTCCTCACAGCCTCTGTGCTTGTGACAAAACATTTCAGCTCTGCTGACTGCAGATATTCCCACTTTGGTGGGCTTCATACACCTCCCAATGTAATGGAGTCAGGCATGTCCAGCACAGGCATTTTAGTCCCTCACTCTGCTTTCCTGGCCAAAATGTAGGAGCATCCATGTGGGTTTTTTTGAGCATTTACCTTGTGGAGATGGTTTCATCCAGCTGAGGATGTGTGTGCCAGGCCAGATATGGAAATACAGCCAAGCACCAAGACATCCCCACCTCTCCTCCAAACCCAAGTGGGTCATTTAAACCTTATTTTATTTTATTTTATTTTATTTTACTTTACTATGATACCTTAGTGAGATACATAGTGGCCCTGGTCCCACAGGGGAGGACAAGCATTGCCCAAGATCCCTTTGGCCAGTGGAGAGGTTGGGAGAAGGAGGCAGCTGCCCAGTAGATGGCAATACTGCCATTTGCTCAACAGCAGGCTTGGAGGGATAAAACAAGCTGATGGACAAGCTGATGGGTGGATTAAGCAGCACTGAAAACTCCTCCTGGTCGTGGCTGTGAAGGAGAGTCATAGAATCACAGGGTCAGAAAATTGTTTAGGTTGGAAGGGACCAGAAGGATCATGTAGTTCCAATGCCCCTGCCATGGGGAGGGACTCCTTCCACTGGATCAGGTTGTTCCAAGCCCCATCCAACCTAGCCTTGAACACTTTCATGGATGGAGAATCAATCCACAGCTTCTCTGAGCAGTGTCTCACCATCCTCACAGGAAATAATTTCTGCCCAATATCTAATCCAGCCCTGTCCTCTTTCAGTTTAAAGCTATTCCCCCTTTTAATTTTAAAGCCATTGCCCCTTGTTCCATCACTATGTCCTCTTGTCCAAAGGCCCTCTCCAGCTCTCTTTGAAGCCCCTTTAAGCACTGGAAGGGGCTCTGAGATTTTCCCAGAGCCTTCTCTTCCCCAGGCCAAACACTCCCAGCTCTCTCAGCCTGTCTGCAGAGCAAAGATGCTCCAGCCCTAGGAGCACCTTTGTGGCCTCCCATGAACTTGTGCCAGCAACTCCACGTCCTGGAGGCACCAGAAGTTATCACAACCTCTGTGCCAAAAGGAGTTCATGTTTGCTTTGAAGTGTGAGGCTGGAGAAGCCCTGGAGAGGTTTCCCAGCCAGCTGGAGATGGTCCCTCTGCAAGATACTGGCGTTAAACCCATGGCCACTCTGCTTTTAAGGGGCTGCATCTTAGGAGTGAAACCAGGTGCAAGCCACAGATTTTCTCCCTGGCCACGGAAGGGCTGAGACCAGCTGACTGTCAGCACACACCGGGAAAAACGTGTCACCCCCAGGTGACAGACCTGGCATCCCATTTGGCAGCGGGCGGTGCCGCTCCTCCCCATCCCTGGAAATCAATGATTTACTGAACCCAAGTAAACCCATCCCTGCACCCCCCCCACACACACACCCTGCTTAGGGCTTCACCACCCTCTTTATTTTCATTTATTTCCTTTTTCCTTCCTCCCCCCGTCCTACTTGTAGCACCCAGAGGCGCAGCATTACTCATCCCCTGCTCTCCTTTCGTTCTCCGGCGACTGCAGTCACCAGACTAGAAAGCATTTCTCTCTCCGGGTGGCGGAGCAGCCTCCGGAGAAGGGATGAGTCACCTGGGATGGGGACAGGCTGTGACGCCAGGCTGGGAGACTTCCAGCCCTGGCGCCGGGCGGCAGTGACAGTCCCGAGGACTTTTCTCGTCAGGAGCAGCTATAAAGTGACGGATAGGATGGACTTTGCCTCCGTCAGGGATTGGGGAAAAAAAAAATAAAATAAATAAATGTAAGAAAGAGAACAACCCGGGAGCTGCAGGGCAAGGTCAGGGCAGGGGTGTTGGCTCTGCAGCAGAGAGGACACCTCCAAAGAGCCAGATCCTGCACACAGAGGGCTTGTGTCTGCCTTGGAGGAAGGAGCTTTGGGGAAAAAATCCCTTCTCTCAAGGTTTGTCTGGCTGATAGAAAGAAAAGGCAGGTTTACACCTCCTGGCCAAGCAGGGAGTAAGGTTGTCCCTTTGGCAAAGGCAGTAAAATATCCCAGGTGATGTCTCTGCATCCCTGATGGCTTTGAGACCTCTGTCACTGTGACAGGCACTTTCTCTGCCCATACACATACATTTTCCATGGAATTCAGCAGAAGTTTGCCAGAGCTGAGGTTTTAACTCAGACCTAGGGACTGACTTGGCTTTTCCATGAAAAGGGAACTGAAGAATAGGCAATTATTGGCACATTCCTTTCCTGCAGCCCACTTGAATTTTAGTCTGTCACTGGTACGTGATGGGAAAAAACCCCAAGGTCCTGCACCTGGATCAGGGCAATCCCAAGCACAAATGCAGGGCTGGTGGAGAACAGATCAAGAAGAGCCCTGGGGAGAAGGATTTGGGTATGCTGGTGTGTGAGAGGCTGGACATGACCTGACAATGTGCACTTGCAGCCCAGAAAGCCAACCATGCCCTTGGGCTGCATCAAAAGGAAAGTGCCCAAAGGAGCTACAAGAGAGCTGGAGAGGGACTTTGGACAAGTGCATGGAGTGATAGGAGAAAGGGGGTTGCCTTTAAACTGACAGAGGACAGGCTTACATTAGATATTAGGATGAAATATTTTACTGTGGGGGTGGTGAGATACTGGCACAGGCTTCCCAAAGAAGCTCTACTTCCAAGGATGCCCAATCCCTCAAAGAGTCCAAGGCCAGGCTGGGTGGGGCTTGGAGCAACCTGGGATAGTGCAAGGTGTTGGGGGGTGGGTCGGTGGAACTAGATCGTCTTTAAAATCCCTTCCAAATCAAATCATTCTAGGATTCTGTGCCTCCCCATGGAGATGTCCTTGCCAGAGGCTAGTTGATGGGATACAGTACCTTGGGGCTGTTTCATCCTTGTCTCTTGGGGAGTGATGAACCTTTTGCTGGGGCACAGAACAAAGTCATCACCATGAGCCAAAAACCCACCAGTGTAGCAGCTGGAGCTCTGTGCTGGCGACTATTCCCCTCCCAATTAGAAAATAGTTCATGTAAGAGGGAAATATAGACATAAACCCCATAAAATAAAAATGCCCACAACCAAACACATCCTTCTGGGTGGGGAAATGGACTGGGTTTCACTGTGTGTTGGAGGATCTCCACAGACAAGCCTCTTTTCAGTATTGCTGCTTTTACAGCTCAGCAAATAATTTGTAACAAATAGTTTGTTCAATTAATAGAGCTTCTCTGCTCTGGGGGCAGATGGCAACCTTTAAAAATGGATTCCCAATGGAAAACTAGACAATGGCATTCTTTGGCCAATTTCCCTTGCTTTCAGGTCAATGGCAGTTGTTATGATTTATGCCTGTGCTGACAGACACAAACCCATGGGAGAGGTGTGTTTTTCCCTATCTAGATTCCTGGGATTTATTCAGCTTTGGCTTTGTGCCATGGGCTGGCTTGCATCCTGCATCCTGACCCCCTTCTTCTTTCTGTGCTGTTGTCAGGACCAAGATTATTTTCTCTGCTTTTCCCCTGGGGTGCAGGACTGTGGTGATGCTTCGTTTCAGTCCTAAAGGTGCCATGGAGCAATGAGAAATGGTTTGTAACCCTTGAGGGAAAGTGGTTTCCAGGGTTTCCAAGGGGTTTCCCAAGACTTCTCCTAAATGCTTCTTAGTGATTTGGGTGCTGCCATGACTGTTGTCTATTCCATTATCCCACAGAGAGAATCAGCCACCATCCACAAGTCCAGCAGGTTTGGGAAACACCTCACCTGGACACCAGCCCACAATTTTTACTTTATTTAGGGAAAAGAAAAAAAGGTTACTGTGTCACACAGGTGACACTGGTGGAGCAGGAAGCAACTTGAACATGACAATTGTCAAATGCCACTGCAAGATGATGTGCCAAAGACATTACCATGGCACAACTGAGCAGGGGCACCTCAGGAGCCTCAGGACATGCTCTCCAAGCCACAGATCTTGCCAAGAAGCAAGAGGATACATCACATTTTTGCCCTCAGTTAAACAAATTGTCAAAAAGGGTCCATCTCGTCTCAGCCCTGGAAGAAACCCTTCTTGCCAGCTCAGACTCTTTCTTGGCCAAAACATGCTGTTTAAAATTTGAAACCAGGCACTGGTGGCACTGAGTGCCCGTCAGCAAGGAAACCCCACTCTGGATGAACTCAGAGGGACTTTGGGGCACCCCTCATACACCTCCAGCTGTCCAGGAGCTTCTCTCATGTGACCTAGAGGGCTTTGGTAGCATTTCCCTGCTGTGTTTCAGTGTTGAGGTGTCCTTGAGGCTATGATGGATCTGGGGACACCTTGGAAACTACCTGTGAAATCCACCCCTTTGTGGATCCAGCTGCCACACATGGAGGAGGGCTCCATAGGGATGGGTGAGCTGCCTTGGCTCCATGCCTTATCTAGGGAAGGCATCCCATTCATTTCAGCCACTGACCCTCCTGCTGCTTTTCCACTATGGGACTGGTGCCATACTGGTGCTCAGCCCCCCTGTGCCTTTACCCCATGTGAGGGCATGGGGATGCTCTTCCCTGGGGTGCTTTTGTGGGGTGAGAAAAGCAGTGGGAGCCTGGGGAGAAAAGCTTCTCCCCAAGCTCAGGAGAAGCCTCTCTGAGGACACCAAGCTGGGACAAGGGCTGCTCCTGCCATGGTAGGACACTCCAACTTTGAACCTTTTTGTGGGGGAACCCCAGCACACCCAGTAACTTCAAAATAATGTCAAAAAAGCCAAAAAGAAAGAAAGAAGGGAAAATTATGACATACAATGCACTGTACACAGCCACCATCCAAATTTCTAAGCCACAGTGAACGATAAGCAGGGTGAAGACACTGCCATATTCAAACAAAATTCTTTTATTGAAAGTGTAATGGAAATTTCTTCATATTGCTTTGATGAAATGAGAGACAGCAGCTGTAGACAAATATGCTTTTTATAAACAAATGCAAATGGATAAGGTAAAAATAAAGCATTTTTTTAACTTGTACCTTTAAGCAACGTAATCACAATATATACACAAAGAAAGCTAAAATAAAGCTATGTCGAAACCAAAGCGTTTCAACCAATACATTAGATAATTACAGATTGTGTCAATAAATACCCAGTTTTTAAACTGTTTAACAGGCAACTTTTTACACAGATACCGAGAAGAAAAAAAATTATATATTTACAATTCAGTGCCTTGGGGGGGAAAAAAAAAAAAGAGAAAAAAAATCTTTTTTTTTTTCTTTTTTGGCACCAACACAAATAAAAAAAATAAATTATTGAAAAAAATCCACAAAGGCAGGAGTCAATCCCAATCATTCATTAAAAAAAAGTGTGTGTGTATATATATAAAATACATGTATATATTTTATATATATAAATACATATATGCAGAGAAACCTAGGAATGTTATAAAATATATTAGTGCCAATAAATACAGAATGGTACCAGACTTCCAACTGTCAGTGTTTTTGATGCAGTCTTGAAGGACAGAAACTACCACCTAGGGAGATAACTGAAGGGGATTTTTTTCAGTCTAAAGAAACGACAACAAAAAAATAATAATAACAATAATAATAATTATAATAATAATAATATATATATCCAGGAAATCCTCCATCTGCCAGTAGTTTTCCTACAGTCGCCCTCCTGCCCCACAGGGGGTTCCCTGGGGGCGATGCTTTTTGGGAGGATGCGGCAGCGAGCGCGGGGCGAGGATGTGGCTCTGCTTCCCAGTTGACGGGCTTGATTCCAGAGAAGATGTACAATTAAATAGTAATAATAATGATTAATAAAAAAAAAACCAACCCCAAGCAACCCGGCCTTCGCCATATTCGTACGCCAGAAGTTTCCTAAATTGCCAGCAGGTCTGCATGAGGCACCTGTCAATGAGCAGGTACCTGAGAGCACCATCCCTGTCGTTGGGGATAGGAACAGTTCAGCCAACAGAAAAATCCTCAAATCCATATTTTTGGGGTTATTTCCCCATCTGTGTGTGTCTGCAGCCCTGCGAGTTCCCTCCAGCTGCTCCCAGGGCAGCGGGGCTGGGACACCAGAGCTGTCTCCTCCCCCTGTGCTGGTAATGCCAGGAATCACTCCCATCACCAAATTTTCCAAGGGAGAATTTAAAGCTGATAGGTTTTAAATCCATTTTGTTTTTTCCCATACCACTGGTGTAGGCACTTAGTGTATCACTGACGTACAGATTTTATGTCCAGTTACATCTCGTGGCCAAATAGTGTCATGTTCTCAGACTGATTTAAACAGCAAAAGGCCAAGGCAGCCTCCAGTATCCTTCCTAACCATGACGATTTATCTCATTTTAAAAACCAAAAGCCTTCAGTTGTTCAGCTTTGTCTTCAGGTGTCGTTCTTTCTTCCCTCAAAACCGTACTCAAAGGATAAATAGCCCAGTAAACTTCATATCCATCTGTTTTACTTGAATCATGTGATTCACCCATATAAAAAACCAGTACCATCAGCCTGATCCACTGGATTTTGGAGCTGTGACATCCTCGGTGTTCGGGAGTCCTAAGGAGCACTTGCTGAGGAGCTTGAGCACAGTGTTGCTGTTTTGGCTTTGCTCTCCCAAAGCCCCCAACAAGGGCTGCAAAAGTCCTTATCCTTACACCTCCCCACCGCTGCTAACAGTTCCTCTGCATATTCAGGCACCATAACTGATGGGGAAATATCTCATGGCCAAATCCTTAGGAAAACTAAATAAATTATAAAATAATTTACAAAAAGCGTTTGGGTTTTGTCTTGTTTTGAGTTAGTTCTTGTTATTTCTTAAATAGTTGAAGGTTTTACTCTCCACAGGAATATTATGGAGACCAGACACCATCTGAGGGCTCAGAGAAACCAAGGGATGCTGCACAAATGCTTCCACTGTCCCTGTCCTCCCACCCACTGGTGTTCAGCACTTTTAGAAATGTGAAGTGAAGACCAAACAGCCAACATCACTCAGAGTCAGAAAAATCAGGGTCATCTTCCTGTTGGAGACCTTATTGCCCTTCCAGGTCATCGACAAACCACAGTGCTATTCACGTACTACAGGTAGAAAATAAATAAATACAGATATATTATGCAAAAAAAAATATGATTGTACACATAATACATCTGAGGTATTACCAATTTAAATAAGGTTTCATGCTAGTTCAAGCTTCAGTGGCTAGTTAAATTCTGGAATTTGCAATAAATAGATGAAGAATGATTATGTATATAGTGTATGGATCTCTTCTGTAAACCTCGTCCGATTTAAACGTAAGAGTGGGTTGGGCTGACTCTTACGCAAACCACAAATTTTCACAATAAATACAGCTTCAAAAACTTGTCTTAAAAAGTTCCTGCAACACTGAAACATTTCTAGAAGGGGCTGTGTGTACGACTGGCAACGTTAGCAAGGAGTATTTCTCAACAGGTCTTTTCATACAAAACACAAGGAAATTCTTATGTGAAAGTCTTTTTCCCTCCCTCCCCTCCCCACCCCATCATGAAAGTTTAGAAATTTTTGCACAAACAGCAAGAGAACTGATTGTAGCTGCAGTATGTCAAAACGTCCATGTTCTATAAAGACCAAAAATAGTTTATTTGCTTAGAAAGTCTTTTGTTGTTGTTGGGTTTTTTCCTCCTTATATTTGAGTAGCACATTGTCATCCTTCCAGTGAAAGTTTGCCCGTCCAACTGTTCTTTCGTTTTCCTTTCGGCACCGATCTTTGTTGCCTGAGCCACGTGGGTGTTTCACACTTTCACCGTCTCCATCAGTGATGACTTGATGGCATCCTCCAAAAGCTGATTGTCTGTGAAAGGGGCTGGGGTTTCAGGGACGGATTCAGACAAACCAATGAGGGACTCCAAGAAACAGGAGCCCTGATCTCCGGCTTGCGGGAAGCCTGGGAAATTAGGCAACTGAAACTGTAACGCTGAGAAGTTATCGAGGTTCTCATACTCCTTTAAGGAGTTGTAAAGGGGTCCCAAGTTATAGTCCGAGAAGGACTGGAAGAAATCCAGGGAGTCAGAGGAAAGGCTGAGGTCAGCATAGCTCTTGGAGCAGGGCTCGGCAGGGGAAGAGGCGCAGCAGGACAGCCCATCACACCGCGCGTGGGCAGCATCCTCCAGCAAACCCCCGCTATCCTGGTTGGCATTTTCATCCAGGCACTCAGAGAGGTGGGACAAGTGGCCAGGGACAGGCTTGGCCTCACTGCCATGGTCCTCAATGAAGAAGTCGGCAGGGTGGAAGCAGCTGAGGTCATCCTGGCCACGGCCACCCTCTTCCTCAGCGTCCGAGTCGTTGAAGTGAAGGATGCGTGCCAAGCCATCGTCGTCCACGTCCGACTGGGATTTGTCGGAGGGGAGGCTCTCATAGGGCTCCTCCAGGTCCTCGCTGGGGTGGGAGGAGATGGAGGAGTCCGTCATGTCGCTGCTACAGCTGTTCTCCCCCAGGGCCTCCAGGTCAGGGCTGAACTGGAAGGCAGGTGCCAGTGGCACCGCACGCTCCTCCAAGGAGCCCTTCCCTGTTGTGCATCCCAGCGGTTGGAGCCGCTCCCGGAAAGGGGGCTCGGCCTCGGACACCTTCTCGCTGCTCTGCTGCTGCTTCTCCAGCTCCAGCTTCATGATGGTGTGGATAAAGTGTGTCTGCACTCGGGCCTGGTTGAACTCAATCCTGCCCTCGGTGTTGCCACAGCCGTCCTTGGTGCAGCCGCAGGGAAAGGAGGTATGATCCATCTGGCATAGAGAGAAAAAGAGGTAGAGGATTAGGATCGAACCAGGCAGTGCAAAAATCAAAACAGCCCACGACTTGCCTGCCCTGAGAAACCAACTAACAGCTGAGGGGTTTAAAAGTAGACCAAAAAAAAAAGAATAATAAGCAAACAAAAAAAAAAGTCAACCTCAAAAAACCCCACACCCTGCTCTTTTGAAGGGGTGTCATAAAAAGTTGGATTTCAGTGAAGAAAGTTAAAAGATTCAAAAAAAAAAAAAGAAAAGCAAAATATAATGGTCCAAAAGGAGACATAAGGAGGCAAATGTGAGTTTTTCTATTTATTGCCATTTAAAGATGTCGTTGTCTGATCTGCAGCAGCCACTAGAGGGGGGCTGTGGCACACACATGGAACACCCGTGTGCATCCACCTACACCACCTCCAGCCACAGCATCGAGGGAGCGAGTGGCACCCAGGAGAGGGAATACGGCTCCTCGAATGCAGCTGGGCAGGCACCCGTAAAATATAACCCCAAAAATGTAATGCACTCATTGAATACAGAGGGATTATCCCAGTGCGCAGGTGGCCTGCACAGCTCGCTGTGGGCTGAGGCTCAGCTGACACTCCCACGTCCGCCCGAGCGCGCTGGGAGTTGTGACACACGCCGAGGGAAAACAGAATTAAAAATAAAACCTGGGGGAGGCGGAGAAATCGCAGCCTCGCGTGAGGAGCAAGGAGCTTTCCCTTGCAGACATTCCCACGTGGCCCATCTCCACCAGGAGACCAAGCAGGTGCGGGTCTCGTGGGGACACACGTGGTGTGCGTGTTCTCACTGCAGGCTCAGGCACATCCCCATGGCTGCTCCAGCAGCACAGGGATTGCTGCACGTGTGATTTGAGAAGCAGGCACTCTCAAGCAGCGTCTGCCTCGCAGCCTGGGGAGCATCTCCAAGAGCTTTCCTCACCTGCTTCGCTCCAAGCACAGCTGGGAGCACACACACTTCACAGGCTGCTCTATCTCTGCCCTGCTTGCTCCAGAACCCCCCTGCTCTTACACACGCACCAGCTGGAGCCGTGGTGCTTCCCCCACGCCCAGAGGTGAGGGCAGTACCTGGCATTTAATGCCTGCCAAGCTGCAGCTGCAGGTCTCCGGGTCGCAGACCTCCCGGCAGTCACAGCCACAGTCCTCCCGGGACAGGCGGATGTTGTGCAGCTCCCTCTTCTCCTCCTTGTCGATCTTCTTCACCCCCATGGCTTTCAGCAGGGCGCGCCTCTTCTTGGCAGGGTAGGGCTGCAGGAAGAAGCCATCCTCCAGGTCCACGCTGCTGACGTCGATGTCGTCGTCGGAGATGTCTTCGATGGTGAGCTGGTTGGCCTCTTCTGACTCCTTCGTGCCGTTCATGGTGAGCTGAGGGCAAAACAATGGGCAAAGCATTAGGGGCCTGTTGGGGACACAGAGCCATCAGCAACTCAGGATCAGGGGAAACAAGAAAGGAATGACCTGCAACCACATGGTGGCCAATGCCAGGAACAACATCTGTGTCAGAGCCCACAAAGACCTGACTAGGGCTGCTTCCTGAGATATCAAGTGTCTAAATCAGAGATGAAAAGATTTTGGGAGACACAGAGGAGTCTCAAGTGAATCTCAGAACAGAGAGGTACTACCAAAAAAAGCAAAAATATCTTCCATATATATCTTCCAGTGTCTTTTCCATCACTTTTCAAAGATGGAGAACTAAGTGAAAATCCCACAGCGGAGCCTGTGTTTTTTGGAGACCCAAAAAAGAGCTAAGGACCGATGCCCCCAGGTCTCAGAGAGGCTCCTACTAAAAACTAGCCAATTAACTAATGATATCCACCAGCTCCTCATCAAACCCAGCCCCACGCTACCACTCACTTTCCATTTCAACGCTTCCAACTTCTCCTCTTTCAACTTCTCTTCGAGTTTCCCCCGACGGATGTTTTCCTGCTCCTTTGAAAACTCCGCCAGCGTGAACTGCCGGGAGGAGCTGTGTTTGCTCACCATCCCCAGGGTACAGCCCCCACGACTAGGCACGCTCGTGAACCCCTGGCAGCGTGGGAAGTAAAACACAGTGACCCGGTCAAACTCCACATTGTTCTTCTTTAGTCGCTTGGATTTCTTCAGGATAGACGTGGCTAAAAACAGGGGAAAGAAAAAAAAGAAACAAAAGGCACAAAGTCAGTGCTGCCATCCTGCAGATGGAATAGAAATATTACAAACTGGCTGTAGATATTACAAACACCAGGACTTGCAATTACTCTCTCAACAGGGACATGATGGGACAAGGCCACAACATTGCTTGATGGTGGGATGGGGTTGGAGAGGAAACTAAGCCAAGTCCTACTGCCTTGGAGTCACTGATGAGATCGACCCTACAGAACAGCTGCTGCTTCTCCTTCCCACTTGACTTCCCCCAGGAAACATACATTTGCTTATTCTTCACGTGCAGCAGAGCATAATGAAGAAGCAACCAATATGCCTGTCTCTCTAAACCCACACACCCCGCTCCATGATCAGGAGCCTGTGGTCTCCTCCCAGGATGCTGGAACACTGTCACTCCAGCACTGCGTGGCTCCAGCTTTTGTGACAGGGCAGAAAACAGCCCAAACCACTGTTTTTCTCTGGTACTTCCTTTCACCATCCACTGGGAGGAACTCTGAATCTATAGTTTATTCTCAAGAGACTCATTTGAGAGCAGCTGCAAAGATGTTAATCTTCGTGCAGGTGAGCCCAGAGTAAACATGGCAATACATGACTCTGGTTTATCTTAAACTGCTGAAACATGCTACACACCATTTAAAGCGGAGCCTCTCCAGAGATACCTGGTCCTGCACATCTGCACGTGCAAACACAGCAGTTGGAGGGGGACTCATTAGTCAGGGCAGGTTCAGAGTCAGTGAGTTTCCACGAATGTAGCTGGCCAAGGAGGCAAAGTGAGGCACAGCTGCAAGAATGTGGTCAGCTGCACCCAAATTTGGTGGTGGTGGGTATTTTTGTTCCTGTTCTTTTCTGGTGCATGGGTGCTTTGATGGCCACCATGGAAATTATGGGAAAAAATAACCAAGAAAGCATGGGTGATTCCTGCAGAGCTGGAATCAAGCCCTGCTCTTCAGGTGGCAGAGCCACAGGCAAGGAGCTAACAAAAGTACTGTGAAAACCTGAGGGGCTTGGCTGGTTTGGCTGGCCCTGAAGGTTGGGAAAGTGCAAGACCGGACAGTTAGCTGCACCCACATTTCGCAAGTCTCACTTGCCAAAATAACAGTGTTTCAGTTTCATGTGAAAAAAAAAGAAAAGAGAAAAAAAAAAAAGCAGCATTCACCCAGCTGTGTCAGCAGCTTCTGCTCAATAGCTGGGGGTTCACACTGGGCGCTGCAGTCACTCTGATGATATCTTTGCGCTGCTCATTGCACTTTCATAATAACCTTGACTCAATCTTCTAAAACACGAGCTCTTTATCAGAAGGCAAGTTAACCACCACGATCATCTATTGACTGAGCTGCTGCACTTTGGCATTTGCTTCTCTCTCCCTGCACCCCTCCTCCAAAATTGTTTTCCCATTCCTGACCCTTCTCCAATTGAGCCAGGGAATACAAAAAGTTCATTGTTTTGGCACAAAACCTGGGAAGACAAGCAAGAATGAGACTCTTTATTATTACAAGACTTCTAAAGCCTTTTCAGACCACTGCGTGTTTGTGTATGTCTGCTAAGTGGACCTTAACTGCTATATACAGTGGGTGTTCAGTATAATTTACTAGGTTGGACTATTTCTCCACCGTGAAGATGTTCCCCTATTGTATTTTTTATTTTTCCCTTCACATGGCAGATAAAGGGTTTTACAACCTTGCCTTCTGTGTGTTTTCCTAAAAGCTCTCAAAACTGATATTGCTGCAAAAACAAAGTAGCATTTATCTGTACTAGCAGCAGAGGCAATGTCAAACGTGTCATGTTCTTTGGCAAAGTACCCAACTTACGTAGGAAACAAGTTCTAAAATGGTAATTACGCTACTGGTTAATCATTTTTAAAAAACAGCATTATGAGCCTTTGCTGTCTGATTAGTTTTTGCCTATGGAACAGCCTGACAGGGAATTGAGGGTTTGTGGGATGGTCCTGCAGCATGGGCTTGGAGGCACCCACATGCCTCTGCACACCCAGGTCCTTGGGTTTCTATTCCTGGAAATTTGGACTTCAGCAAAAACATTATAAAGGAATACTAAATACTGGGAGGAAGGGCTGAGGAAGACCAACCTTAGGATGCTGGATGATTATAAATTGGTGTCATGACAGGCATTGCAATCACTTGCACCCATAAGGGTGTGCTCCAAGGGGGTCTCTGCATGGTGAAACCCGCCACCATGCTACAAAAAACCCATGGAGAGGCATGGCTGACCCCAGGAAAGGGTCTGCTGGGGATACTCACGGGTGAAGCTGGACGTTAAGGCAGAGCTGGGCTTGGCCTCTCCATGGGAACTCTCCTCATCAGTCTCCCAGCCCGAGGATGCTGAGGAGGAGAGGGGGGAGCAGGAGGAGGAGGAGCAGTAGGTACTGTCATCTCCCAGCTCTTCATACTTCCTTTTCAATACTCCGCTCATGGTGATGCCGTATTTTTCATATAACTGGAAAACAAAGGAGAAAAACGAAATGAAGCGAGTGAAATACTGGCAGTTTCTGGTGAAGAGAAGGATGGCTTTAACCCCCAGCCAGGCTCCTCCACCAGGTCCACTTTGTCATGCAGCTGTGATTTCCAAAAAAGTGCTCCCCCAAAAATACCACACCTTACTATGCTCGCTGTGGACACCTGCTGAATTTCTCTCCCAGTTTACAATGCTGGAGAAAAACTGACTATCCCAGACAACAAACTGTCCAGAAACTGATTCAATCAACGCAAATGTTATCAAACAGTAAGTATTACGTTTTGCTTACTAATTCTTTTATGTTCACTCTCCTTACCCAGATCGCTTTCTATGCAGTTACAGCTTTAACGTCTTGCTAATTACAAAAATAAGCCAGTTTGCAGAGAACAATCTGTTGGCATGATTTACTTGCTACAGCCCCCCGGGGAAACAGACTTATTAAATGAAGCACTGAAATACAAATATATCAACTGTGAAGAACAGCCCATCTCCTCACGGTGCCTTTCATAGTCAGTCCCCCATTCAATAAGCTATTCTTGTTTAGGCTGGGTTATGTATCAAGCATAGTAGCAATTAAAAACAACGCAGCTAATTAAAAACAAAGGAGCTCTGTATTTGCCTAGATTCCTAAATTTCCTGCATGCTTTGCCCCTGCTCATCTTAAAGGAAAAAAAAAAAAAAAAAAAAAGAATAAAAAACAAAAAAAAAAAAAAAAAAAACAGAGAGAGAAAAAAGGGGGAAAAAAAAAGCCGGGAAAATGCGCACCAGCATTCAGGTGCTAACCTACTTATTTGAAAGTAATTTATTTTCCATTTTG
>JAWWEE010000074.1:4272697-4305416 GCA_035221455.1 Xenops minutus | reverse complement strand
CATGCTTTGCCCCTGCTCATCTTAAAGGAAAAAAAAAAAAAAAAAAGAAGAAAATCCAAAAATAACTGTGTTGCATCTTTTAAACTTTGTTTTTATAAAGTTTGTGCAATTTCAGGAGACAAAAAGAGCCACAAAAGCTACAAACTTTGCCTACAATAGGTTTGGACAACGATCTCAGGCACATGATGTGATTCTTGGGGTGGTCCTGTGTAGAGCCAAGAGTTGGACTTGATGATCCCTGCGGGTCCCTTCAACACAGGATATTCTATGATTCTAATGGATATCAGCTCCCACCAAAGCTGGGATGCTCCTGCACTGATGATGGACAATTCAACCTTTTAGACACTGGCAACACCATCCCAGCTGCCCCTGCTTCTGCAGAAGTCTCTGCCAGCTTATTTTGAAGCCAGTGAACCATACCCAGAGATGAGAGCCAGGCTGCTGCCAGAGGGGTGACTTATTTCGACCCCATCCCACCAGGCTGTAAGACACAATCACAGTGGGAGAGATGCCCAGAAACTCTTTTCAGCAAGGAGAGGAGAGCCCCAGCAACATGAGATGCTACCAGCCACCCCATAATACACAAAAGCTAAAGCATCTCTAAAATTTGAACAACACTGAGACAGTAAACAGCCCTGGGATGGTGACAATGCCGATACAGGAGTGCCAGACACCCTGTCCCCATCCCCTCCCACTACCTAAAACTCCTCCACAGGCTGAATTCGTTCTTTGCAACCCTAACACTTTCTCACTCTCTTTTGCATGTCTGAAGTTAATTTAAGTCTCTGGAAAAGAAAAACAAAAAACCCAACACTAAGTCTGCCCTTCTGATAGCCCTGAGCAGGCAGCACAGACACCACACCAGCTTCAGAACCTCCCCATGATGGGATTTTCAATGTCCCAGCAGCGCTGCACAGTATCACGTTGCAGGATGGGAGCACATGCAGTACCTTGCACCAATCCTCACTAATTATGTTTACCATCAGCTTCCCAGGAGACAATAGTCCCCTAAAAGGTCAGAGGAGTCCCTGGATGAAGCAGTTCCCTGGCCTGAAGAAGTTAATCATTTGCTGCAGCACACATTTATGGGACCAGGACATCCCCCACAGACCCCTGAACCTGGGGGCTGGGGAGAGGTGGTCCCTCCATCCCTCCTCCTCCTCCTCCTGCAGACCTGGAGCTGCAGGTGGTTTTGCCACAGAGGGGTTGTTGTTTTTTTGGCTTTAATCCAGGATAGATGCAGAGAAGGTGGATTTGGCCACTCTCCAGCTCCAGCAGCACATGTCCTACCCAACACCTGGATTAACCCCTTTCCTGCCTGCCCCACAGCAAAGCTGAGCTCACAGGCAGCTGCGACACCCAAAACAGCAACCTGGCTACAGTTTCATTATTTTTATATATGTGCCTCTTGCACTGTCTCACATTTGCTTTAAGAAAACAACTAGAAGCAAAGAAACCCTTCAAATCCAAAGCAGGGGTCTGAATCAAAGCCTGGGCTGCAGCCAGAGGCTTGCAGACCTCATCGTCCTCCAGCTGGTACAGCCAAAAACTTTGCACAAAAAAAAAAATCCCACACCTGGCTTTAAAGAATGTCAGTGTGTGCCACAGAGTGACCACTCGGTGCTCTGCTCCAAAGGACACGAGGGATGCTGCCAGGGAGGGATGCTGCCAGGGAGGGATGCTGCCAGGGAGGGATGCTGCCAGGGAGGGATGCCACTGTAGCTACGGGAGGGAGAAACCAGCTCCCCAAAGAGCCCCTGGGGGAAACATCCACCAGCAAACACCGTCAGAGATACAATGTTGATCACACCCAAGCCTCGTGGGAGACACCAGAGGGTGTTGGAGCAGCCAAGATCACACTGCTGAGACAGGGGTAACTCCCAGGTTCGGACCAAAGATGCCACCACGATGCTCAGGTCACCTGCAAACCCACCAGCCCCTCAGGAACCACATCCTATCCCCCCAAACCACAGCACAGGGAACACCAAAGTGCTCTGCTCGAGCCAGAGAACCGAGCTAACACAAACACCCAGCCACAGCCAAGGCAAGCTGTGCATAAGATGGTGCAATTCTATTTATTTATTTTTTAAATACTATCGTCAGCCAGAAGCATGAAGGGAGGTGTGTGCAGCTCCCATCTATGAGAATGAGCCAAATGCATAGGAAAAAAACCCCACTTCTGGCATGCTGTCTTCTTCAAAACACTTATTGTTTTGTTAATGCAAAGTAGGTGTGGAGCAAACAGGGTTCTGAATTAATGGGAAAAAGCTGGTGAACCTGTTGCCCACCAGCCAAATACATTAATTTTCCCCTGTAATGCCTTCCCCCTCTTTGATGATTTATGGCTGTGACGTTTCCCATGTCAAATTTTCAAATCCTCAGGAGTGATGTAGTGGGGCTGCACCCATTGGCATCTACTTCGATCCACTCCCAAAAAATCCTCCAGATGGGGGCTTTACTGTCGAAGCCAGGACGATCCTCTCCTTCTCTCCTCACCCCAGCACTTGAGAGCAGAATTCCAGCCAGCAATTTGGATGCTGCCTTTAAAGCCATGTCACCAAAGATGCTGCCTTTAAAGCCATGTCACCAAAGCCACTGGCCACTCAGCCAAAAGGGCCCATTCAGACACAAGCATATTTTAATTGCAGCAATTTTGTAAGGAACCTTAAATCCACAGTGATGTCTTACAAGGAAGCCCCAAAAATGTCCACAGTAGCATGGAAAAAATAAGTAGCTATATCTAAGCTTGCCATTGCAAATCTCTGCAGGCACCACCAAGAGCAGGATTTTACCACCTTCTCCTCTTTTTTTTTTTTTTTTTTTTTACATAACCTGAAATAAAATAATCCTATCTTCCTTTTAGTTGCCAAAAAAGACATTCTGTTCTTGGCTAAGACTTCTTACTCATCTATTTTACTGAAAACAGCTTTTGGAACAAGTACATAATGCAATGGATCAAACCCGCAGGAATTCCTCTCTGGCACCAGAACTCCCACTATCCTGGGAATACTTTCTAACAAATATTTAGCCCAGATGTGCATTCCTTTCTTTCTCCCTCCTTCTTTCTTTTTTTTTTTTAAAGCATTAAAGTTGGGGGGTGGGGGGGCGAGGGGCTGTCTATTTGGGGGGAAGGGAATTGAATCTGCAAAGTCCCATTTCTGGCGCTCAGCAAGTCGCAGGGTAAAGCTCTAATACACTGGAATGCGAGGAATTAATGTTTTAACTATCCTCCTCTTGGACGACGTCTCAACAGTAAATATTTCAAGTAATTTAGATTTAAGAAGGTTTGGCATTTGTTTAGCCAAGCACAGAGGAAGGCAACTAAAACCCCTACTAGTGTCCAGTTCTGAGAGACTGCACAAAGAGGCATCTTGGCTTTGGGCAGAATTAGGAGAAGATGTTTCAGGGTTGCATTTTGGGGCTGTAGATGTGCTTTGAAGCTACAGGCAATTGCAGCAGGGCAAGCAAAGCAAAGGAAACTCCCCAGCAAGTCCAGCAGCTGCCTTTACTTGTGCCACAATTCCTATGGTATTGCAGGAGAACACCTACGAGCAAGGATATTTTAAATTCTGAGGGCTCTGTCAGTGAAGCACCCTAAAGAATGGAAGGATCCCAAATCCGTGCATGAGTTGTTGAAAGCAAACTTTCTTTTGCCAAGCAATTTAGGTAACACCAAGAAAACAACAATGCCCCCCAAAACCCTGCAAACCTCAGTGCAATGCACTAAAAATATTGATTTTCCCAGTGACTTTCTGAGCTGGTTTGCTGGCTTTTCAGCACAGCCGTCTGCCTGCAGGCCAGGAAGACAAAGCGGACTCATCCCAGTACACCAGGGTGGACTCCTCCCGGCACACCGGGACAAGGGCTCGGGCGCCGGGAGTGAGTTCACAACTCTGCTGAGCCGTGAGTCAGAGCGGCTCCCGCTCCCTCCCCCAGAGCCGCAGTGGCTGTGCAGGTCTAGCAGGAGTAAATATTAGTTCAAAAAACACCACCGCATATTTTAGCCAGGTACAGCCCCGAAGGCGACTCGTGGAGCAGAGCTGGGGGAAGTTTTTGGGGTTGGTGTTTATTTGCACTCCGCCATTTATTGCGGGTAAGGCGACCTTGGTGTGAGAATCACCAAAAAAACTGGTGTGGAGCTGAGCTTCCCGTTCAGCTATCCCAGAAATCTGATGTCTAACAGCAGTGGTGATTCCAGCAACACCTCCGGGTTACTTAATAATCGCCACACTATCAACACTGATTCATTGCTCGCTCATTTAACGATTTTAATTCTTTGCATATTTACTTAAGTGGTTTCCCCAGTGCCGCTGTGACAGCCTCCGTGATGACAACACTTCCCAATTTTGGGGCTGACAGGGCCAAGGCGAGCAGCTTCATCCCATCGGGACCCTCCAGGGGACAGTCCCACGCGTGTTCCCAGCCACGCAAAGCTGTGCTTTCCAGTTCAGACCAGATTATTTTCACTCAGCTGGGTCTAAGGTTTCATAACCTTGCTCTGGTTAAAAATAGCCTTTGCCTACTATGCAACAAGCACAACCCAAAGTACCCTGTGCTGCGGAGTGGGAGCATGAATCAGTCCATAGCACCACGAGTTTATTCTCCTGTCAGAGGCTGAACAGGCAAAACGCCTTCCCTGGGAAGAGTACCAGAAGTGATTACTCCATCTCCTAATTTTTGGGAGGCGACGAAGGAAAAGAGGAAAAAAAAAAAAAAAAAAAGGCTTGTCATATTTTTCTACCAAGCCCTTATTTCTCACTGACAGCTTGAAAGGTAAATAAGAAACATTAGGAAACACATTAAAGGTTATCTGACACAGCCCGAATGAAAGGAGGTTCGGATGTACTCGGCGCAGATTGTGCTGTAATAAACAGGAAAACAGTGAAGTGTGCTTTGTCTAGGAAAATCCTCTATTTGATCACATCTCATGAATAATTCACACCAGGTTTCCATATTTGTCCTCCTGTAGGTACACGCTGTGCGATACCTTCCCTGCTATATATACGCACGCATTTCCTGCACTGAATTATTAAAGGCTTTGCCGGGAGCTGCGGAGTCTCTCCATGAGGAGAACAAACGCACCATCCTCAAAATAACCCCGCCCCCCCCACCTTGATGGGCTTCATCTGCAAACTGCTCAGCTGAAGAAAATTTAAATAATTTTCATGGAAAAATAGTAAAATAAAATCATAATTGGTGATGAATTCCTAAGTAGCAAAAGACAAGACGTGACCTGGCAGTGCTGGGTTAAGGACTGGACTCGATGATCTTGGAGGGCTTTTCCAACCTTAGCGATTCTCTGATTCTGTGACTTTGAGATTTGTAAATGGCCGTGAGGGTTTTTCTCTCCATCCATCCCACCCAGGCATTCCAGGCATTAGTAAGGCTGAGCTGCTTTAGGAAAGGGCTGTCCCTATGTGTCAGCCTCTTCCTACAGCGACATTATGTAACTCGGAGGTGACAGACACTTTGGAGGATGCCCGGGGAGAAGAGGAGGCAATCAAAGAAAACGATAAAAACCTGAGAAAACTTAGTAGTTTTTGGGGGGGGGTATTCTTTTTTTTCCCCCTCCTTTTTCTCAGGTGGGCTGTAAAAGCCGCGATGTTTTATTTCGGGAGGAGGCGGGGGGGGTGCCCCGCTCCGTCTGTCCGCCCGTCGGTCCCTCCGTGCGCCCGTCGGTAGGTGTTGCTGTAGCGACGGGAAAGCATCCCCAGCCGGGCGGATTTGGGGAAGAGCGAGCCGGCAAGACTCACCCCCGCCCCCCCCTCCCCGCCAACCTTTCTTTCAACATCAGAAAATTGGAACCGCAGCCGTGAGGATGAAGCAGAGCCCGGACTGAGTGTGCGTGTGTGAGGGGGAAACTCACCCGCACTCCTACTAAATATTATTAAGGTGTTCGGATGTCTGTACAGCACGATGGGAAAGTGCGGGGGTGCCGGGGGCGCAGCAACACCCCTACCATCCTCCCTTTCCCCCGAGGAACGCCGTCCCGCCTCCCCGGGGTGTCCCGGCGCTTGCCGAGGCTCAGCCCCATCGCCGGCCCCGCCGGGCTCCGCTCGCCCCGGGCAGGAGCGGCGCGGCCAGACGGCGCCTCTGCGGCGGGACGGCCGGGACGGGGCGGCGGGGACGGGGCAGGGACCCCCGCGCCGCCGGGGACGGCTCTGCCCCGCATCCCGACGGCAGAACCTCTCTCCGGGCAAGCACCGACCTGGCTCCGAGCGGACCCCAGAGCCGCAGCCCCGGCTGGTGGAACACGAACCTCCCCCCGGCCCCCGCCGGCGGTTCTCTCATTCCCATCCCCATCCCCGCCCGTATCCCCATCCCCATCCCCGTCCCGGCTGCCCGCGGCGCTCCCTACCTGCGGCGGCGGCGGGTCTCGGCTGCAGCGGCGGTGCCTGGCGCGGCGCCTCCCGCTCCGCTGCCGGGGCCGGGCCGGGCTGCGCCGCCCCGCGCTGCCCTTTTCCGTCAGTGGAAAACTCCGGGCTCTGACGCAGGCGGTGACAGGAGCGGGGCCGGCCGGCCCGCCCGGCTTCCTGCCCCCGCCGGGCGGGGCGCTGAGTCAGGGACGGCGGGAGGCACCGCCCCGCACCGCCCCGCATCGCCCTGCACCGCCCCGCACCGCCCCGCATCGCTCCGCACCGCCCTGCACCGCCCCGCATCGCTCCGCACCGCCCCGCATCGCTCCGCACCGCCCCGCATCGCCCTGCACCGCTCCGCACACACAGCATGCACCGCATCGCCCCGCGTCGCTCTGCACTGCCCCGCATCACTCCGCACCGCTCCGCATCTCTCTGCACTGCCCCGCATCACTCTGCACCGCTCCGCATCACTCTGCACCGCTCCGCATCTCTCTGTACTGCTCCGCATCACTCCGCACCGCTCCGCATCTCTCTGCACTGCTCCGCATCTCTCTGCACCGCTCCGCACGCACAGCATGCACCGCATCGCCCCGCATCGCCCCGCACTGCCGTGCATACCTCCGCACTCACAACATGCACCGCATCACTCCGCACCGTCCCGCATCGCCCCGCACCGCTCAGCACTGCCCTGCACGCACAGCATGCACCGCATCGCTCCGCCCCGCCCCGCACCTCTCCGCATCACCCCACACAGCCCCACACCACTGTGAAGCAGCGGGAAGGGGCACAGTGGGAGGCAAGCCCCAAAATGGATTTGGGTCCCACGGGGGAGCAGTGACCCCCAAAGGGTAGGAGAGCGATGGGCACACAGTGGACCCCAAAGTGGCCACGGGAGGCTGGGAACCCCAAAAGGGATTTTATTCCCATAGGGGTGTTTTATCCCACAAGGAGCTGGGGAGTCACAGGCACTGATTGGATATTTAAAGTGGCCACGGGGGGCTGGGAACCCCAAAAGGGATTTTATTCCCATAGGGGTGTTTTATCCCACAAGGAGCTGGGGAGTCACAGGCACTACTTGGATATTTAAAGTGGCCATGGGGGGCTGCAAACCCCAAAAAGGATTTGGGTCCCATGGGAAGGTTGTGTCCCATAAGGGGTTGGGGAGTCAAAGGCACAGCATGGCCCCCAAGGTGTCTCTGAGTACTACGGGGGACTGGGAACACCAAAGTGGATTTGGGTCTTATGGGGGAGGTCTATCCCACAAGAGATTGGGGAGCCACAGATACAGGTTAGACCCAAGGGTAGGTTTGAGTAGTACAGGGGGATGGGACCCCCAAAATGGATTTGTGCCACACAGGGGGCCTGTGTTCTGCAAGGGATTGGGGAGCCACAAGCACAGCTTGGAGTCCAAAGTGGATTTAAATATCTCAAGGGGCTGGGGACACTGAAGAGGATGTGCATTCCAAAAGGAAACCCACTTCGAGCAGTTCAGAGCCCAAAAAGTGTTGTGTATCCACAGGCAAAGCTTGGACTCTGAAACACATTTGGGTCCCACAGGCAGTTTGGGCCATACAAAATTTTTGGTGACCCACAACAAGGGTTGAACCCAAACAGTCCTACAGGGAGCTTGGGACCCCCAAGTACTCTGAAAAGGTTTTGGAGCCCAAAATACGTTTAGGTCTTGCAGAGAGTTTGTTTCTCACAAAGGGTTAGGGAGCCACAGGCACAGCTTGGCTTCTTGAAAAGGGTTTGGACCCTGCAAGGAGTTTGCTTCCTCACAAGGGACTAGGGACCCACAAGCAGGAATTTCCCACTCAAAAGTGTTCTGGCCTCTCAAGGTGTTTGGGATCCAGAAGCAAGCTTTCTCCCTCGAGGGGATTTCTGGACACCAACAGGATTTGACACCTACACAAAAGGCTTGGCGCTCAAAACAGGCATGGACCACACAGGGGTTCTTGGCCACACAAGCAAGACTTGGACCTCAAAAAGCATTTCAGTCCTGTGAGGGGTTAAGGAAACTCAAGCAAAGTTTGGATTCCAAAAGGGGTTTCCCCCCAATCCCTCCAAAGATGCATATCAGCAAGGTCTGGCCCCCAGAGGGCATTTTGCACCCACAGGGATTTGATCCCCATACAGGCAAGGGTTGATCCCCCAAGAGAATGTGAGCACCTAAAAGAGATCTGAGCCCCATGGGCAAGGGTTAATCACAACAAGGGGTTTAGGCCCCACAAGCAAGAACTGTTCTCCACAAAGAATTGGGTCCTCAGAAGGGACTTAGGCCCTGTATGTGAGGCTTGGTCCCCAGAGGGATTTACCTTCCCACAGGCAATAGACATGATATTTTTGGGGAGCTCATTTCCCGGCAAAATTGGGATGAGGGGTTGCCTGTGAGGTGGGGTGACTCTGTAAAATGTAACCCAGCTGTACCCCAAAGGATTTGGGAACAGTCAACCTGCAGGAGAGACCCTGTGCAGGAGCAAGTCCATGGAGATGGGAGGATTTGACTCCTCTGGCTCCATGGAGGAGCCTCAAGATGTCCATACCAGAGTCTCCTCAACTCCACCTCTGCATCCAACCTCTAAGGGGCTGCTCACACTCTTCCTACACCATGGTCCCACTTCCATCCTTCACTTGCCATAGCTTCAGCTCAAAATTGAGTGGACTCAGGTTGGATTTGCCTTGGCCAAGACAGTGAACAAGGCTGGATTAGAGTGTGTGGGGATTTCCCTAAATACATGTATCCTTGTGCTTCATTGTGAGCTCCTTAGCTCCAAAGTGCTTCCCACACAGTTCTGCAAGCCTGAGTGCTGGCACCTCTTTCCAGGAATATTATTGCACTTGTAAACCTCTTGGGATTCATTTCATGCATTTTTATTATTTTTGCAACACAGGTGTCTCATTTGGAAGGTGCCTGGTCTGACCATGGAGAGTGGAGAAGATGAGATGAGAGCCTGAATTTGGCTTGGCTCTTTTAGAGACTACTGTCAAAGTCTCAGCCTTAAGCCTTTCAAAGTCTGGGGTCACAATGTTGGGGAAAAAATAATCTGATGGTGAAAAATGTCCTCTCTAATGCCAAAGCCTCAGCCAGTTTGTACCACCATGGGAAGCAGTGCCTCCAGGATTTTTGCTCCTGGTCTTGCCATGGTGTGTGTCAGAGATTCCCGTAGATGGGGCAGCCCCACCAGTTGCCCTAAGAGCTTCAAAGGGTGAGAGTGAGCAGCCAGGGTGGACTGAGAACATCCTCAAGCCAATTTTCCTGATGTAATTGATTGATGCTTCTCCTTTCCAGGTGTTTCACCCTGATACCTGGCTCACCCCATGTCACTCTGCTTAGCCCATGGAACAACAGCCACGGCTCCCAGCGGTACAGAGGCACAGAAGTGATGAGCTGAGATTTTGCTTCAACTATGCAAACGTCAGAGAGGCAATTTGTAATTCTAGATGGTGCCCCGATGACGGTGTGTCCTGTCTTTGAGGCACGGGGGCCTTCCTGAATATACCAGCGTACAGCACTCGATGGCCAAAGGAGCGATTTTCCTGAGGTTTCATTTACCATGTTTGGACATGGCTGTGATTAATATTTCCTAACAGGAAGATGTCATGCGTGCAGGCTTTCCTCTTTAGCGTTTGGGTCGAGGGTGACCGAGTACAGGTTGTACACTGGCTCCCCACTTCCTCCACCTCACAGACTACACCCCGCCAGCCCGGCAGCCGCCCATCACCGAGCCCAGAATGGGTCCTGGCGCCAGGGAGGTCTCACCACACAGCCCCTGGAGACCTGGAGAGCTCCAACATGACCAGACCAGGACATAATAGCACTTGTCTCTACACTGTGGCTGTGGGATGAAGAGGGGGTGTCATTTGCCACCATCCCCAAGCTGAGTTTTGCATGAAACCAAGGGTGTGGGGGGAAAGGGGATATCCTGGAAAAAAGCCAGAAAGGCTGCCAGCGACCCCCAGGGTGCACATTTTCTCTCTTACTTCTATTAGTTTTAATGAAAGTAAAGCCACTATGAGATAGAGTCCCACACAGGGCAGAAATTATTTAGTTTTCAGTCAGGCAATGAGCAATTCTGACTCAAAACTGCCCCGTAGTTGTGTGTGTGAGAAAGAGAAGGGAGAGATGAAACAAAACTTGTTTTTTGAAGCAGCAATATTTTCTGTTTTATCAATCTAAAAGCACTACTACATCAGTAAGTGGAAGCTTACACAGGAGGATAAATAGCCCTCAACCAATATAAGACATTTTTCTTTCATAGGTTAAAAGAAATCTGTTTGACTCAACGTGTGTTTTGTTGTTGCATCTCTGAGCCTCCTTCCTCCAACAAATTAATTCATGAAAGAGAGAGAGAAAAAAAATAAAATCTGTTTCTCTTTAACTCGAGCCAGGTTGGTTGGGTTTCCAACACGGCTTTTTCGCCTGTCGAGGAGCATCCTCCTTTCCCTGCGAAGCCAGAACAGCTCACACAGCCCCTGCGCCCAGGAAAGCCCTCTCTCCTTTGGCAAAGGCTGCTGGCAGCACTGGCCTGGAGCTGGTTTCCCTGGCTGGGGGCCACACAAGCGCTGCTCCGGCGGGAGGAAATTCCCTGCTGACCGGCCGTGGCAGGGATAAGTGTCCTGGCAGAGAGCAGCAGCAGCAGCAGAGCAAGGGCAGGGAGCGGGGAGCCCAGCGGGAAAGGACCGGGGGAGGATTCTGTGTGATACACGAGCGGAGAGATAAGAGGTGTGAGCTGGACAAGCTCGGGATGTCAAGCTCCTCGCTGCCAGTTTTGTGCTTGCCCTGCAGTGGGAGAAGCACTTTCCCTGGGGTTAGAAGCCTCTTGGTGCTTAGGAATGGATAAATAGGGAATATTTGGGCTTGGAGATATGATTTTTTTTTCTTGGTTTTATGCCACATTCCGAGTGCGGTTCTGAAAGGGCTTATCAGCTGTATCTGGCTGTGGCTGTGTTGCTGGGTATTGCAAGAACCCATCTGAAAGTGACGACACGGGGGGACATGGGAAAGAAACCACTGCTGAGCCAACCCCCACTTGAGCAATCACATGTCCAGTGTCACCCCCCCGTGCCCCCGACTCGCCCCCTGGCCCCGACTCGTCCTGTTTCGCATTCAGATAAAGTGAACACTTCGCTGCTGTAACACGTTGTGCAATCACAGTGAACTGCTGTGGCTGCTTGTGGGCTGCCTGTCCTGCTGCCAGGGCTCCTTCCCACCCAACACATCCAAAACACACACTGAACAAGGGCATTGAGCTGGTTTGAGGGTGTTTTGTTTTTTTTTTTTTTCTTCTGAAAGATGGACATAAAATTGGCAAATCAAAGGCTTTTTTTCAGCTGTGCTGTGGGCTGCTCACTCTGAGAACCATCAGAAGGACATGGCTATGCTGGGACAGCCTTGGGCGTGTGGGTCTGGCCATGTAGTTGTGATAAAGATGTCCTATGGTTTCCTCATTGATTTTACACCAGCACAACTCCACCAGCTTCTGTGAAGCTGCTCCTGCTTTGAGCTGATGCTGGAAGACAGTCAAATCTATAGCATTTAAAGCCCTGTGTGCTGTGCTGTTATAAACTGGCTGGGTAATTATTTGTGCATTCACTGAAATGCGCTTTATTCATGCATTTCACTGCACTGTCAGTCCTTGATAGAGATAGGGACAGAGTAATTCAGTGCTATCCTACATGTACAGGCACCCTGTATGCTTGACAGAGATGGAGAATATGACCTGTTTGCTGGTGAGCGCTGGTATAATTGTTAGATTCCCAGCAAACACACAAAAATTGTCACCCTGAGTGAGTAAGTGTTAATTTAAAGTGCAGGCATGAAATGGGAATTGTGAAAGCACCGTGTACCTTCAGCCACTCGCTGGCAATGGTTAGCAGCAAGGAAAATAAGTATGACAAAACCCCACGTTATCCAGACAGCTGGATTCGAGTGGGGCACCTGTGTCCTCAATTAACCCAACTAACAGCTAACTTTGGTGTCAACAGAAACCCTCGCACCAGGATTTGGAGGTGGGAAGTACAGGAGTGCTGCGTTCTTCGCTCCTTGACATTTCATGAGCCGTGTGTTTCAGCGCTGGAACATCTCAAGTGATGCGACTGTTGCAATTTCTCTTTCAAGGGTATCGCTCTCACACAATAATTAAATCTCTGGCTTTCAAGCATAATTGCCAATGACAGTGCCTCTGAAATTGCTTTTTTATGCTCGACTGTTCTGTCTCCTGGCGGAATGGGCTTCTGCAAAAATAAAGAAGCCAGGGAAGAGTTGTGGGTGGCAGGAAAGGCAAGAGGAAGCAATACAAACTCCATCCTTTTGCCTCGATATAGGGACTACAACTGTCCTAAACATTGAGATGGCCCAAAAACATATTGCAGTCCTGGATGCCTAACAGGCTCGAAGGAAATGGTAGCTCACAGAACAGTTCCAGCATTACCAGGCTTGTTGGAAAACTGTAATTTTTCAGAGCTAGGACCTGTCTCCTGCTCCAGGTTGGTAATTGGTGGTGTTGGCAGTGAGCCAGGCAGCACTCGCAGCTCTGTCTTGAGAGGACAAAAACCTCCATTACTTTATGCTCTCTAATTCTCCCAAGGTGTGCTGCTGTCTATCAATAGAGTCGCCATGAGGTAATAGAAATTACAAACCTCCCCAGACTTATTTGTCTGAAAGCATTTCTTGTAAAAATAATTATATGAGTCTCTGGAACAGTGGTACATGAGAATAGCAGAAGAGAAAGTTTGCAAATTAAACTGCAACAAAAGGCTCTTTATCATAAACTATGAGTGAGACTGGTGAGCGGGTTATTTCACTTCTGTTGGGTTGGCTGGTGACAGCATTTAGAGAGAAAAAGCGACTTTTGTTGTCTTTTGTTCATCATTTTGCAGTGAAGCTGCTCCAGACCCTGAGCTGGGTATAGCAATGGGTTTGGGCAGACACCACTGGGGGTTCATTCCCTACCCTTGCTGTAGTGTCTCCCTGCAAGCTTTGGTAAACCACTGCCCTGTCACTTTGGTGGCTCACAGTAGGGCATCACATCTCCAATCTCACTTTGCTTGGCTGTGAGCTGGAAATAGGGCTCTGCCTGCAGGCCCCCACCAGCAGCTGCCCTCCTTGCAAGAGGCAATCTAAACCCTTCATTGCACCCACTCTTAACCAGCAAAAACCATCCAGAGCAGATATATTTGCAGCGATGTGACAGACAGAGCTCTGGAGGAAATACCTAGGCTGTCTCAGAAAGTTACTACCCCCCTGCCTCGAGCAATGGCTGATGAGTTGATTCCAGGATCTCAGCGTGATCCTATTTTGATGTAAAGCTGGAGCAAATGGGCTGGACTGTGAATGGGAACATCTGGGACACCCGAACACCTGCCCCTGTGACTGCTGGGATGAAGCTCCAGTGCAGGAGAGGGCTGCAGAATCCTGGAGGGCTGTGGTGGCTCCTTAAGAGTAAAGAGTTTCAGAAAAAAGTCAGGATCTAAAGCCAATAAAAATAGCATTATGACTAAAGCTCAATTTTCTCCTCTAACAAAGGTTTTTGCAAGCCCAGAGTATGGGACAGGGGCATTGCTTCCCCTGAGCAGCCCTTCTGATACTTGGGCTGGACTTAAAAAGCAATAAAATACATGGAAAAATTATATATTTACAAGAAGGTGTGTGTGCATCTCTTTATATTTAACTTTATTGACTTAATTCACAGCAAATGTCCCAACAAAAATTGCTGCTTCTGTGTCACCAAGAGCTGAAGCAGCATTATGAGGCCACTGCAGCCACAGGTGATGCTTCAGTGCCTTCTTCTCAGTGCCAGAGCTCTGGATGACAGCACTTGTTTAAAAATGGAAGCTACCAAAAGAGCATCAGGTCCGTGTTTGTTTGGTGGTTTTATCTGTGAGCTGCCACTATCCTTCTGACACTTGCAGAGTGCCCAGAGCCACTGGGATTTAATGTCAGATCCTGGTGGCATGAAAAACTTGCTCTGAAGAGGGCAAGAGTGTGGAATTAGGTACAGAGAGTTAATTATTTGTATTTGGTGCTGCTTTATGTGCTTGGTGGCAGGTCCCACTTGTGAAGAGCTTGTGATCAGTGTTGGGGCTTCTGAGACAAATTCATGTCTGCTGTAAAGCTGCTTAACTCCCGGCAAGGCTACTGAGGGGGCTGGCACATCCAGGGGTTTCAGTGCTCCCCACTGTGACTGTGCCACCCTCTTTGTTCCCTGGGGAACAGGTCCTGGGTCTTACCTTCAGTTTTACCTTTGGGAAACTGAGGCACCAAGCTGGGGCTGACCTTTTGGAGAAGGATGGCACAGGCACGAGGTTTTGAGGCTGAGCCTAAGCCAGCTATTGCCAAGGTACTTTAATATCAGTGCAGGGGAAAAGCTCCAGAAACAGAGACTTTGGTTTAACTACCCCATTCAGGAGTTCAGGTGTTTCTACAAGAATCCTAAACCCTCACTGCAGGCACCTACTGAACACATACTCAGGCAGGGCAAGCGCTGCCCTGCAAGGTGGAAGCTGTATGGGAAAACTACCCCTGAAAAGTTCACGGCAGAACATTGAGCCTTTGGTAATTTCTTCAGCATAACCTCTCCCCAGTGCAGCAGGGCAGGTGATTTGGGTTTTGATGTATCTCACTCCACCTGAAAGTTATTTTCCCCAATCATCCTGTAAAACTGAGTAGCTGCATTTATGCTTCTGCCCCTTAACTTTCCCAAAAGATTAAAAATGTAGAAGTAAGTGTTATGTATATATGCTTACAGATACACTTACTAACAAGATGTGTCCTTTGTGGTGACATCTGTGGGTGGTAGAAACCTCTATAAGACAACAGGATAGAAGATTGACACCTCATTTAACAAGAGAGGGAAAGGGAGATGAACATTGTCCTGCTGAGGCCAAAATACCCACAAACTCACAAGAAATAGGAGCAGCTTGGCCAAATCCAGGTTAAACATGACTGCTACAATTCAGAGAGGATTGAGGAAGGGAAATAAACCTGAGTCCTTTTGGTTTCCATTCTGGTTTTTGAGTTCCTAAACATTCGCACATACAAGCTTTTCTCCTAAACTGTGGCAGCTGCAAGAATGAGTTCCCTCCTCCAAGCAAAAGCCAAGATTACCATAGTGCCTTGACCCCAGGAGACAGATTTCTGAGAAAAGGGCCAAAACTGTGGCAGTTTCCCTGCATCCTCAATATGCACATGCGTGTCCAGACATGGGATTTAGGGGAAGGCTTTAGTAAGCCAGTATTGGCTACACACAGTCTGGAGTGCAATGGAAAGAGGAGGGGTTTTGTTTCATGAAACACTATTTATTTTATTTTTTAAATTAATTAAGACAACAGAAAGCAAAAGGTGGCAAGAATAGTACAAAACAGGAGGTTGAGTTTAATTCCAAAAGTTAATATTGCAGGAGGCCTGAAATATCTGTTCAAGACCCAGCTTCTGCCCACAGGTGTGATTTTCTGTTCATTCACCGACCTGAGGACTCCCTGCCCTGCCAGCAGTGCAGTCAAGGTTGTATCATGCATGCTGGAGAGCATCACAGCAGCAGCTCCACAGAGAAACACTGCAGGGGAGAAATAGTTCTTGAAGTCAAGCATTATAATTTACTAACAGGTTTATTAAAATCTTGTTAGAAGATTATTTTTTAAAGTCCGTTTTACACAGCTGTTGCCCTTCTGCTGCTGTCTAATCCTGGAAAATCTCAGTGAATGAGTCATTTGCACTTACTATCTATTACACCCTCTTATTATAAGCCTGAGTGTGTTTGCATTTGCTTCAAATATTATCAATAGAATCATAATAGTGCCATAAAATCTCCCACACCTACCCTTTTGGAGTCTCTTCTGCTGTTAAAAGAGAGGTGCCTCAACAAAGAGTTTCATGGAGTGACTTTTGTGCACAGAGGGACCCAGGGAACATTTTGTTTGGAAGCAACCTATAACTTCATTACCCCAGTCCTGATCCTTAAGAAGAGGTTTTTAATGCATGTCTTTTGAGTTTGGTAGGTCAGAGACACATTGTGGAGGGTCAGGGATCTGCAAAGGACATTCCTGCTTCCATGTTATCCATGTGCTTGCACATCACGACAAGGAAGATATCTGGCAGTAGTGTATTAGGGATATCTGAAGGCCACCTTAGTTTTTTGCTTGTTTTTGATATCTGAAGGCTGTTGAGTATTAAATATGTCCTCAGGACCCTTCACTTCTGTCTTGTTTGGCTCCATGCAACGATTAAAAAGAGGATGAAGGAGAACTCAATGCCAGGACATCAATTTCTGAAGCAGTGTTGGTGAGCAGGAGGTGCAAACAATGTCACAAAATAAAAAATAATATTAGTAGGTACACAATGTGATTTGATCACAGATTTCACTCCCAGCTGTGTCCTCTTCCTTTACCCTTTTGGTGAGTTTCACTATTACTTTGGTGTCACAGCCACTCTGCCACGTTCAAAGCCCCAGACATGCACAAACATTCCCTCAGCCCATCCTCTTCCTCATCTTACCCACCCAGAAGGACTGATAGGGAACAGAGGGACATGTGAGGAAGCTGCCCTGTCTCCAGATGGGCTCTGCCTGGTTGTGAAAACCATGTTCTGACATCCCAGAGCAATTCTTTCCTCTGGGACAGTTGGCCAGAAGTCAAGGGAAGAGATTTGCTATGAATGTAGCTACAGGAGGGAGGGGAAAAAAAAGTACATTCAAGGTTTAAAATCGCACTTGCTGCAGGGGATGTTTCCATTGGCAGAGTCTCCAGAACCAGCACAAATGATTCAAAACATTTTGTTAAATGAAATTCTCAGATGATGTCAGAGCTGAGTCTGCTTGAGCAAAACCAAAGGAGAAGGAAGGTTGAAACCAAAAAGAAGGAAAAAAAAAATATACCATTTGACAGGGAGGGATTAGGAGCTTAAAATTATATTTATAGGCTATCCAAATATTTGAAAGCTTGGAAATTCGTAGTTCCAGTGCTTTAGCTCAGCCCTACAGGCCTGCCAGCCTCTCAGTGCAAGTCACGCAATGCAGCCAGCTGGGCTGGACTCACTAAACTCATGAACCCTATTTTCTGTTATCCAGCCCTGGCTCCCATTTACTCTAGGCTCACAAACAAATCCCACCACCTTTGCCTGCCTCAGTTTCCCCCTCTGTCAAACACAGAGAACTCTATTCTCCACTATAAAATGTTTTGAGATTTGGCACTGAGAAGAGCAGGGGAGCCTTTTGCCCTCTTTTCTCATGTGGCTCAGCACCTGTGCTGTGTGGGTCCTGACAAAGAGGCAGCCTGATCATTCAAAGACCAACAGCAGCTCTTTGTGTGACCTTTTGTTACACCAACATTTCTGTCAGACACAGAAAACCCATGGCTGAGGATGATGCTGTTGAAATGCTGTTTTCTTTCATTGCCTGTTGCACCTGCCTGTTTCTCCAGGGCTGTGCAAAATAATCATGTCTTTGTCACAGCTTGACTAACCCACTTCATCTTCATTGATTAATAGTTGATAATCCTATTTTAGTGAAAACATAACCATGCCCACGGCTAGAGGATTCAGATATCACCAATGTGAAGATTACAGCCTCTTAGTCTGAACGTAGAGGGTGAGACAGACTTTCAGAACAAGTGCACTTGTAAAGAGGAAAATCAATAGTAAGCAATTTGGGGAGGGGAAAAACAAATCCCCGGCACCACAAACACATTAAACACAGGCTGCAGTGCTCCAGCTTTGTATAAGCCCAAATTAAACGTGACCATAATAAACTGTTTACTTTCTTTGGGTTTTCCCAGCAGAAAGGAGCTTCCAGTTCGCTGTAAGGCCTGTGACTGTGCAAGTGTTGGGTTGAATTAGTGGGAATATAGTTGCTGTTACTAAGTTTCACTAGAAAATACTTCAATGCTTTCCCCTCCTTTCTTTGGAATTGTAGCTGATTGTAAAGTGTTTGAGCTGTAACCTCGATTAGTTTCATCCTTGCTGAGCTGTGGTGGCTCATGAGGGTTGATGGGGCAATGAGGTGTCCTGGGCTTTCTTTTCCCTTCCTTCCCTGTTTCACCTCACTAAAAATCCCATGCTGAGATTGAAGGGGCATTCATTCCAACCTTAGTGTATTTTTGATGCCCAGGCAGTGCTTACCTTCTCATCCCCCACTATTTGCAAGCTTCCGAGGGACTGCTGATTATTGCATGAACATCCAGCCTTGGGCTTCAGGGAGGGATCAGAATCCTGTACTTTGTGGGCAGCCCATGATGTACAGAGTGCTTGTTTCACCCACGGCTTTTAGACAATGATGTTGCTGTGAGTTTCCTAGCAAGGGTGCATTTAAGCACGGGTGACCCTGCAGCTCTGCTCCCTCTCTGGAGCCAGAGAGACACAGATTTAACAGTAAATAATGAAAAAGAACTAGATTTCCTTTGTTATGCAGCTCATTGAATGAGGTTTCCCACATCTGTAGAACTCACCACATCTTTTATGAGATTTGACTGTCAGCAAGATGTTATGAATCCCAGATGTTAAAATATGGATTTATTTATAACTCAGAGCTTATAATAGAGCACTCAAAAAGATTATATCCAGCTCCCCTCCTCAAAAGATCTTCCTGAAATAAGTCTTAGCTTTTTATTATTTTTAAATTATTGTTACTATATGATTTACCTTTGGTATTACTGCATTAAATGTCCTTTAATTATTGTGGCTTTAGGACTGGTGTGCATTTGGCTTCAGGGAGCATTGGGCAAGGAGAGCTCAGCACCAGTTCTCCCATCCTGAGTGAGATTGCTGTTCTTTGGAAGCTGGAGGACAGTGTGGGCAGAGGGGTGGCATGGGGAAAAATTCAGCTGCGGGAGTTCCTTGGCAAAGCCATCAGCTGAAGGCACAGCCAGCTCCAGGCACCTGCAAAACTTGGAGCTGGAGGTGTTTGGTATCTATTGCAGCCCCGAGGAAATGCTCTGGTCAATAAAAAAGCAGTTCCTCACAGCTGGTGACCATTACACTGAGCACAGCATTGGACATGCCACAGCTGCTATCCTGCCGGAAGATGGAAATGTTTTTGGAACTGCTCTTGGAGCATTTGTTCTGTTAGTGCTTTCTTCCTCCCTCCTTCTACCCCTTACTTTTCAAATCACTGCAAGAAAAGCCCACAAGTGAAAGAGGAGGAGGCCTTCATGGGCACAGGCTGCATTGAGGGTTGGGGTGCAAATATTCCTCTGAATTAATTCTCCAGCAACACCTCTGGGTCCGAAAAGAAGCTTGTAGTGCTGGGAGCTGTGCATATGCACACAGCAAGAGACACTCTGTCACAACCATCCCACGCTGCAAACAAAGAAGACAGGTCTGAAGGAAAGTGTAAAGGGTCTCATGCTGTGCATGAGGAACAGAAAGTCAGTGGTTTCACTCCAGTTCACATAAGATGCTGGCAGCAGCATCAGGAACCATGAGACAAGTGTTTGAGGCAGTGGTGGCTGAGACAAGACCTCCTTCCTGCCCTCCCTGATCCCTCTTCCCATCCTCCCTGCTCCCTGACACCTCCCCCTGCCACAGCAGCCCCTGCTGCCTTCTTGTTCAGGACCTTGTCTACATTTAGGAAACTGTCTCCCATTCTCCTTCCCTCCTGTTTTGAAGCTACGTCATCTCACAAGGACAGTTAGTAGAATGGACCCAGTTCAGAGACAGCAGAAAGCATATGGACAAGTTTGAACATGCCTTCGACCCCTTGGATGCCACCACTGTCACCACTTTAAGGATCAAACCCTCTGTGCACATTCCAAAGGTGCTCCAGCTCCTAGAACATGTCCAGACCCTTCCAGCTTGCAAGTGATGGGCTGGAGCAAGGTTGGTGCATCCCAAAGTCCTGCCTCCAGGCTAAGGGCTGGCTGGGCAGGCAGGAAGCTCTGCTCCCACACCTCACCAGGTCCATGCTTCACTAGAGAGGTGGTGGCTCTCTGCAGCCTTCCCTCCTGGGCAGGGCAGTTGGGCATTTAAAAGGCAAGGCAGGAAGGAGGGTTTCTTGAAATCATACTTGGAGGTGGGCCTCCTGCACCTTGAGATCTGCAGAGCTGGAAATCCGAACCTTGTCTGCACCACAGCAGCGATGAACAGAGGGAAAGCCAGGAAATTGGCTGTCAGTGCTGACACCACACAAATCTCACAGTGTTGGGAGGAGGAACAGCAAGTGGGTAACTGGGAGGAACTACCTGGACCTGGCATTCCCTGGCTCCTGGGATAGGCTATGGAAAGGACCAGAGTTCTGGTGTACATCAGCACAGCTCCTGAAGAGAAAAATTTTTGGAGGGGGTTTATGGGACACTCACCAGCTTGTAAATATTTTTTTGGCATATCAATTTGTGTGTAACAGTGTGTCACGAGATTTAAAACCGTCATCCCCCTAACGTTTTCCATCCCACAGAGAGAGCTCTGATCTGAACATGATATGCACTCGAGAAAGTTTGCCAGCAGTGTGATGTTACCAAACTTGTGAAATGCCTCGCTTAACCACAATATTATGCATTTTCCAAGTCACATACCTATGTATTACAAGGTCTTTCAGATGGAGTTATAGACAGCCTGTGGGTCATGAGATCCTGACCTTGGTGTGTTTTTACTCCCTTCTTCTCATGAATTAACTCCTGAACTATTGACTCTCCGTTGAATGGATAGCAGAGTTCAGCCACATTTTACATGCAAGCTGCTTTTCCATCCTGTATCTCAACAACTGCAAACCCCAAGGATGAGTAAATACTTCAACCTCAGCCATAAAATTGATGTGTTGCAAAATGAACAAAATGGGTTTAGTAACTTCCAAGGAAGATACCATCAAGTCCATAATGAGCCAGTACTGAGTTATCCTGTCCCTCTCCTCAGCAGTGTGTCTGGAAAAGCTGGGAGAAGATCACCTCTTCACAGGTACTTGGATTATGCCTTATATCTTGTTCACTGAAAGCACAATCCACCTGGGTTGTGTCAGATCTCAGCCTCAGGAGCATCCCTGAAAGGAAAAGACTAAGAATAACAATGTTTTCAATGAAAATCTTCAACTTTTAAGTTCTCTTCCCGCCTTCTGGTTTTTTGAGTCACCAGATCACCCCCTGCTAGGCTGAGGAGTTTTCCTCCATGTGCAGAAAGGACAAAAATTCATCAATAAAATATAAAGTTCCCAAGATCTTGGGAAGCCCAAAAAAAGCAATAAAAGCACAGAAATCATCCAAATTGCCAGTACCACATTAACACATCAACAGCCACACTCTGGTGCTGTATCAGGGTGCAAATGGCTATGGTAAATGGGGCTAGAGCTGCAGATTGAACCCCTCTTTTATCATTAATTAAAAAAAAGATCCTAAAACTTTACATGTAACACTGGCATTAGAAGCTGTGTAAGCTATTTCTACATTACACATCCGACTAGCAGAGACCTTAAGAAGTCAAAATTTAAAACCTAAAAATAAAAGGTGTCATTTTCTTAGAGTTAGAGGTCGGATGGAAAGCATGGTTTAAGTTCTCATAAAGAAGTTCTCTTTAGTGTCTGAAAGTTGCTTGACTGGGGAGTGAAATAGCTTCATACATTCCCAAGGCTTCTTAGCCAGCCTGCTCTGAAAAACACCCTTCTGTGTTCCTTTGGCATCAGAGATGAAAAGTTTGAAGCTTTTCATGCTGATTCTTCATGTCTAACTGAATATTAAAACAACATCCGTCTCCCCACTCCAAAATACAATAGAGGCAGCAGTGGCATATTAATAAATATTCTCAGGAGAAAATATTGGAAAAAAAATAGTAGGCTAAGCCTCAAGGCATAATATTTCCATCATCTTGGCAGGAAAAAGTCAGTGGTGTGCAACCCCAGGTTAAGCTGCAAAGGGGAACAGAGCAGTACTGAACACACCCGGTGCAACACAGGGGTGGTAAGGAGCTGCAGAGACGTGTAGGATGGCTTTGTCTGCCTTCCTGTGTGATCTCTGTCAGGTATAAACATGGCAATAACAGCTCCCTATCCCAGACATGACTTATCAGGAGAGGTCGACAATAGATGAACTGAGGTCACATCCAGGCTGCCTACACACATATCATCACTGGGGCACCTTTGCTGCAGAGATCAAAGGGGCTTCTGCTACCCCAGGCTGGCAGACTGGTTCCTGCTTCCTCCTAGACCTCGTGGAGGGAGGTGATGGCAACACTTGAATTAGACTTAGTAGTAGGTGGTCTGAATGCTCTAGGAACTACCCAGAACCTGGGCACGGGATCAAACACTCTGCCATGATGACCAGGAAGTTACCTCATTCCCTGGCATGGTTTTTGTCCCATGCAAACTCTCTCAGGCTCCAATCTGGGCATAGGCCAGGGCATTCCATGGGCCAGGGGGGTGTGACCTTATAGGCAAGACCACTCACCATGTGGGATTTTTGGAAGGGGGTAGGAAGGAGGCAACTGTGGATATGAGCCATGTCCTTGTACTTATCCTCAAGGCCAGGTGGGTCTGGGTCAATGGGGCCCTTCTTGGTTTCCTGTTGTAGCCACAGCCAGCATGGACTGCCAAACCCTCTGGCTGGAGTTAAAGTTGACACCTAGATATTAAAAAAAATATTAATATGAAAATATGCAGCTAAATGGGCATCACATTTAGCCAAGCATCAGTTCAGATATGGCTTCTAATGCCTAGAGCCTTCCTTGATCTATGGCTGGTCACGTTGAACTCCCTTCCCTGCTTCAAAGTATGTAAAAACTGATGTCTTGGTTCCTTATGAAACATCAAGGTAATAAAAAAAAAAAAAAGAAAAAAAAACAAAAGAGAGTGAGAAATGGGGGAGATTAATATTTCCCCAGTTTTCTCAGGCAGCCCATGTGTCTCTGAGTGGAGATCAAGGCTATGTGTGTTTGGGATGTCAGACACTTGCCTGGGATTTCAGCCTGCCCCAGCCACAGATGTTCTGAGTGCTCAGCCCATCCACATAGAACATTTTCAGCAGTCTTACAAGCCCAAGATGTTCATGTGCTGCATAATTTTTTTCCCAGGAAATCCTATGAGAATCCTACAAAGCGGGACTAATAAAATATAGATGATACATCAGTGTTCACTGAACACATTAGCCTTTGCTGCACTTCATTTCACTTCTTGCTCTCTCTCTGTCCTGGCTAGGAACTCCTTAGGACACAGAGTGTGCCCCTGAGTCCTTAATATTTGAAGGATGCACTGGAACTACCCTCTGCTCCTGCTCATCACATGGCTCCACTGAAGCTGGCTGTGCCCTCTGAAGAGGGAAAGTTTAAGATGGCAAAAAGTGGCTCCTGTGCTTCAAGGCTTCATTTTGCACTTCAGTTTCCATAAGGACAAAGTATGCTAGGAAAAAAAGGAGTAAGAACATTAATGAAAGCACATCAGGGAGATCATGCTACATGATGAGCATCTGGATTCATCTAGTAGGGCTGTTTGAAAGGTTAATTTTCATGTTATAAGGAGCATTCATGTTGGAAATGCCATCTCAGAAGAACAAGAGAAGGCTTTAGGACACACATACAAGGCAAAGCTCACTGAGACTGCAGAGCAATTCAGAGCCCTCCCCAGGAGCAGCAGAAGAAAACTAAAACTAAGAAAGTAGTTTAGATTGGCTATTTGGAGCAAGTTCTTCCCTGTGAGAGTGTCAAGGCACTGGAACAGGTTGCCCAGAGAAGCTGTGAATGCCCCTCCCTGGCAGTGTTCAAGGCCAGGCTGGGCAGGTCTTGGTCTAATAGAAGCTGTCCCAGCCCATGGCAGGGAGTGGGAACAAAATGACCTTTAAGGTCCCTTCCAACCCAAACCATTCTGTAATTCTATGATAAGTCTCTTATGAGATGCTTCCACACTTTGGTTTAACATTTTCATGTAAGTTTTATTCCATCATTTGCCTGCAATCAGTCATCCATTTAATAAAATGCCTTTTACCAGTAAATCTAAATATCTAATTATCCTTCCATCCTGCTGAAATTCACTCCAAAAACATCTGGGTTCGTATTACAAGAGGTTCCCCCTCATCCTGAGTTGCTCTAGTGATGTGAAGAATTTCCCTTTTTTTCCAAAGCAAAGCAGCTTTGTTGGAATCACTGCTGAGAATGAGAAAATAAGAAGGTTTTTATGGATATCACATGCAACCCACACAGACCCTGCTCACCTAATGAAAACTGCAGGGGCTCATAATTAAAACTTGTTTGGGCCTGACTGAAGAGTCTGGGAAGGTCCCTCTCAATGACCACTGTCAAATATCCACTGTCCTTGCTCCCAGCCCAGCCAGCTGGAAAACTCCAGGGCTCTTCAGGAGGTGCTGTCAACCAGACACGTGCTGTGACAGAAAAATAGGTCAGAGTCATCATGCTGTGGTCTGATTTTCAGTGTGTAGCCAAAGGCATTTATATGGCAGAGTCTTTAAATATGTGATAAAAAGGGGAGATGAACCTTAGGGGTGCTTCAATAACCACTGGCTCATCTGTGCCTTTTTGGCTGCACAGGGGTCCTTTGGTCAAGTTTCCTCCTGGAAACAGCAAAACATCCCAGGAATGGCTGTGGGTAGGTGCCTAGAGCATATTAGACAAGACAAAGGCCTTGGACATGAAGGAGAGCTCTTCAAAGGCACAAAGGGAAACCTAACTCCTCTTGAATTTCATGCTTTGGAAAATCTACCTAGCCATAGTATTTTTTGCTTGAGAGGCAAACTTAGGCTCAGGTTTCTCTTTTTTAAAATAAGCTCGACAAACTAATTAATTAAAAAAAATCCAGCTATCATGTTCTGCTCCTGCATGTGACACAGTAACCATTAGCACATTAGTAGATAAATTTATCTGAGCTCAGTGGGAGGAAGTTTGTGTGTACCTGGTTTACATTAAATAGTAGGTCAACCTGGTGAAGTACAAAGTTAAGCACACAAGTAGGTCTCATCAGGACTATAGAAAACATTAATGTGATTAAATACGTCATTAATTGATGATTCAGAAGAGCCAGACTAGAGGACACCACAGAAATACTCCAGATTTATTTCCTCTTTTCTTCCATTTGAATGAACCCACCCAGAGATTCAGGCACACCCCAGAATCCAGCTAATTCCTGCAGCACCTGAAAGGCAAAATGACAGAACACAGTGGAGACAATGTCCATGATCTGGCAGATAAAGACTGACCTGCAGAAAAACTGATTTTGCTGTGAATTTTCAATCAGGTGATCACTGAGACCCTGGCTTTCCATCCCAGGTCTAGGAGGCAGAGTAGGTTGCTTCATGGTCCTTTAGGTATCTCCCAGGTTCTGGGCAAATATAAAGTTAATATATTTATATTTTATTTAGATTTATTAGTTGTAAGGCCTGGAAGAAATTATTCTTGGGTTTTCTATTATTCAAATCTATGTATTTCAGAAAAAAAAATCTATTAAAAAAATTGATGGAAAGTCAAATACAAACTTTAGAAACTGATTCCTGAGGTTAGTAGTTCGTAATGTTGAAAAAGATACATATGTTGTTTCTAATACGAATTTGTCCATCTTAATTTTTGATGTCTGATCTTATCATGTCCATGTAAGCAGAATATCCTCCCGTCATCTTTTGATGCCTTGCCAGAGTTAAGTCACCCTTTAGATGTTTTCTTGCTTTTCTAGACATCTTGAGGGCCCTTTAAGCCTTTCAGTGTAGGCCATATATGTTTAAATCCTTTTATCAGTTCTGTGACTCTCTCCAATTTATTAATACTACTTCAACTCAACCTCTAAACCCCTGGAAGATAATCTCCAAAATCTCTGCTTCCTGGGACACTGTGCTGTAGAGTAAATGTGAACAGAAAGTCTTTGTTGCTCAAAAGATAGATGTAAAATATACATTAAATATCGATTGCCTCCAGTGAGCTTAGCAAGTAATCAAGGGTACCACTACCCCAACCTCTTCTTTCTTTGGCAGTTCCCAGATTTCCCCATCATTTGCAAACACTAGTAATGTGTTTCCTTCCAGAATATTAGTAAAAGTGATTAAAGTGTAAGGCCAAAGACAGCTCTGCAAAATACCACTAGAAGCAGAGGAGCTCAGGGAGCTGTCTCCTGTTGCAATTGGGGTTTGAGATCTATCAAATGTCCAGTTCTTAACAGATTTTATGTATGCCAAGTGGATTTAATCAGCTTAAAATACCCTGTGCTACCGATACCTTTATAAAGTGCCAACTCTATTAACACTGTTGTCCCTATCAACAGGGAAAAGGTAAGTTTACTTTGACAGGATCTCCTTTCCATGAACCGGTGCTGAGTGGTATTGACTACATTAGTGTCTTTATTAATCTAGTACATTTGAACTGATGTAGTTATCAGGGGTTTATTATTGTGCTAGAATTGATACAGTCTCCAATTGTAACTCACAGACACCTTGGAAATAATGAAATTCAATACTAATAGCCCTTGGGCAGCTTGGTGAAAATCCTGGGGTTCAAGTTATCCATTTAGCTTTAGTCACTTGCTGCTTAATGACCACAACAAGTATTAGTGGAAGCAGAGGTATTTAATTTTCAAGACACAATAAGACACTGTCACTGGGCTTTTTCACTAATACAGTCCTGAGATCTTTACTGAACAGTTCTTCCCTCTGCCCTTTTGCCTCCTTTATCAATATTCTTCTTTCTGAAGAATTTCAATATTCTGACTTCTTCTTTTTACTTATTGTTAAATTCAGCTTCTCTTTCCTTTAAATGTGTCAGGTTTGATGCTGTCTGTGGACACCCAGGGACTACCCTATAGATAGTTCATAGCCATTAGGTTATGGGGCAAAGGCAAAATACATTCCACTGAATTAGTAATTATGAGTCACATTTCCACGTAAATTATTTCTTTCACTTTTTTTGGCTTGTAACTGAAGTGAGCCTTAGGAAACTGGCCATTTTTAGCAGCATAACCTGCATGTAAAATTCACATAAGTGTATATGTACATACATGTGGATTTTCTTCTCAGTCTGCTGATTTTTGTGTGCATATCAGAAAATCTACATATTCCCAGTTCAATCCCTGCTTCTGTTTAATTCAGTCAGCAAAGGAGTAGCTAGAGATTCCTAGGAAGATAAGGGAACTGGGCTTGGGAGCTGTAAAAGCCAAGCATCTGTTGGAAGGCAGGACTCTCCCCTCACAGCAGAAGCTGATGCTGGATACCTGCCAGCTTCTCCTGCCCTCCCACACCAGGAGTTTTTCAGCTGTCCCTGCAGCTACAGCAGTAGCAACTTTAACTCAGAGAAGAGAAGGACTCAGAGGTATCTCAGAGGGATATTTCCCCCATTCCCACGTGCCAGTGGGAACTACAGGGAAACTTCTTAGAGCAACTTCAGTGTTAGTAAGGACATTCCTATGGATATATATTCCTATATATATTTCTCTTTTTCTTACCTAGCAAATAAAATACTTCTCCTCTGACTGAGAGAACATCTTACTTGCATAGAGGAGAAGCTTTAGAAGACCAGGTTAATTGCTGGGGTGACCTAAAGGTCCAAGCTGGGGCTCTTAGGTCACATGCATGGGCATCTCCTCTGGTCCATGTGGTACTTGAGGTGTGTCTTGGGGTTCTTAGTCCTAAGCAGATTTTGGTACACAGATCATGAAGGCAAAAAAACCAGAAATAGTATGCGGTCCCCTCTGAGAGCATGTGTGAGCTGAGGTGATCAAAGCCCTGCTCTGAACCCAGACCTTCAGCTGCTGTTAAGACCATGGGCTGGTGCCCCTCAGCTTGGGCCCTCCAGGAGCAGTCACACCTATTCCCTCTTCATTACAGCAAGAGGAAGGGTTCTTATGGTGAAGGCACCAGCCTGGGGCTATTCAACCCAGTGCTTGAAGAAAGACCTTATCTATGCAACATACCTGAAGGTAACCACCCACGTTTGGCCAGTGGGATCCCTCTCCAGGCAACAATGGGAGCTCAGACACGTAGCTGACCTACAGAGAGTGTAGAGCAATAAACTTAAATGAAAGGGTTAAATTTAGATTTTTTTTCCCTGTGAGCTGACTCTCATCCCATGATGCCTCGTTTCAAGCCATGATTGGATTATCATATCTGCAAGGAGCCCTGTTTTTTGGAGTACAGCCCTTCAAAGACCTCTGCTAGCCAAAGAGGTCCCACCAGCACCTTGGTGTCCTCTCCCCTTCTCATGCTTTCCATGGGTTCCTGACTCCTGTTTGTTTTGGAAAAATCCACATTTCTCAGGTATCCCAGACCTGTTCCAAAGTCCTCAGATTTCAGCCAGACTTGGATCCCAGCCTATCTGGATAGGACACCTAAGCTGGCACTGCTTGAGTTTTACCAAATACCTTGGCCTCAGAGGACTCAAAGCATCAATATTTGACGCAATACAGGGGGACAGCCTCGATTCGTGATAACACTCCGTGAGTGTTCCAAGAGCTTTCCTAAGTCTTTGGGTGCCATCAGTAACGTCAACAAAAGGTCAGCACATTTTGTGGGCAGAGTTCTGACCTCCTGGATCGCTCACCATTTCCCAATGCTCCTGTACTGTGACAACAGTGACACATTAACTTGATAAGCCTGTGCAGGTTTGGCCTGAGGATCTTCTCCAGCTGTCTATCTTCTGTCATCCCTTTTCTTGTTAGGCTTGGGAAGAAAATGAGTTTTCAGAGATTTCTATTGTTGTTGTAAAACGTAATTTGCTCCGATGCAGAGCAAGCCAGGCAGAGTGAGCTGTGACTCTTTTCCTTCCTTGCTGGCTGCCTCTCTGGCATCACTTTCCCTCATAAGCCAGGCCCTTAAGTGGAGACAGTGCATCCAAGGTAAGGATATTACCTCAAACCTCCTCTCTATAAATAGGCCTGGCTGCCGCCCCGAGGTTGCTTGTTCTGCTGTCAGAATATGGCTAAATGGCCACTTACAAATTCCAACATGTGCTTGATGTGGAGATTACAGCTGCTATCCAAAACAAAAGAGCTTTCTCTCTCACAACGTGCTGCTCCCTTTATGATGCAGTTTGGAAAACTCACGTCTCTTGAGAGGGTTTAATCCATGCCCTGGTGCTCCTTTTGTGTGAGGACAACACAGCTTCCTCCAGACATAAATGAAAACAGGACCTTTGAGTGTCTGTCAGAATATGCTTGGTGTCCTGAAAATCACAGGGAAGGAAAGGTCTGCTCCCTGGGGATTCACCCATGGAGCAAAATGCAAAGATGTGGGGTTATGTCAATACAGCATGGAACAGCAGAGAGCAGGGATGCCAACCTGGACCCCAGAATGGCCTCAGTGTGTAAGTGTGGCATTGCCTCCATACCCCCCAGGACCCAAAGGAAAACTGCTTGGTTTGGGCTCAGGACCACGCTAATGTGTCAGTGGTGGGAGTGGGAGTGTCTGAGAGCTGTGGTTGGCTGGAGGTGGCTAATAGGTGTTGGTTGGTACAAAAAAGGTGAGGTTTTGCAAAGAAAATAATTGGTTCAATGCCCCTGCACAGCTGGGTTGTCTCACAGGAGTTTTAAGAGAGCCAAAGAAAATTCTGCTTTTCTTGTACTTTGTTCTTACACTATTTTTTCCTGCTTGAGGCATCTTGCAAAGGAAGTGGGAATGGCTTTGCTCACTTGATGGAGGTGGGAACTGGGAGATCAGGTGAAGGGCTGTTTCCTCATATCCCCCAGCAAGTCCAGGCAGGATTTGGGGCAGACTGCTCCACCACACATCCTCCCGTAGACAGGAGAGAGCTTCCCTCACACATCACAGCAAAGCCTAAGCATGACACAGCAGCAGCTCCTAAACACTTGAAAGCCTTTTCCTTGCTGGTGTGGTCGGGCTGAAGCATGGCTAATGCAGAAATAACTTCTCTTTGAGTTCTGGCAATGGAATCTGGCCCTGATTTATTCACGTATGCTTAGCTGGCATCTCCAGCTGCTGTTGTGACTCTACCAAAAAATATAATGCCCTCTTTCCATGGCAGCCACGAGGCAGATGGCCATCACAGGCCTGGCAATAGTAAGCCAGATGGCATGGTGAGGATAGTGGCTGAGGGGTGGCCGTGCTTCCCCACCTACCAACTCTGCTGCAGGAGCTGGGAATATTCTGTGGGTGGCCAGTATTTATATTTGCTTGTAAATTACAGCCTGCAAAATGCTAAATGAGTCTGGCTGCAACCTCAGAGCACAGCCTGGCTCCTGTGATCACAGGTTGGAGTCGTGCAAGGGGAGCCATGCTCACCTCCCAGTACAAAAGAGCCCTTTGTGTGTTTTCTCCTGCTCCTCAGGCGTGCCCTCCTGGGCTGCTCTGTTGTCCCACCCTCAGCCCTCAGCCTCGCTGCCTCCAGCCATGCCAGTGCTGGTGACTCAGCTGGACTCAGCTCCCTAGAGCTCTGAGCTATCAATCATGACACCTACCACTCTTCCCCTGCCATCTGCTCTCCTCCTTTCCTGGCATCTCCAGAGCTTTGCTCCTCACCCACGTGCCATTTGGTTCCCTGTCTCATGGAAAACATCACCTGGGCAATGCTGCCTTGCTCTCAGCACCAAAGGTCCTTGCTCTGGTGGAAGGAAGATGTTGCTCTTGGTGATGGGAATGTTGATGGTCCGCCTGTGTTTCAGCCTTTACTGGCAAGTCAGTGCCAGCAGCAGTCAACACCTCTCTCCACCTGCAGCATCCTAAGGGAATGTGCACAGCCTGAGTCACTAAATAAGGATTGCCATCATTTTAGGAAGGGAGGACTCATTGTTCAGGCTCTGCAGATATTGCCTTCAGCACTCAGCCTGGCATGCTCCCATGTCCTCGATTCCCCCACTTGCTGTGGCTGTATCAGTCCCTCAACCTCACCACATTACATGAGAAGGAAACCTCAGCTCTTGTCTGCGATCGTAGGCTCGGTTTCCTTCCCGCTGCACTCGCTTCCCAGCCATGGTGACAAGCAGCTTCGATTTACTGGCTCCGAGGGAGTCTTGTTTTGAGTGCTTCATGCAAGCCAGAGCGTGGCTGCAGCCAGGGGCTGGGCTCTGGTCCTGGGGGCCGTGGCATCGCCTCCCTCCCCAGCATGGCTGTAGGTGTGGGAAGGCTGCACAGGGCATGTCTTCAGTGTGAATAAACATCCAAAGGGATGTACTTTGCCATTTGTCTCACACTGATGCAGTTCTCAATGATTTTTGATGGGGATGTGTGTGCACTAATGGGAGATTGCCAGGCTAGAAGTAATTAAAAAAAAAAAGTTCCTTTCAGCATGTTATAATCATTTTGAATTATTAAACAGGACAGAATTTTTAAAGTCTAATTCACTTTTCCATTATTTATGCTGTCTGCTTCAGTTTTATTCTGTCTTTTGAGAGTTATGAATTCACCAGAAAGTTTCACTTTCAGGTTGTGATGCTGTCAGGGTTGGAGGCTGCCAAGGCTCCAATACTGCTGCTTTTAAAAGCCCGGATGAGGGCTGCATCTTTTCCCATTGCCATGAACAACATTTAAATTTCAGGCCATTTTTAGCACTGCACCTACCAGCGGAGGAATTTTTCCAGTTGCAGCAAGAGGCCACTGAGGATCAGAGGAAAAAAGTCAGCACATCAAAGGTGCAGGGCAGGGAGCAGCACATGAGCAGATCTGTCCTGCAGTAGGTAAGTGATTAAACAGATAAAGTCCCTGCATGCAACCAATGCTGTCGTCCAGCCCCTGCTAATACATCCCAGCTCTAGCTGCAGCCTTTGCTCCTTAAATGCTCTGAAACAAAAGGGTTTTAAACCATAATTTACTGTTTCTTTTTTTTTTTTTGACATATTTCTAAATCGCTTCAATATGGTCTCGAACCACTAAACTGAAGTGTTTGACTTGCTTCCAAATCGAAGCGTTCATAAAAAAAAGGAGGGGGAAAAAGAAAAGGAAAGGGGAGAGGAGGGGAAGGGTGGTGGGGAGAAGAAAATGCAAGGAAAAGAGAAGTGCTCTGGTAGTTTAAATCAGTCAGCCCTGCACAGTGATTTAAAACCAGTGGAGCACTTCAAGTTTTCATAAGCACTTAGCTTTGGAAGCAGTCCGAGCCCAGAACACGTGCGTTTGTGGAATCATTTACCATTATTAGCGAGTTTGAATGGTGCTTGAGCTCTCCCTCTGCCCCGATAAGCACTCCGACTGCCTGTGATTAGCAGGGTGGTTTCAAGCTTGTGCAGAATTGAGGGTGATTATTTTCTAGCGTGCCATCGCCTGTCCCTATCTCCAAAGATCTGAGATTTTCCAAATTCATTAATTCCTTCAGCTCATCTGAATGGAAATTACTAACTAGACGTAGTTCCCTCAGTGCAGTTTTACAGCATGTGTCACAGAGAATAATAAATGTTTGCAGCCAGGGCAGATGGAGCAATAAGGTGCATGCCACAGAGCACTCCTGGGCTGGGTCAGACCTGTTATTCAGATATGTGGTTGTGGAGCCTCTGTGCTCCAGCCACTGACTGGGAAATGCTGGGTTT
>JAWWEE010000074.1:4253676-4272597 GCA_035221455.1 Xenops minutus | reverse complement strand
TTTAGATGCCCTGATGCTTCCTGGAGCTAGAAAGGGCAGAAGGACAGAGCTTGGTATTCCCATGTGTTTTATAAAATTGTATTGTGTTGCATTGCTGGGCAACACTTGGATAACCCAAGTCCAGGGTCTTGAACAAGCACGTAGGAAGTTGAGGAGGTTGTCAGATAAAGCTGTTCAAAGAGCTGATCTTTCAGGTTTACTGGCTGACCAAAGGAAGTTTTTTAAAAAATTGTAAGAATTCAGGTTGGCCAAGATGGAAATGTTTTGCTTTTCTGAGCTAAGGAAAAATCTGAAAGAAGCAATCCTGTTCCTTGTTTTTTTGCTTGTAAACTTTTTGGTTGTTAATTGCTTACAAATTTTGTAAGAAATTTCTGTTGCAGTAAGAAAAACGGCATTGCTTTGACTTGAAACCATCTCAGCAATTTCCCCCAGGTCTTTTGGTGAGGTGGTAAAAACATAAACGTAAAAAATGTGACACTGAATTCCTAGTTTTCCATGGAAAAATTTTGACTAGCAAAAAACCCCACATGGTCCAGTATAAAAAAGACATGAAATATCCAAATTTGTGCATGAAGCAAGCTGGGTCAGTGCTGTGCAGCCCTGAGGGACAGGGTTTTACAGAAGCCCAGAGCTTTGCTGCTGCCTGCAGGGAAGACGCTGGGAGTTTGAACTTTCGAGAGGGTCCCTAGATTCCTCCATGTGGAAAATGAGAACAATCTGCTGGCAAAGAGGTCAAATTGGAGGCATAAGAAAGATAATCCCACCCCTACCTCCTCCCAGATGTGCACCCAATGGTCCCCAGTGCCCTGGCCCACTCCAGAGCTCCCCCAGCCCAACTCAAGACAGCAGGAGCAGGCTTGTCTTTAAAGAGAAAAAAGACAGGGAGTTTTCCCTGGCAGACAAATGATGGGAGTGCCAATGCTCTTCCTGTCTCTGGTACCACCAAGCCCCACACTCTGCTACCTAAGCAGGGCATCAAGTGCTATGAGGGTCCTACCACCAGGCTTGAGACCCCCCAGCTCTTAGTCAGCTGTTGTTTCATGATGGTTCCACCTTTGCTGGTTAGTTTTCAAAGGAAGGGTCAGTGGAGGACCAGATGCTTGGGTGTTCCCATTCCATGGGAGGCTGCAGTCCCAGCTGACCACCCAAACCTTGGGCTCGTGTGCCCAGCCCACGGCTTCACAGAAACGGGTGCCTCCAAAGGATGGTTCACATGACCTAGACCCCTGTTCCACATGATTATTGTCTCTGTTGACTATAAAAATTCAGCTACCTGAACTGCAAGTATTCAAAAATACTTACATGAAAACCTTTTGTGAGCTTTTTTCAATTTTTTTTTTTAATGGGAAAATTCAGAAAATAATTTGGAGAGAATTGTCCAAGAAAAACCTCAAAACCATTAATCTTACACACCCAAGACTTCAACATCCTAAAGAAATGCATTGCAGAAGGTTGTCCCAGCTCAATATCGTTGTGAAAAATAAAAAATTTTGGGCCAGACCTAGAAGGCATTTCTTCAAAGGAGAAAGTCATATATTTACACACTGCCCTGATATTCCATAAAACACTGAGAAAATGGATCTTTTGGAAATAAAAAAAATAACTTGAAAGATCAAGACAGAGCTGTGATAAAGGGTGACAATCTTTGGGTCGCTGTGCTGATGTCTTTACTACAGGAGTGCAGGGCAGAGTGAGATCTGAGGATGTGATTCCTGTGCTGACCACTGGTTGCCTGGATGATGCTTTTAACCTATTTTACGGCTTTGTGCCTCAGTTGTGCCCTCTTCAAATTGGTAACAGGCATTCAGTCCTTTTCTGCAGACACCTTTGAGCTGTGCTTACACTTTGCTCTAAGCTTTGAGAAGTTTGTGCTTTTTTATCCCCCTAGATGCCTGGCTCTCTTTTGTCTCGTTTTACAGTCCTAATGGAGGGGGAGAACACACCTGAATTTGCCCTGGTTTGGAAGGGGAAAGTCATTCTCATTATTAAGCTGTTATTTTTATGAAGCTATAACTTACATACTCTCAATACTTATGTTATAGTAGTCAAAAACCAGGATGAGATCTCATAAACCATTCTTTATAGTAACCAGATGGTCATCAAGGCTGCAAGGTACCTGACAGTGCCTATTATAGGGAAACACCTGCACAAACCATAACCACCTCTGTGCCAGCCCTGCCAGTGGGGTGACCTCCCCTGCAAAAGCTGTGCAGTCATTTGGGGGACACTGTCACACTCCCCCTCCCCAGACCCACTAACAGAAGCCGTCCTGTCACAGGGATGTGCCACCAGCCCTAGCTCCTTCCCTTTTATTTTCAACCCCTTCACTGGGCATAATATGAGTAGTTAAAATAACTACTCCAACCTTCCTCGATTCATTAGAAAACTTGGTTGGCTTTTTCTTGGTTTCCTACTTTACTTGTGCCTTCCCTTGGGAGATGCCAGTGGGAGGGCTCTTTGACAAGTCTCCAGATCTCTGTGGACAGGACTCACATTCCCTCCAAGACCCTCCATGCTGGCACAAGATGCCAAGTCCCACCAGCCTTGCCCATAACACTGAGCATAGCCCCTCTTGGAGGCCCCTTTCCTCCCCGTCCTGGGGCTGTTGGCTCACCTCCTTGTGCCTCTGAGAGCCAAAATGAGCTTGTGTGAGTATTAGGTCAGTGCTAACTCATGTCCCCTTGCCCAGCAAGCAGTCCCTGGGGCATGTTGGCTGGCTGATGGCAGGAGGATGCTCAGCAAGGGTGTTGAGCAGAGGATATCCAAAAAAAAGCATAACCCATCCAGGCACATCAAGTCCACTGACAGTATCTATATGAGTAATAATTCCTAACAGCAACAGGTTCACAGCACCTGACGTGGCAGGGAGGTGCTGTTACTGAAAGGCTTATTTCATCTCTCCGAAAATCAGAGGTGGATTGGTTTTGCTGTCTGAGTCAGTAATTAAGCAGAACTGGTGAAAATACCCAGACTAAAATGCTATAGGGAAAGGCATACCATTTCAAACCTGTTTTGATCCATGTGTATCCCAGCTTCCTTACAGCATCCTGCATCAAACACTCAATTAAAATAATATTCTTCAAACCCACCCTTTCAAGAGAGGCAGCAACTTCTGAGAAACATTGCATTTTATTTGACAAAATGTTTCTTTGCCCAAAAAGGTCTTTTCTTAACCAATATCCCCCATCCACAGCATTAAACTCCATGGCTTCTGAGCAAGGGGGAAGCACTGGGGCTCCTGGAGCAGCCCTCTTCCCTGACAACCTGATAAAACCTTCCCTGATGTTCCACTGTTCTGCATCACCCAATTCCCCTTGAAAAATGAAAAAAAAGAATGCCCTTACTCATGGGTTCTGTCCTCAGAAATCCACACCACGCTCCGTTTCCCAGCGGATGAGTCACGCGCTGACATCGCCAACATCCTGCCTCTCACTGCTGAGCCCAGGGCAGGACAGAGGAAGGGCACAGTGTGCAGAGAATTTCCAAAGAAAAGGCAAACATGTCTTGGCACTGAAGTTGTCAGTGCCACCACTGTGTGGTCATGCTATGCACCCTTAGCTCAGTGTGCTGGTGATAGCTGGGGGTGTGGATACCTTGCTGAGCACTGTGGAGGAGAAAGTGCAGCCCATCCTTCCACTACCACCTTCATGGTGGGATTGCTCCTCTGAATAATAAACAGGAGCAAGCAGGTTTTTTTGCCCTAAAGCAACAGGTATTCTATAGTAGTAAAAAGAGACACCTGATGGCTTGGGAGATTCCCATAACTAGTAGATACCTCCACTTTCTGCAGAGTTTTTAAATTGTGTGTCTACTTTCATTATTTGGTTAGAGATATACACTACTGATTTCTACTGTCTAAATGCTCAAGAGTAATTTTCTTTTGTCTAAATACTCGAGTAGTTTTCTAGCCTCAATTTTTTGATGCCTGGCTAATATTGAGGGTGCCCAAGGAAGTGGTGGAGTCACCATCCCTGGAGGGATTGAAAGGACATTTTGATGTGGCACTCAAGGATATGGTTTAGTGGTGGCCTTGGGTTAATGGTTGAACTCGAGGATCCTAGAGGGCTTTCCCAACCTTAATGATTTCATGGTTCTGTCTGTCCTCTAAAGATCATGGGTTACCTCTGAAAAATGCTGTCAAAAGTGATCAGAGTGGGTCTGATTTTTCATGTCTGGAGATGTTTCGAATGGTACTTTGGTGGCCATAAATTGAAATAACTTCAAGGTGGCCTTTCCACGATCTGCCCTTTCTAACCTCTACCTCTCCATGCCCTGTCTCTCCATGTCTTGCCTCTCCATCCTCAGCCCCACAACAGAACTTCCTTTACCCACACCATTTCCAACACTGGCACATCCAGCTGCCCCTCAGAAGTGCTCTCTAATGTCTTTAATCCCCCACAGAAGGATGACTTTGCATCTGTCCACCAGCATCTCCACTTCTATTTTAAACTGAGCTTCCAGACACTTCCTGAAAATAGTTGATGGCTCGTGTCCCTTCCTGAGCGATCAAGTGCTGTGAGCTATCTGCATTGGAAAGTGCAGACATCCAGAAACAAGGAAAGTGGAAAGTGTTGATTTCCAGGCTATTTCAGTGTGATATCAAAGCATGATGGAAAAATAGATGCTTCGGTGTTGCCAGTGCTTTTGAGCTTAGGGCTGGTAGCTATAAATAGAAACACCCAAAATTATTCTTAGAAATTGAGTCATTAGTTCTTAATATTTCTAGTAAGTCAGTGGGAGTTGTGCTACTTAGGACAGAGGCAAAATGTGGGTAAGCCCACACAAAAAATCAGCTTCTAAAAACAATTACCGGCCCTTTTAGTCTTGAGCAATATTTTCCTTAACAAGATTTACTTAACAGTGAGATAACTTACCCAAATGAGCTGTGCACAGCCCTTTCCCAGCTATAAAGGCACAAAAATCAGGGTTTCCCTCACACTCTCTGGCTGCTTCTCTGCTGCAGTTACTGTGGGGTTTTTCCCCCCTTGGTGGGTTTCTTCCCCCAGGAGCAGTTTGGCCTTTTTGAAACCACTGGATGGGGTGAAATGAGAGGGTGGTGGAGGATGAGGTGGTCTGTGAAGCCTTGTTGCCAGAATTAGGGAGATGGTGTGGGTCCAGGTGTATTGCAAAGGGAAGTTTAGTGGCATCTCATTGTGCAGCATTTAGACTCACGTGTGGGAACAAGTGTGGGTGTCCCAATATTTTATTAAGAAAAGGTTTTCTCCACCCAGAGGATGGTTGAGGACTGGAACAGGCTCCCCAGAGATGTGGTCACAGCACCAAGCCATGTTCAAGAAGTGTTTGGAAAATGCTTTCAGGCACATGGTGTTAATCTTGGGGTCTTGGGGGTGTCTTGTGCAGGGCCAGGAGTTGTATTTGATGACCCTTTTGGGTCCATTTCAACTCAGAATATGTTCAAATCCTGTCTCCTCCATGCTGAGAGGGAAGCAGGAATTTCCCTGCCACTCTTGCAGTGCTGACTCCTGCATCTGGTGTGCAAAAGTCACTCCATTCACACAGGCAGGAAGAGGATGAGTAACAGAGCCCCAGAAGTTCTTCCTCTCGCAGATTTATGGCCCTTTCCCTGCATGAGGGCTAAGTTCTTTCCTTGAGCAAAATTCCTAAATCAATGGCTTGATTAATAGCTGAGAAACATTTTTCCCACAGAGTCTGGAAGTTCTTTTCACACATTATTAGCCAAAAGAGCCAGAGAAGACATACAGTTTTTTTAATTGTATATTATTATTGTTTTTAATTGTATAAAGTAATCAGTTCTAAGAGTCAGATGAATAAAATGACCTTCCTGGGTGTTCAGGCATACAAAGAAAAGCAAAATATAAAACAAAAGGTCTGAGATACTCTGTAAATCAGAGCCTTTAATTCACAGCATGCCAAAATATGTGACTAATGACCATCTCAAATTGCATAAAGACCTGAACTAGTAGAGGTCATCTTAATTTCCTCCACCTTAACTAGTGCATCTCTGATAAGCAGTGTGTGTGTACTAGAAGATGGGAATAAGCCAAAACAGAACATTCCTCTTCTGAGTACACACAGGATGGAGGGGGAAGGGGAAAATCTCTCAGAAATTAGTATGTCTGTAGTGAGTTTCCCAGAGTGACTCCTGTTCAGACAAGCATAACATTTGCAATTTTCCTCTAACATTTTTCAGTGGGTTAGGGTTTCTCTTAAAAAAAACACCCCAAACTCCAGAAATAACCCCTAATCTATTCAGAACGTGAGGCTGGTCGATTGGATTTTGGAAAGTCTGATGCTACATGAATTCCAGGTTCATTTATAAGCGACACCACGTTGTGTTGGAGGATGCAGGGTACAGGGATAAGACAGGCTGTCTCTGCCTTACCAGGAGAAAATATATGCTGCATCTTAAGTCTTTGTGCAGCCCAAATACAGATTATCACCACCAAAGAAGAGCAGGAGGTGAAAATTGTGGTGGGTGCATTTTGGTGGATTTCAAAGCAGTGCACAGGTGAAAATTGGATCTTTTGTTGGAAATGCCCAAGGGTGGTCGGGGTATTGACAGCTCCGGGTGCCAGTTGGAAATGATGACTCAACTTTCAGATGAACCAGACCTGCTCCTCCTTGCAATTCCTGGCCAGTCCAAGAACTTCATGGGACTCCCTTGGCCAAGAAGAGATGTTTTCCTGCAGCCAAGACAGGATATTTCTCCTTTGAAGCTTAGGGAGCAGAGAAATGAATCCTTTGGTGGAGATCCATCTGGCCTTAACTTCATGTCCTCACCTTCTCCACACCATGGGAGGAGGGAAACGACCTCAAGTTGCACCAGGGAAGATTTAGACAGGATAACAGGAAAAAATTCTTCCCTGAAAAGGCTGTCAGGTGTCAGAACAGGCTTCTCAGAGCAATGGTGGAATCGTCATCCCTGAAGGTGTATAAAAGACATGTAGCTGTGGTGCTGAGGGACATGGTTTAATGGAGATCTTGGCAGTGCTGGTTTAATGGTTAGACTTGACAATCTGAAAGGTCTGTTCCAACCTAAACAATTCTATTATTCCATGATTCTGTATTTTGGGAGGTCTGTCCTTCTGCCAGTGCCCAAGGCCAATGTGCAGGCTGGAGTGTTTGCATCACTCCCAGACCATCTCTGATCCCCCACTCAGCTGGACACCAGGACCAGGCAGGAGAATATCTTATGCTGAAGACACCCAGCTGCCAACTCCAGACTTGACCAAGGATTGTGAGATTTTGGCTGAGTCTTCCTTGCAGAGACAAGGGCTTGCAGGCTGCCTGAGAGAGCTAAGGGTGAGTCCTCTTGACTGACAGGAACATAACAAACCACCAGGTGCTCATGAATACACCAAATGAGAGAGTTCATGTTGGACACAGATCTGTGCTGAGGTTGAACCTGACACAGAACCAAGAGGTCTGCTCTTGCAGAGATGCAAGGTCTGGGTTTATCATTTCTGCTGTTAAGATGCCCTCCAGCACACCAGAACACCTGAATTTGCTCCAACACAAAAAAACCCCCACATTCACCTCATTATGGTTCACAACCCACCACCTCTGCTGGCCACCTGGGACCCTGCCATGGTCAGGGCTTGAGAGCACAGGGCACCAGGCCAGGTTTAGCTGCCTGCTTGTGGAGTAGAGAGTAGAGAGTCCTGGTTTCCCTTGATGAAATCTCCAGGGACTGCAAAGGGAGACTGGGGAGACTTGCTCAGATGGGCAATTTAGGTGTCTGCTCTTGTCGAATGAGTCACACCTGAAATATTCAAAGGCATCCTACCTGCTGCAAACGAGCCGCCTTTCCCATGAAACCTCCTGCTTGCTATTCCAACACTGACACCACATCTGATTTTGCATGATAGAAATCAAGTCTGTGCTTACTTTGGTGCAATGAGTGCTGTTTATCAAATCAGTTAATTTCTTTACGTGGAGTAAATTTCAAGGTGTTTATGGCAATTAAAGTTTTGTGTGGGAACACCACAGAAGCCCCAGGAATAACATCAAACTAAAAGAAATTTATCTTCTACCAAGACACAAATGATGATCAGACAAACACACCAGGAGAGAAGATGAATACCCAGCAGTTGGAGATAACTGCACATAATTCCCCAGGTGGTATTCTAGCTCTAGAAATTTAAGCTAGAATTTGGATTTTTGTGCGGAAAACAGTTTAATAAATTGTTTGTTTCATTTCTTGGCAGTTTTTCCCAGATGAATAGCTTTGTAATCCACTCTCACCTCTGCTGTGGGAAGGGAAAGGAATCCTGTTGAAAGAGTAGACAAGCCTGGGGGAGAAAAGAAAAGGCAACAATCAGAAATTGTAACTTCACAGCATGAGGGCAGAGCAAACATGACAAGCAGGGGACTGTATCCATCCCCCATTAGACAGTCACCACCGGGGGAAGGTGAGGAAGAGGAGCTAAGACTGGGTGGATCTCAGCCCTGAAGCTTCCCAATGGATGCTACTGGCCATTGCAATCCCCTCCCTATCTTTTTGCTCCTCATAGGAACTGAACTGGCTTTAAGGATGAGCAGAAAACCAGCAGCACTGCTCAGCATCCTACAAAGGCTGGCTGTGAACAGAGTTTTCCTGTTGTGATATTGCTCATGGTTTAGTTTAGCTGATAGGACATGGGAGTGTGATCTCCTATGCTGAACAGTCTCCTGAATTCTGATTAGCAAAGCATGGCACAAGAGCTGGGCAACATTTATTGAATCAAGTGATTTTAGATGGTTAAAAATGGCCTTTCCCCTACATTAAAGACTCACAGCAGCATCTTATTTTGACCTTTTTTTCATTTTCAGCAAAACATACCCCAAACAACAACAAAAATACATGCAGTTTTCATTCACCCTCCCTCTCTTTTTTGCAAACGGCAAGAAAGAAGTTTTCTGTGTGTGAAAAACTAAATGGATTGATGTTTGCACTGATACAGCCGAAAAATGTCACGTTAACAAATAGCTCTTGTCTAAAAATTGTTGAATGAAAAGATTTACTATTCTGTTCATGAAAAGATCTCTATGTGGATAAATAATTCTATGTAACTGCTCCTAACTGCTGACTGCCTTTACAATACAACCGGCTCCCTGCAGCAGGGAAGGGCACAACCTATGAATGGATCTTGTCCTGCCTTGGGCAACTAAGATGAGGGATAGCTTAGGATGTAAGAGATTTGCTCATGGGGATCTCCAGGCACGTCTTCTCTGGGTGGTCTCCTCTGAGTGTTTTGAAGCAGGCTTTGCTTTCAGGAAGGCTGCCATCATTTTACTTACCCTCAAAATGTCACTGTTATGCTCTCCTGTGGGAGGGGGCTGGCATGCCATGTCCTGGGACTGTGGTTACCATGCCCTGGGGCTGCACAGACCTGAACTCCCTCCTGGTGTCCTCCAAACCCCTGTCCAAGTCATGCTTTTTATTTTGTTTGATTCTTTTCCCAAAAGAATAGCCCCAAAACAAGTCAGGCAAGGAGCAAATACCAAGATGGTTTTTCTGCTCCTTTTAGAATAAATGATTTGAGCCTATTACAAAGGGAAGTAACCTGTGAAGCTTGTGGGGCCTGCTGGGGAAATTCCATGGGAGTTCTGCAGTGGGGTGACCTGTACTCCATTTGGAGGAAGGCAGTTGCATCCAGCAGACTAAAGCAGGAGCAGAAACATTCCTTTTTCCCAGTTCCTCTCTTTCCTTCCTGGTCTGCAGGAAATTTCTCAGTTTTCAGGTTCAGGGGAGATTGGAGAAGCTGATGGAAAAGAGTTATTAAACAGAAAACTCACATCCAGCTCAGGAAGTCCTTGAGCTGCAAAAGGCTGAGGCTGGGGAAGATCCTGGTGGCAGCATCACCTCATGCCCCAATTCTTACATTCCTCCCATGGCATCTGTGCTTGGCTGCTGCTGGGCTCCAGGTCACCTGGACCCTTTTCTGGTCCAGTTCAGCCACTTTCTCATGCTCCCTGCAGCTTCTGCTTTGAGGTCCCTCCAGGAGCTGAGCTCCTGCAGGGTGGGTGGCAGGGACGAGGGTAGGTGGTGTTCACCACCAGACCCAAAACACCAGTTATTCACCTTTGTTTACACCAAGTGCTTTAAACAAAGACTGACGTTTGTGCACAGCAATTTGCACAGGATGGAGGACATAATTTTTGCTTTAGAGTGGGGATTGGAGACTTTTATATTTTTATACTTCTTTTATTAACCCAAGTGGCTACAGGGTCAAGCCCCTACTTGTGTATTTATGAATATATATATATATTTATGTTATTTATTATATATTTATATATTACATATATATATATATAAGCATGCATGTGTTTGTGTGTATGCCATATACGAGCTCAAAACTGATTTCTCCCAAGCTCATTTATGGAACATTTTTAAGCAGTAAATGAGATAGGGAAAAACTGGGAGAACTGGTGAATAGGTTAAAAAAGAATAACTGGAGTTTTTTTCTGTGCAGCTCCAGAAGTGAAGCACAGTTAAAAGCACAGAACAAAAACCAGCAAAAGACCAAGAGCAACAATACAGTGTTTTCCTTCCTGTATGTTTGTTACAGTTCTTGCTGGCCATGCAAAAAAAAAAGAAAAAGCCCAAATAAAATCTGGCACACAGGTCATTATGTTCTTTGGAAATCAGAAATAGGCTGAGTGGGCTTGGTAGGCAAACACACATTTCACAAGCTCCTTCTTGTCACAAAGCCAATATTTGTTCAGGAGAGAATTCTTCCTTTGGGTAATTAATATTTTTTTGCTATTTATTGCTCACTGGATGGATGTTTTGGAATGCATAAGGAAGGGGGGAAACCTGGCAGTGTTCCTTGCAGTTATTACATGGCTGCTGAGGCCTCCAACAAAAATCACAGCATCGAGCGTACATTCCTTTCGTAAGCAAAATGGATCATCAGGCGATGGAATGGCTTCAAAGGAATGTGTGCATCATGCCTTTGACATTTTGCTACAGCTAGAGCAGGAGGGGGGAAAAAATGCTCTATGGATAAACACTTCCCTCAGATTGTACATTTGTTCTTGCTTGTCCACTGCAAAGGAAGATTTCCACTTGGCACCTGGGAGGCTGAAGCTATTCCTCTTCCAAGCCACACGTTCGAGAAAAGCCAGAGAGTTTACATTAGAGAGGAACAGGAGGTGAAGGAAATTGTAAACTCAAGTGAGATGTTATAGAGCAGGTTAGATGCTGGTGGGTAGACTCACAAAAGTGGAATGTTATTGCTAAAATCTGGCTCCTTCCAAAAACCCTGTAACGTTGTCAAAGCCTTGAGTTTCGTCTGCTAGTTTCAGACATTCCAACATATGCTTCTTATTTTGTTTTTAATACTTACAGTCCATCCAGAGACAATTCATGGCAACTGTGGCTATTGTAACACTATATAAAACACAGGGTTTGATGACAACTGATATGAAGTGTGATTGGAAAAAATAATGCCCCCTGGTAATGATAATATTTCCTGCTCAGATTGGTCTCACGATAATAGGGCTGCTCCAGTTGTGTTTTCAGAGTTATACACAGGACTCTGGTATTACATTACAGCTGCTGCCTGGTTATACATCCATATGAATAGGAGGGAATAAATGCACGTGCAGAAATACCAGAATGTCTGAAAATGAGGGCAAAAAGGTGACTATTTCTTGTTTGACTTGGGGTGGGTGTGAGTGAAGCATCGTCTACTTGGACCTGGCTGACCAGAGAAGCATCTTCAAGGTTGGAAACAGATGATCTTCAAGGTTCCTTCCAACCCAAACCATTTTATGATTCTGTGATCTTGCTTTGTTTCAATGAGAAAAGTAATGCAGCCTTCAGTGTGTGACCCCCAGCACCCTGGGCTCTGCAGGTCCCTGCCCTACCCCAGCAACCCCCCTTGGCCAGCTCGTCCTTGCCACTTGGCAGCCTGACTCGGGAGGTCAGAAATAGCCCAGAGCAGGAAGTTTGGCTTTCAAAGGGGAGTGTGGATGTGGATGAGAAGCAGAGCTGCTGCTCTGGATGGAGGCAGGGAGAGGGGGGACGGCAACCTGCCCACTGAATGGGGTTGAGGATGGTTCGCTTCATCCTGTTCCAAGAGGAAACACGTTTGAATCCTTTGTTGTAGCTCCACAAGGAACCCAACTCACTGGCTTGGGGGAGTTACTCTCATATAGGAGCAGAGTCCTTGCTGGGTTGGGATAACCGCTCTAATATGAGCCTGTTGATTTGGGTTTCCCCATCTCACCCTTCTAACTCCATGGCACTTAATTCCAGCAGTGCCAGCAGAGCTAGGGACAGGCTTTGTTTTCTGTCCTCTGGCTTTTAGCATTTAAATCCTCACTTTTTCCAAAGAGTTCCAGGTTTCAGATGTCAGTGGGTGTAAGGAGACTAAGCTGAGGGACTGGTTTCTTCATCCAGAAGTGCACAAATTTCTACTTTGGTGAAAAACATGCCCAAGAGGCTGGCACTGCAGGACTGGGACATGACGAGGATCTTGCAGTCATCCATTGGCTTTCTGTGACCTTCAGCAAATTTCTTTTCAGATTAAAGGCCTAAATCAGGCCATGGATGTCAGATAAGGGCAACTCCCCTTAAATATGGCTCTGCATGGGAGTGAGCTCTGCACACTCACTGCAGCTGCAGCATGGACATCGAAGCCCAACATATGGCTCATGCAAGCCTTGAGCAGTATGAAGAGTTCAAAGCTGATTTCTGCTATTGAAGGTGACCACGACAGCCCTCAGGAGACAACTTCAGCTGGAAAAATTCTCAAGAGAAGATGTGAGCAAAGGAATAATTCCTGAAGGAAGAATAAAAAGGTCAAAGGTTGTCCTTATGACTCTGGGAGAGGTGTTTTGGTTCTCTCAGCCTCATTTCAATCCCACACAGAAAAACTGGGAGCAAATGAGGACAAAACACTCTGTTTTCTTGGTTGGTGGGAATCCTGGGTCCTATGAAGCTGGGATGTAGGATTTCACCTCTAGAAGGCAGGGATGCCTCAAGGGCTCTCATGCCAGGGAAATTTGCTACCAACAAGAAGGAAAGAGATGATGCTGGTACATGCAGAGTCCCTCAGAAATTCAGAATCCTTGGACTCTGTGGCCTGAGACCACATATCTGGCATTTATCTAAGCAGGGGGACATAAGATAAAGCTGACAAACTAGATCTGATCTCGCTCGAAGAGGGAGGGAACTGAGTCACCCAGAAGTGCACTAACTTCAAGGGGAAACTTCAAAGAGGCCAAGAAATTCAGGCTCAAGGACTCCAAGGAAATATCATCAAAGGCTGAGCAATTTGACCCTGGGGCTGGAAACAGTGCTAGTGTCCACCCTCTTTGGGATGACGGAGGAAGGGGAAATTTTGCAACTCTCAAAGGTCTGCAAACATGCACAAAGACATGTGGAAACTGGGGATCGTGCAAGACAACTGGCGTCACACCTTGGGAGCAAAACCAGCTGAGGTCCCACCGCTCTCATGAGAGAGCAGACAGGACTTTGTATTGCCAAATCCCAATGGCCTAGCATGAGCCTTTGTCTCTGCGTCACAGATATTGGTAGTGAAATTTCCAACTGGGCTTTTATTCTTTCCAAACTGGGCTTTTGCAACTGCTTTCTTGCTCTGCAAATTGTGTCGAGCTGCTGCAGCAGAAGGACCCAGGTTCCTGTCTCAGTGATATCACACAGTGAGCATGGAGGGCATTGAGGGGGGGTAAGTTACACCTGGGGTCTTTCAAGGTTGTTTTTCATCCCTCTCTAGAGCAGCACCTTGCTAAGCTGACTGTCACACTCTGTCCTCCTCTGGGTTTGTCCTCAGAGGTCTCCTTTGGCCTGAAGTGGAAGATGTCTAGCACAAAGGGATGCAGTTCGCTCTAAGTTTGTTGGCCAATGGCATGGAAACTCATTTCCCTGTTGAGAATATCAATCCTGGTGCAAGCCACTGCACTTTAACAGGCTTTGGGGGCAGCCTTGCAGCTGCCCCAGTGCACACTGTGCTAACAAAACAACCAGGAGAAAGCCTCTGGAGTAGGTGGCTCTGGATCTGCTTGCCCAAACAGTGCCTGAGGGCAAATTTGCCCAGCACAAAGGCAATGAGGACATTTTACACTAGCAGGGATGCCAGGTCCCAGGAAGAGAGGGAACAGCCTGCAGCAAGGTGAAGCACAACCAGCTGTATTCCTGGAGTCTCCACATCGGTCTGAGACTGATCCCTCCATCTCAGAGAGAGCAAGAAGAGCATCTTGGACATCCCAGCATCAGTGACAGACAGCCTTGGTGTGATCTGAGCATGGTCAGAGCTGAATGCTGATGGAGAACTCCTAGAACAGGTTTTACTTGCACTTAAGCTCTGCACAGCCTTAGCACAACACTGGATGACAGGTGATAGGAAGGACAGCTCAAGGGATGAAGATGCTGGGACCAGGCACCCTGTGCACCCAAACCCTGTAGAATCATAGAATCATTAAGGCTGGAAAAGACCTCCGAGGTCATTGAGTCCATCCTCTGACCAAACACCATGTCAACTAAACCACAGCACTTAGTGCCATGTCCACTCATTTCATGACCACTTCCAGGGATGATGAGTCCACCACTTCCCTGGGCAGCCCATTCCAGTGCCTTCCCTTCCCTTCCCAGGCAGACAACAGCACCCGGCTCTGTGGGTTTATTGTCTGCCCGTGATAAAAATCGTAGAGAAGAGTCAGCCTTTTGGTAATGGATGTGATGTTTTTTACTTTTTTTATGTCTACAACCCCCCAACTCTCTCCTGAGCACTGCTGTGAGGGGCAAAAGAATTCCCAATGACAGGCACAGTGAGGGTGGTTCACCCAGCATCAAGCAGAAAATGTTTCCATGGACCTGGAACCAAGCAATGACTAGAGGCCAGATTATGATTTTAGTTTTGCTGGCAGAAGTTTGGAAGCAATCGACTAGAATAACTTGGGTTTGCCACGTGTAAGTGGGATCACAGTCCCCTGCCTTGCTGCCTGCACCCTTGCTCTGGTTCTCAGGTACAAGTTTGGCTTTCTGGATGGGAATGCAGCAGGTTGTTGCCAGCCAGGAAACCAGCTCGTTTGCCATCAGTAACAACTGGCTGCCAATGCTGTGACTCCGGTTTTAGCCAATATGTGAATTTATTTTTTTCCCTCAGTGGTAAAGAGAGCTCTGATTACTCAGAGTGTGTGATTTTGGGGTATTCCAGGCACAGACATCACTGTGCATTCATTTCTCAATCTGATTTCTACTTGGGACCAAGCACAAAAAGCACAAGTGAGCTTGGTTTTCTCTTTTCCCTTAGCCAGAAGATCCAGGCAGGAGGCATTTACAAAGCAAGGCTCTGAAACAATCTGCTTACCAGCAGGCACGGTCTGGCTTCTTCAGCCAGGCATTGGATATGTTGAAATGTTCAAACAAGACTCACTCCCAAGTGCTGGAGAGACACAGGGGAGCTGACACCCATTCTGAGTCAAACCCATGGCTCTGCCCCAGGACAGAGAGGAATGAATATGTCAAAAAACTGATTAAGCTCAGGGCTGAAGTTGGTTGGTGTGACCTTGGGGATCATCTGGAGATCCTTCCAGCATCCCAGTGTAGAGGCTGAAAGGCCAGAAGAAGTAGGGGCAGTCCAGGTAGTTTGGGTACAAAGACTGAGGGGACCTCATTTCACATCCCCGCTCCTCAGGGTGTTCCTAAGTCACTTCAGCTCCCAGAACCTCAACCAGGGACACCTGCAGAAAGAAGGATGCAGGGTCCAGTGTGGGGCCCTGGGGGTGTGGGGCTTTTCTACTGGCAATACCTAAAAAGCTCTTTGCAGAAAGAATCTCACTGATTGAACCCCTTGGCTCACACCTTGTCTCACTCCAGGGCTCCTAGAATCTCCTTTCCACCCCTTACAGAGGAGATTGAAGCTGGTTTTGCCTGTTGTTACCTTTCCATCCTTGCATTTGGGGTGTGCCAAGCAGAAACCCTGGCTGGGGGGAGCTTCCCCTTTGTGGGAACTCTGCAGTCATCCTGTCTCTTCTCACCACACTGCCAGATTTGCAGCTGGCACAACTGTCTCCATCTTAATCCCTTTCCTTTCAGGTGGATTGGGAGCAGAAAGAAGGAAAACAGGCCTTGCCAAAAGAGGCAAAGGCTTTGGGAGGCTACAGAGGAAACAAGAGAAAGGGTAATGCTATTGCTTAGACGTGGTGATGCTTATTGCCTTTAGAAACCATGGCAGAACTAAGGAAGTAATTACTCCTGTGCCATGAAGATGAACAAATTAGAAGATTGAGGCAGGGAATACACCCTGAAGCATGTTTCATGCAAAAAAAAAAAAAAAATTGCTAAAATCTCCGAGGAAATAGTTAATTTGGTGCCTTTTCAACACACTAAATGGGATACTTCTAGTTTGGGCAGTGTTTGCCTGTTTTACCATGAGTCACATCCCATCCAAGCCACACTAAATCCAACAACTATTAGCAGCACAAAGTAGGAATGTGCCCTTTGATGGAGGACCTGAAATAAAATAATTTTACCCAACTTGATATGGATTGTTCATCTCTGAAACTGTTACACAGTTCTGAATGTCGTGTGTCTGTATATGTGGCTTATTATTAATTTTGCCCTTGGGATTGCATCCTGCCAGGCCAAGTATATTTTTAAAACAGTTATGTAGGTGTATGGAGACGGTGTGTGCCAATGTCAAGTGAATGTGTGTTGCAGAAGTGATTTAAATGACCAGGCTCCATGCTGATGATTTGGCCCAATGTCCTCATAGCAGAGGCTGTAGGACTCTCATCCACAGATTTCCATATGAAACCTATAACTTCTGGTGGAGGATTTCCATTCCTTCTTACAAGCTCCTCTGGGCCAAGCACATGGTAAATTAAATTGCCTTATTTACGGACTAGAACCAAAACCCTGGAGCCAAACACCTTCTGTCTTCATTCATATTTGAATTTGTGGCTTGGCCCCATCTCCAGCTATATTGCAAAGTGTCTTTTACTTTTCTTTGTTAAGGTATAGTCAGAGCCAGTGCAGGAGATGACATCCAACGTGTTGTGTCCCATGTTGCCATTCAACAAGTCCTTTGAGGTCCACATATACATATGCAGAAATGGGTTATTTGGAGGAGTAAGAGTGGGATACAGCACTGATGCCCCATGTTTTCTAAAGGAATGTTGTACAAGATTTGTTGGATGATCAGGCACAGGAAGAAGGAAACCAAATCCTGAGGTCTGAAGGAAGGAAGGTCTGCCCTAAGCCCCATCAGGCAATGGGAAGGCTGAAGTGGGGACCCACCACCTCTCTTCCTGTGCCCACAGCTCATGGCATTCGTGACTAAACAGGGCAGCACAAAACGTGGAGAACAAAGAAAAGATCTGCCCAAAGATACCAAACCCACTCACTTGCTGCTTTGCAAACTGAAGTGCAGCAGCATGTGGGTGTGAGGAGAGGGCAGGGGTCCTACCTACTTCAGATCCAGCCATTTTCCTGCCTCAAACAAACACATCAGCACTGGTGATGTGGATAGAGGGGACTGCATTCATCGCAGGGCAGGGTTTCAAACATTTGTGCCATTTTCACCTTTTCCATAGTATTCTCTTGTGAAGCTCCTGGGAGTAGCCAGGTCAGCCTGTTCAAACATGGAAATAACCCCTGGCCAGCAGAAAGATCAGAAAATAGGGTGAGATGTGACTTACAAACACTGTTGGGTCAAGCAGAGCACAGCTCAGCTTCCCCTGAATCTGAATTGGGCTGCAAGGCAGGAACCAGGTAACAAAAAAATCTTGTGCTTTTTTTTCAGTGAAAGTGCCTGGACACCAAAGGGCTGAGAGTCACACACTGGTGGGGGTTAGAAAATAATAAAATGCATAAATCCTTAGGTTGGGAGAAACCTCAGGTCAGGGGTACTGATGGTCTTGCAAATAATAAACCCTTCCTCCTTATCTTGGAATATTTATGGTGAAAATTGGGTGCAAAGGTGGGTAAAGACAGCCCATGGCTCCCAGAGAAGCCTGTACCAGAACTAGGAGCTCTTACCCCAATGATTGTTTTCTAAAAGAAGTGTTTAGGTGTAGAAAGCAGGGAAGACATCACTCATACCCAGATTTTGGCCATAGCCCGATGAATACCTCCACCCTGCAGATGGGCTTTCCCTCTGTTCCACATGTGCCTCAGGATATTCTCTGAGTCTCTGATTCTGTGACTGGTGGCTGATCTTTAAAAAATAACAAACTTTTGCCCTCTTTGTCTCATTCTTTTGCAGGTTTCCATGTGGGCTTCTCTGAGCAAAGAGTCAGGCTGGTTTCACATGCCTGGCAGAAATGACAGAGAAAACTGAAGTAATTTTCTTGGGGTATCTATGTCCTTCCAGTCAGGAAATGAATCCCTCTGAAACACACTGGGATGCAAGAACACAGATGCTTGGACTATCACACACCAGCTATATAGAAACATTTCCTTATTTCAATTGTTCTGGCTTTTGAGGCCACTGAACAGAGTTGTTTTTAAGGCACAGAGGGGTTTAGATCAAGAAGGAAGATTTAAGCTGGAGCAGGAATAATACTGGAGTGTGTCAAATCAGTTTGTGAAGGGCATATCACTCTGTGTCTCTGTATCCTCCCATTACACAGAAAATCCCAGAGGTTTGAAGAGTGAGGCTGGGTCTTTGAGGAAGAAAAGATGGGAAAACAGCATTAGATGGGATATTACCCACTGACTGCTATTTCATTTCTCCAGAGAAATTTACGATGTGATCATTAAATCCTCAAGAGACAAACCTGAACAGTATTTTCTTCCTTCTGGGCAAAAATCTTGGAACTCTTAAAAAGACATCGTATTTCACAGCTCAGCAACCCAGCAGCATTTAAAAAACTGGAGTGAGAAGAATTTTTAAACAAGCAGTTTCTTTCTTTTCTTTTCTTTCTTTCTTTCTTTCTTTCTTTCTTTCTTTCTTTCTTTCTTTCTTTCTTTCTTTCTTTCTTTCT